>CM044055.1:17110000-17710000 GCA_024086825.1 Abrus pulchellus subsp. cantoniensis | reverse complement strand
CCACTGAAACACCTTTGAAGTGACTGCGAGGACTAATAGGAAGAGATGTCTGTCTGTCTCTCTCTTCCTGGCGCTTTTCGGCCCCAATTCCAATTTGGGTCTTATGTGGGTCCTCTTTTGCTTAGTCACTAAGGAACGCGTGCAAAACTCATCTCGGGCCACTGAAACACCTTTGAAGTGACTGCGAGGACTAATAGGAAGAGATGTCTGTCTGTCTCTCTCTTCCTGGCGCTTTTTGGCCCCAATTCCAATTTGGGTCTTATGTGGGTCCTCTTTTGCTTAGTCACTAATAGGAAGAGTTCCCTGTCTCTCTATTGCCTCCTGGCGCCTTTGGGCCCAAATTCATATTTGGGTCTCGCCTGCGTCCTCTTTTGCTTATCGCTAAGGAACGCGTGTAAAACTCATCTCGGGGCACTGAAACACCTTTGAAGTGATTGCTAGGACTAATAGGAAGAGTTGTCTGTCTCTCTCTCTCTTCCTGTCGCCTTTGGGCCGAAATTCCAAATTGGGTCTCACGTGGGTCCTCTTTTGCTTAGTCACTAAGGAACGCGTGGAAAACTAATCTCGGGCCACTGTAACACCTTTAAAGTGACTGCTATGACTAATAGGAAGAGTTCTCTGTCTTTCTCTCTCTTCCTGGCGCATTTGGGCTGAAATTCCGATTTGGGTCTTACGTGGGTCCACTTTTGCTTAGCCGCTAAGGAACGCGTGCAAAACTCATCTTGGGCCACTAAACACCTAGGAAGTGATTGCTAGGACTAGTAGGAAAAGTTTTCTGTCTCTCTCTCGTCTCCTGACGCATTTGGGCCGAAATTACAATTTGGGTCTCGCCTGCGTCCTCTTTTACTTATCGCTAACGAACGCATTCAAAACACATCTCGGGCCACTTGAACACCTTTGAAGTGGGTGCTAGGACATGTGGGAAGAGTTCCCTGCCTCCTGGTGCCTTTAGGCCCAAATTCCAATTTGGGTCTCGCCTGGGTCCCCTTCTGCTTAGTCGCTAAGGAACGTGTGTAAAACTCATGTCGGACTACTAAAACACCTTGGAAGTGACTGCTAGGACTAATAGGAACAGTTCCCTGTCTCTCTTTCGCCTCCTGGAGCCTTTGGGCCCAAATTCTAATTTGGGTCTCGCCTGCGTCGTCTTTTGCTTATCGCTAAGGAACGCATGCAAAACTCATCTTGGGCCACTGAAACACCTTGGAAGTGACTTTAGGACTAATAAGAAGAGTTTTCTGTCTCTCTATCGCCTCGTGGCACCTTTGGGCACAAATTCCAATTTGGGTCTCGCCTGCGTCCTCTTTTGCTTACTCGCTAAGGAACGCATGCAAAACTCATCTTGGGCCACTGAAACACCTTGGATGTGACTACTAGGACTACTAGCAAGCGTTTCTTGTCTCTCTCTTGTCTCCTGACGCATTTGGGCCGAAATTGTAATTTGGGTCTCGCCTGCGTCCTCTTTCACTTATTGCTAACGAACGCATTCAAAACTCATCTCAGGCCACTTGAACACCTTTGAAGTGGGTGCTAGGACTAATAGGAAGAGTTCCCTATCTTTCTCTCGCATCCTGGCGCCTTTGGGCCCAAATTCCAATTTGGGTCTCGCCTGCGTCCTCTTTTGCTTATCGCTAAGGAACGTGTGCAAAACTCATGTCGGGCCACTAAAACACCTTGGAAGTGACTGCTAGGACTACTTGGAAGAGTTCCCTGTCTATCTCTCGCATCCTGGAGCCTTTGGGCCCAAATACCAATGTGGGTCTCGCCTCCAAAACTCATCCAAAACTCATCTTGGACCAGTCAAACACCTTGGAAGTGACTGTTAGGACTACTAGGAAGCATTTCCTGTCTCTCTCTCGCCTCCTAACGCATTTAGGCCAAAATTGCAATTTGTCCTCTTTTGCTTTTCGCTAAGCAACAGGTGCAAAACTCATCTCAGGCCACTGAAACACCTTGGAAGTGACTGCTAGGACTAATAGGAACAGTTTCTTCTCTCTTTCTCGCCTCTTGGCACCTTTGGGCCGAAATTCTAATTTCGGTCTCGCCTGCGTTCTGTTTTGCTTATCACTAAGGAACGCATGCAAAACTCATCTCGGGCCACTAAAACACCTTGGAAGTGATTGCTAGGATTAATAGGAAGAGTGTTCTGTCTCTCTCTCGCCTCCTGGCGAAATTTGGGCCTAAACTCGAATTTGGGTCTCGCTTGGGTCCTCTTCCGCTGAGTCGTTAAGAAACGCATGCAAAACTCATCTCAGGCCGCTGAAACACCTTGGAAGTGACTCCTAGGACTAATAGGAAGAGTTCCCTGTCTCTCTCTCGCCTCTTGGCGCCTTTGGGTGCAAATTCCAATTTAGGTCTCGCCTGAGTCCTCTTTTGATTAGTCGCTAAGGAACGCATGCAAAACTCATCTCAGGCCACTGAAACACCTTGGAAGTGACTCCTAGGACTAATAGGAAGAGTTCCCTGTCTCTCTCTCGCCTCCTGGCACCTTTGGGTCCAAATTCCAATTTGGGTCTTGCGTGGGTCCTCTCAGGCCACGGAATGCGTGCAAAACTCATCTCGGGCCACTGAACAACCTTTGAAGTGATTGCTAGGACTAATAGGAAGAGTTTTCTGTGTCTCTCTCTCATCCTGGCGCCTTTGGGCCAAAATTTTAATTTGGGTCTCGCCGGGGTCCTCTTCTGCTTAGTCGCTAAGGAACGCGTCCAACACTCAGCTCGGGCCAGAAAAACACCTTGGAAGTCCCTGTCTCTGTCTCGCCTCCTGGCGCCTTTTGGCCCAAATTGCAATTTGCCTCTCGCCTGCGTCCTCTTTTGCTTATCGCTAACGAACGCGTGTAAGACTCATCTCGGCCCACTGAAACACCACTGAAATGACTGCGAGGACTAATAGGAAGAGATGTTTGTCTCTCTCTCTCTTCCTCGCGCCTTTCGGCCCCAATTACAATTTGGGTCTTACGTGGGTCCTCTTCTGCTTAGTCACAAAGGACCGCGTGCAAAACTCATCTCGGGCCACTGAAACACCTTTGAAGTGACTGCTAGGAGTAATAGGAAGAGTTCCCTGTCTCTCTCTCGGCTCCTGGCGCATTTGGGGCCAAATTCATATTTGGGTCTCGCCTGCGTCCTAATTTGGTTATCGCTAAGGAACGCGTGTAAAACATATCTCGAGCCAGTAAAACACCTTTGAAGTGACTGCTAGGACTAATAGGAAGAGTTGTCTATCTCTCTCTCTCTTCCTGTCGCCTTTGGGCCCAAATTCCAATTTGGGTCTCACGTTGGTCCTCTTTTGCTTAGTCACTAAGAAACGCGTACAAAACTCATCTCGGGCCACTAAAACACCTTTAAAGTGACTGCTATCACTAATAGGAAGAGTTCTCTGTCTCTCTCTCTCTTCCTGGCGCATTTGGGCCCAAATTCCAATTTTGGTCTCGCGTGGGTCCACTTTTGCCTAGTTGCTAAGGAATGCGTGCAAAACTCATCTTGGGCCACTGAAACACCTTGGAAGTGACTGCTAGGACTAATAGGAAGAGTTCCCTGTCTATCTCTCGCATCCTGGCGCCTTTGGGCCCAAATTCTAATTTGGGTCTCGCCTGCGTCCTCTTTTGCTTATCGGTAAGGAAGGTGTGTAAGACTCATCTCGGTCCACTGAAACACTATTGAAGTAACTGTTAGGACTAATAGGAAGAGTTCTCTGTCTCTCTCTCTTCCTGGCGCCTTTGGGCCCAAATTCCAATTTGGGTCTCACGTGGGTCTGCTTTTGCTTAGTCGCTAAGGAAAAGGTGCAAAACTCATCTTGGGCCATTGAAACACCTTGCAAGTGACTGCTAGGGCTAATAGGAAGGGTTTCCTGTCTCTCTCTCGCCTCGTGGTGCCTTTGGCAACAAATTCCAATTTGGGTCTCGCCTGCGTTCTCTTTTGCTTAGTCGCTAAGGAACTCATGGAAAACTCATCTTGACCCACTGAAACACCTTGGAAGTGACTGCTAGGACTACTAGGCAGCATTTCCTATCTCTCTCTCGTCTCCTGACGAATTTGGGCCGAAATTGCAATTTAGGTCTCGCCTGCGTCCTCTTTTGCTTATCGTTAAGGAACGCATTCAAAAGTCATCTTGGGCCACTTAAACACCTTTGAAGTGGGTGCTAGGACTAATAGGAAGAGCTCTCTGTCTCTCTCTCTCCTCCAAGCGCCTTTGGGCCCAATTTCTAATTTGGCTCTCGCCATGGTCCTCTTCTGCTTAGTTGCTAAGGAACGTGTACAAAACTCATCTCGGGCCACTAAAAAACCTTGGAAGTGACTGCTAGGACTAATTGGAAGAGTTCCCTGTCTATCTCTCGCATCCTGGCGCCTTTGGGCCCAAATTTTAATTTGGGTCTCGCCTGCGTCCTCTTTTGCTTATCGGTAAGGAACGTGTGTCAAACTTATCTCGGTCCACTGAAACACTTTTGAAGTGACTGCTAGGACTAATAGGAAGAGTTCTCTGTCTCTCTCTCTCTTCCTGGCGCCTTTGGGCCCAAATTCCAATTTGGGTCTGACGTGGGTCTACTTTTGCTTAGCCGTTAAGGAACAGGTGCAAAACTCATCTTGGGCCATTGAAACACCTTGGAAGTGACTGCTAGGACTAATAGGAAGAGTTTCCTGTCTCTCTCTCGCCTCGTGGCGCCTTTGGCAACAAATTCCAATTTGAGTCTCGCCTGCTTTCGGTTTTGCTTAGTCGCTAGGGAACGCATGGAAAACTCAACTTGAGCCACTGAAACACCTTGGAAGTGACTGCTAGGACTACTAGGAAGCGTTTCCTGTCTCTCTCTCTCCTCCTGGCGCCTTTGGGGCCAATTTCTAATTTGGCTCTCGCTGGGGTCCTCTTCTGCTTAGTCGCTAAGGAACGCGTCCAACACTCAGCTCGGGCCAGAAAAACACCTTGGAAGTCACTGCTAGGACTAATAAGAAGAGTTCCCTGTCTCTGTCTCGCCTCCTGGCGCCTTTTGGCCCAAATTGCAATTTGGCTCTCGCCTGCGTCCTCTTTTGCTTATCGCTAAGGAACGCGTGTAAGACTCATCTCGGCCCACTGAAACACCACTGAAGTGACTGCGAGGACTAATAGGAAGAGATGTTTGTCTCTCTCTCTCTTCCTCGCGCCTTTCGGCCCCAATTACAATTTGGGTCTTACGTGGGTCCTCTTCTGCTTAGTCACAAAGGACCGCGTGCAAAACTCATCTCGGGCCACTGAAACACCTTTGAAGTGACTGCTAGGAGTAATAGGAAGAGTTCCCTGTCTCTCTCTCGGCTCCTGGCGCATTTGGGGCCAAATTCATATTTGGGTCTCACCTGCGTCCTAATTTGGTTATCGCTAAGGAACGCGTGTAAAACATATCTCGAGCCACTAAAACACCTTTGAAGTGACTGCTAGGACTAATAGGAAGAGTTGTCTATCTCTCTCTCTCTTCCTGTCGCCTTTGGGCCCAAATTCCAATTTGGGTCTCACGTTGGTCCTCTTTTGCTTAGTCACTAAGAAACGCGTACAAAACTCATCTCGGGCCACTAAAACACCTTTAAAGTGACTGCTATCACTAATAGGAAGAGTTCTCTGTCTCTCTCTCTCTTCCTGGCGCATTTGGGCCCAAATTCCAATTTTGGTCTCGCGTGGGTCCACTTTTGCCTAGTTGCTAAGGAATGCGTGCAAAACTCATCTTGGGCCACTGAAACACCTTGGAAGTGACTGCTAGGACTAATAGGAAGAGTTCCCTGTCTATCTCTCGCATCCTGGCGCCTTTGGGCCCAAATTCTAATTTGGGTCTCGCCTGCGTCCTCTTTTGCTTATCGGTAAGGAAGGTGTGTAAGACTCATCTCGGTCCACTGAAACACTATTGAAGTAACTGCTAGGACTAATAGGAAGAGTTCTCTGTCTCTCTCTCTTCCTGGCGCCTTTGGGCCCAAATTCCAATTTGGGTCTCACGTGGGTCTGCTTTTGCTTAGTCGCTAAGGAAAAGGTGCAAAACTCCTCTTGGGCCATTGAAACACCTTGCAAGTGACTGCTAGGGCTAATAGGAAGGGTTTCCTGTCTCTCTCTCGCCTCGTGGCGCCTTTGGCAACAAATTCCAATTTGGGTCTCGCCTGCGTTCTCTTTTGCTTAGTCGCTAAGGAACTCATGGAAAACTCATCTTGACCCACTGAAACACCTTGGAAGTGACTGCTAGGACTACTAGGCAGCATTTCCTATCTCTCTCTCGTCTCCTGACGAATTTGGGCCGAAATTGCAATTTAGGTCTCGCCTGCGTCCTCTTTTGCTTATCGTTAAGGAACGCATTCAAAAGTCATCTTGGGCCACTTAAACACCTTTGAAGTGGGTGCTAGGACTAATAGGAAGAGCTCTCTGTCTCTCTCTCTCCTCCAAGCGCCTTTGGGCCCAATTTCTAATTTGGCTCTCGCCAGGGTCCTCTTCTGCTTAGTTGCTAAGGAACGTGTACAAAACTCATCTCGGGCCACTAAAAAACCTTGGAAGTGACTGCTAGGACTAATTGGAAGAGTTCCCTGTCTATCTCTCGCATCCTGGCGCCTTTGGGCCCAAATTTTAATTTGGGTCTCGCCTGCGTCCTCTTTTGCTTATCGGTAAGGAACGTGTGTCAAACTCATCTCGGTCCACTGAAACACTTTTGAAGTGACTGCTAGGACTAATAGGAAGAGTTCTCTGTCTCTCTCTCTCTTCCTGGCGCCTTTGGGCCCAAATTCCAATTTGGGTCTGACGTGGGTCTACTTTTGCTTAGCCGTTAAGGAACAGGTGCAAAACTCATCTTGGGCCATTGAAACACCTTGGAAGTGACTGCTAGGACTAATAGGAAGAGTTTCCTGTCTCTCTCTCGCCTCGTGGCGCCTTTGGCAACAAATTCCAATTTGAGTCTCGCCTGCTTTCGGTTTTGCTTAGTCGCTAGGGAACGCATGGAAAACTCAACTTGAGCCACTGAAACACCTTGGAAGTGACTGCTAGGACTACTAGGAAGCGTTTCCTGTCTCTCTCTCTCCTCCTGGCGCCTTTGGGGCCAATTTCTAATTTGGCTCTCGCTGGGGTCCTCTTCTGCTTAGTCGCTAAGGAACGCGTCCAACACTCAGCTCGGGCCAGAAAAACACCTTGGAAGTCACTGCTAGGACTAATAGGAAGAGTTCCCTGTCTCTGTCTCGCCTCCTGGCGCCTTTTGGCCCAAATTGCAATTTGGCTCTCGCCTGCGTCCTCTTTTGCTTATCGCTAAGGAACGCGTGTAAGACTCATCTCGGCCCACTGAAACACCACTGAAGTGACTGCGAGGACTAATAGGAAGAGATGTTTGTCTCTCTCTCTCTTCCTCGCGCCTTTCGGCCCCAATTACAATTTGGGTCTTACGTGGGTCCTCTTCTGCTTAGTCACAAAGGACCGCGTGCAAAACTCATCTCGGGCCACTGAAACACCTTTGAAGTGACTGCTAGGAGTAATAGGAAGAGTTCCCTGTCTCTCTCTCGGCTCCTGGCGCATTTGGGGCCAAATTCATATTTGGGTCTCGCCTGCGTCCTAATTTGGTTATCGCTAAGGAACGCGTGTAAAACATATCTCGAGCCACTAAAACACCTTTGAAGTGACTGCTAGGACTAATAGGAAGAGTTGTCTATCTCTCTCTCTCTTCCTGTCGCCTTTGGGCCCAAATTCCAATTTGGGTCTCACGTTGGTCCTCTTTTGCTTAGTCACTAAGAAACGCGTACAAAACTCATCTCGGGCCACTAAAACACCTTTAAAGTGACTGCTATCACTAATAGGAAGAGTTCTCTGTCTCTCTCTCTCTTCCTGGCGTATTTGGGCCCAAATTCCAATTTTGGTCTCGCGTGGGTCCACTTTTGCCTAGTTGCTAAGGAATGCGTGCAAAACTCATCTTGGGCCACTGAAACACCTTGGAAGTGACTGCTAGGACTAATAGGAAGAGTTCCCTGTCTATCTCTCGCATCCTGGCGCCTTTGGGCCCAAATTCTAATTTGGGTCTCGCCTGCGTCCTCTTTTGCTTATCGTTAAGGAACGCATTCAAAACTCATCTTGGGCCACTTAAACACCTTTGAAGTGGGTGCTAGGACTAATAGGAAGAGCTCTCTGTCTCTCTCTCTCCTCCAAGCGCCTTTGGGCCCAATTTCTAATTTGGCTCTCGCCAGGGTCCTCTTCTGCTTAGTTGCTAAGGAACGTGTACAAAACTCATCTCGGGCCACTAAAAAACCTTGGAAGTGACTGCTAGGACTAATTGGAAGAGTTCCCTGTCTATCTCTCGCATCCTGGCGCCTTTGGGCCCAAATTTTAATTTGGGTCTCGCCTGCGTCCTCTTTTGCTTATCGGTAAGGAACGTGTGTCAAACTCATCTCGGTCCACTGAAACACTTTTGAAGTGACTGCTAGGACTAATAGGAAGAGTTCTCTGTCTCTCTCTCTCTTCCTGGCGCCTTTGGGCTCAAATTCCAATTTGGGTCTGACGTGGGTCTACTTTTGCTTAGCCGTTAAGGAACAGGTGCAAAACTCATCATGGGCCATTGAAACACCTTGGAAGTGACTGCTAGGACTAATAGGAAGAGTTTCCTGTCTCTCTCTCGCCTCGTGGCGCCTTTGGCAACAAATTCCAATTTGAGTCTCGCCTGCTTTCGGTTTTGCTTAGTCGCTAGGGAACGCATGGAAAACTCAACTTGAGCCACTGAAACACCTTGGAAGTGACTGCTAGGACTACTAGGAAGCGTTTCCTGTCTCTCTCTCTCCTCCTGGCGCCTTTGGGGCCAATTTCTAATTTGGCTCTCGCTGGGGTCCTCTTCTGCTTAATCGCTAAGGAACACGTGCAAAACTCATCTCGAGCCACTAAAACACCTTGGAAGTTACTGCTAGGACTAATAGGAAGAGTTTTCTGTCTCTCTATCGCCTCGTGGTGCCTTTGAGAACAAATTCCTATTTGGGTCTCGCCTGCGTCCTATTTTGCTTTGTCGCTAAGCATAGCATCCAAAACTCATCTTGGGCCACTGAAACACCTTGGAAGTGACTGCTAGGACTACTAGCAAGCGTTTCCTATCTTTCTCTCGTCTCCTGACGCATTTGGGCCGAAATTGCAATTTGGGTCTCGCTTGCGTCCTCTTTTGCTTATCGCTAAAGAACGCATTCAAAACTCATCTCGGGCCACCTAAACACCTTTGAAGTAGGTGCTAGGACAAATGGGAAGAGTTCCTTGCCTCCTGGCGCCTTTAGGCCCAAATTCCAATTTGGGTCTCGCCTGGGTCCCCTTCTGCTTGGTCGCTAAAGAACGTGTGTAAAACTCATCTCGGGCCACTAAAACAACTTGGAAGTGACTGTTAGGACTAATAGGAACAATTCCCAGTCTCTCTTTTGCCTCCTAGCGCCTTTGGGCCGAAATTACAATTTGGGTCTCGCCTGCGTCCCCTTTTGCTTATTGCTAAGGAACGCGTGTAAAACTCATCTCGGGCCACTGAAACACCTTTGAAGTGACTGCTAGAACTAATAGGAAGAGTTCCCTGTCTCTCTCTCACCTTCTGGCGCCTTTGGGGCCAAATTCCAATTTGGGTCTCACCTGTGTCCTCTTTTGCTTATCGCTAAGGAACGCGTGTAAAACTCATCTCAGGGCACTGTAACACCTTTGAAGTGACTGCGAGGACTAATAGGAAGAGATCTTTGTCTCTCTCTCTTTTCCTGGCACCTTTGGGCCCAAATTCTAATTTTGGTCTTACATGGGTCCTCTTTTACTTAGTTACTAACGAACTGGTGCAAAACTCATCTCGGGCCCTTCAAACACCTTTGAAGTGACTGCTAGGACAAATAGGAAGAGATCTCTGTCTCTCTCTCTCTTCCTGGCGCCTTTGGGCCCAAATTTCAATTTGGGTCTTACGGGGGTCCTCTTTTGCTTAGTTACTAAGGAACGCGTGTAAAACTCATCTCGGGCCCTTGAAACACCTTCAATTTGGGTCTTACATGCGTCCCCTTTTCCTTATCGCTAAGGAACGCGTGTAAAACTCATCTCGGGGCACTGAAACACCATGAAAATGACTGCTAGGACTAATAGGAAGAGTTCCATGTTTATCTCTCGCTCTTAGCGTCTTTGGGCCTAAATACCAATTTGGGTCTTGCTTGGGTCTTCTTCTGCTTAGTCGCTAAGGAACGCAAGGAAAACACATCTCGGGCCACTGTAACGCCTTGGAAGTGACTACTTGGACTACTACCAAGAGTTTCCTGTCTCTCTCTCGCCTCCTGACGCCATTGGGCCGAAATTTCAATTTGCGTCTCGCTTGGGTTCTCTTTTGTTTATCGCGAAGGAACGCGTGCAAAACTCATCTCGGGCCATTGAAACATCTTTGAAGTGACATCTAGGACTAATACGAAGAGTTCTCTGTCTCTCTCTCTCACCTCCTGGCGCCTTTGGGTCCAAATTCCAATTTGGGTCTCGCGTGTGTCCTCTTTTGCCTAGTCGCTAAGGAACGCGTTTAAAACTCATCTCGGACCACTGAAAAACCTTTGAAGTGACTGCTAGGACTAATAGGAAGAGTTCCCTATCTCTCTCTCACTTCCTGGCGCCTTTGGGTCCAAATTCCAATTTGGATCTCGCCTGGGTGCTCTTTTACTTAGTCGCTAAGGAACACGTGCAAAACTCATCTCGGGCCACTGAAACACCTTGGAAGTGACAGCTAGGACTAAGAGGAAGAGTTGTCTATCTCTCTATCGCCTCATGGAACCTTTGGGCCTAAATTCTAATTTGGGTCTCGCCTTGATCCTCTTTTGCTTAGTCGCGAAGGAATGCGTGCAAAACTCATCGCAGACCACTGAAACACCTTGGAAGTGACTGTTAGGAGTAATAGGAAGAGATCCCTGTCTCTCTCTCACCTCCTGGCTCCTTTGGGCCCAAATTCCTATTTGGGTCTCGCCTACATCCTCTTTTGCTTAGTCGCTAAGCAACGCATGCAAAACTCATATTGGGCCACTCAAACACCTTGGAGGTGACTGCTACGACTAATAGGAAGAGTTTCTTGTCTCTCTCTCACCTCCTGGTACCTTTGGACCGAAATTCCAATTTGGGTCTCATCTGCGTCATCTTTTGCTTATCGCTAAGGAACGCGTGCAAAACTCATCTCGAACCACTGAAACACCTTTGAAGTGACTGCTAGGACTAATAGGAAAAGTTCTCTGTCTCTCTCTCGCCTCTTGGCGCCTTTGGGCCCAAATTCCAATTTGGGTCTCAAGTGGGTCCTCTTTTGCTTAGTCGATAAGGAATACTTGCAAAACTCATCTCGGGCCACTGAAACACCTTTGAAGTGACTGCTAGGACTAATAGGAAGAGTTCCCTATCTCTCTTTCACCTCCTGGCACCTTTAGGCCCAAATTCTAGTTTGGGTCTCGCCTGGGTGCTCTTTTGCTTAGTCTCTAAGGACGCGTGCAAAACTCATCTTAAGCCACTAAAATACCTTGGAAGTGATTGCTTGAACTTATAGGAAGAGTTCCGTGTCTGTCTCTCGCCTCCTGGCGCCTTTGGGTCCATATTCCAATTTGAGTCTCGCCTGGGTCCTCTTTTGCTTAGTCGCTAAGGAACGCATGCAAAACTCATCTCGGGCCACTGAAACACCTTGGAAGTGAGTGCTAAGACTAAGAGCAAGAGTTGCCTGTCTCTCTCTCGCCACTTGGCACCTTTGGGCCCAAATTCTGATTTGGCTCTCGCGTGGGTAGTCACTAATGAACGCGTGCAAAACTCATGTCGGGCCACTGAAACACCATGCAAGTGACTACTAAGACTAATAGGAAGAGTTCCTTGTCTCTCTCTCGCCTCCTGGCGCCTTTGGGCCCAAATTCCAATTTGGCTCTCGCTTGGGACCTCTTTTGCTTAGTCGCTAAGGAACGCGTGCAGAACTCATCTCATGCCACTGAAACACCTTCAAAGTGACTGCTAGGACTAATAGGAAGCATTCCCTGTCTCTCTCTCGCCTGCTGCTTCTTTGGGCCCAAATTCCTATTTCGGTCTCGCCTGCGTCCTCTTTTGCTTCTCGCTAAGAAACGCGTGCAAAATTTATCTCGGGCACTGAAACACCTTGGAAATGACTGGTAGGACTAATAGGAAGAGTTCCCTGTCTCTCTATCGCCTCGTGGCGCCTTTGAGACCAAATTCCTAGGAAGCGTTTGCTGTCTCTCTCTCGTCTCCTGACGTATTTGGGCCGAAATTGCAATTTAGGTCTCGCCTGCGTCCTCTTTTGCTTATCGTTAAGGAACGCATTCAAAACTCATCTTGGGCCACTTAAACACCTTTGAAGTGGGTGCTTGGACTAATAGGAAGAGCTCCCTGTCTCTCTCTCTCCTCCTAGCGCCTTTCGGCCCAATTTCTAATTTGGCTCTCGCTGGGGTCCTCTTCTGCTTAGTCGCTAAGGAACGCGTGCAAAACTCATCTCGGGCCACTAAAACACCTTGGAAGTGACTGCTAGGACTAATAGGAAGAGTTTTCGGTCTCTCTATCGCCTCGTGGCGCCTTTGAGAACAAATTCCTATTTGGGTCTCGCCTGTGTCCTATTTTGCTTTGTCGCTAAGTAACGCATCCAAAACTCATCTTGGGCCACTGAAACACCTTCGAAGTGACTGGTAGGACTACTAGTCAGCGTTTCCTGTCTCACACTCTCGTCTCCTGACGCATTTGGGCCGAAATTGCAATTTGGGTCTCGCTTGCGTCCTCTTTTGCTTATCGCTAAAGAACGCATTCAAAACTCATCTTGGGCCACTTAAACACCATTGAAGTAGGTGCTAGGACAAATGGGAAGAGTTCCTTGCCTCCTGGCGCCTTTAGGCCCAAATTCCAATATGGGTCTCGCCAGGGCCCCCTTCTGCTTGGTCGCTAAAGAACGTGTGTAAAACTCATCTCGGGCCACTAAAACAACTTGGAAGTGACTGCTAGGATTAATAGGAACAGTCCCGTGTCCCTTTTTCGCCTGCTGGCGCCTTTGGGCCCAAATTCCAATTTGGGTCTCGCCTGCGTCCTCTTTTGCTTATAACTAAGGAACGCGTGCAAAACTCATCTTGGGCCACTGAAACATCTTGTAAGTGACTGTTAGGACTAATAGGAAGAGTTTTCTGTCTCTCTATCGCCTAGTGGCGCCTTTGGGCACAAATTCGAATTTGGGTCTCGCCTGCGTCCTCTTTTGCTTACTCGCTAAGGAACGCATGCAAAACTCATCTTGTACCACTGAAACACCTTGGATGTGACTGTTAGGACTACTAGCAAGCGTTTCCTGTCCCTCTCTTGTCTCCTGACGCATTTGGGCCGAAATTGCAATTTGGGTCTCGCCTGCGTCCTCTTTTGCTTATCGCAAAGTAACGCATTCAAAACTCATCTCGGGCCACTTAGATACCTTTGAAATGGGTGCTTGGACTAATAGGAAGAGTTCCCTATCTCTCTCTCGCATCCTAGCGCCTTTGGGCCCAAATTCCAATTTGGGTCTCGCCTGCGTCCTCTTTTGCTTAGTCGCTAAAGAACGTGTGCAAAACTCATCTCGGGCACACTAAAACACCTTGGAAGTGACAGCTAGGACTAATTGGAAGAGTTCGCTGTCTATCTCTCGCATCCTGGCACCTTTGGGGCCAAATTCCAATTTGAGTCTCGCCTGGGTCCTCTTTTGCATATCGCTAAGGAACGTGTGTAAAACTCATCTCGGTCCACTGAAACACTATTGAAGTGACTGCTAGGACTAATAGGAAGAGTTCTCTGTCTCTCTCTCTCTTCTTGCCGCATTTGGGCCCAAATTCCAATTTGGGTCTCACGTGGGTCTACTTTTGCTTAGTCGCTAAGGAACACGTGCAAAACTCATCTTGGGCCACTGAAACACCTTGGAAGTGACTGCTAGGACTAATAGGAAGAGGTTCCTGTATCTCTCTCGCCTCGTGGCGCCTTTGCAAACAAATTCCAATTTGGGTCTAGCCTGCGTTCTCTTTTGCTTAGTCGCTAAGAAACGCATGGAAAACTCATCTTGAACCACTGAAACACCTTGGAAGTGACTGCTAGGACTACTAGGAAGCGTTTCCTGTCTCTCTCTCGTCTCCTGACGCATTTGGGCCGAAATTGCAATTTAGGTCTCGCCTGCGTCCTCTTTTGCTCATCGTTAAGGAACGAAATCAAAACTCATCTTGGGCCACTTAAACACCTTTGAAGTGGGTGCTAGGACTAATAGGACGAGCTCCCTGTCTCTCTCTCTCCTCGTGGCGCCTTTGGCCCCAAATTCCAATTTGGGTCTCGCCGGGGTCCTCTTCTGCTTAGTCGCTAAGGAACGCGTGCAAAACTCATATCGAGCTACTAAAACACCTTGGAGGTGACTGCTAGGACTAATAGGAAGAGTTCCCTTTCTCTCTCTCGCCCCCTGGCACCTTTGGGCCCAAATTCAAATTTGGCTCTCGCCTGCGTCCTCTTTTGCTTATCGCTAAGGAACGCGTGTAAGACTCATCTCGGGCCACTGAAACGCCTTTGAAGTGACTGCGGGGACTAATAGGAAGAGATGTCTGTCTCTCTCTCTTTTGCTGGCGCCCTTGGGCCCCAATTCCAATTTGAGTCTTACGTGGGTCCTCTTTTGCTTAGTCACTAAGGAACGCGTTCAAAACTCATCTCGGGCCACTGAAACACCTTTGAAGTGAATGCTTTGAGTAATAGGAAGAGTGCCCTGTCTCTCACTTACCTCCTGGCGCCTTTGGGCCCAAATTCATATTTGGGTCTCGCCTGCATCCTCTTTTGCTTATCGCCAAGGAACGCGTGCAAAACTCCTCTTGGGCCACTGAAACACCTTGGAAGTGACTGTTAGGACTAATAGGAAGAGTTTTCGGTCTCTCTATCGCCTTGTGGCGCCTTTGGGCACAAATTCCAATTTGGGTCTCGCCTGCGTCCTCTTTTGCTTACTTGCTAAGGAACGCGTGTGAAACTCATGTCGGGCCACATAAACACCTTTGAAGTGGGTGCTAGGACTAATGGGAAGAGTTCCCTGGCTCCTGGCGCCTTTGGGCCCAAATTCCAATTTGGGTCTCGCCTGGGTCCCCTTCTGCTTAGTCGCTAAGGAACGTGTGTAAAACTCATCTCGGGCCACTAAAACACCTTGGAAGTGACTGCTAGCACTAATAGGAACATTTCCCTGTCTCTCTTTCGCCTCTTGGCGCCTTTGGGCCCAAATTCCAATTTGGTCTCGCCTTTGTCCTCTTTTGCTTATCGCTAAGGAAAGCGTGCAAAACACATCTTGGGCCACTGAAACACGTTGGAAGTGACTCTTAGGACTAATAGGAAGAGTTTTTTGTCACTCTATCCCCTCGTGGCACCTTTGGGAACAAATTCCAATTTGGGTCTCGCCTGCGTCTTCTTTTGCTTAGTCGCTAAGCAACGCATGCAGAACTCATTTGAGTGCTAGGACTACTAGCAAGCGTTTTCTGTCTCTCTCTCGTCTCCTGACGCATTTGGGCCGAAATTCATATTTGGGTCTCGCCTGCGTCCTCTTTTACTTATCGCTAAGGAACGCGTGTAAAACTCATCTCGGGCCATTGAAACACCTTTGAAGTGACTGCTAGGACTAATAGGAAGAGTTCCCTGTCTGTCTCTTTCTTTCAGGCGCCTTTTGGCCCAAATTCTAATTTGGGTCTCACGTGGGTCCTCTTTTGCTTAGTCAGTAAGGAACGCATGCAAAACTCATCTCGGGCCACTGAAACACCTTTAAAGTGACTGCTATGACTAATAGGAAGAGTTCTCTGTCACTCACTCTCTTCCTGGCGCATTTGGGCCCAAATTCTAATTTGGGTCTCGCGTTGGTCCACTGTTGCTTAGTCGCTAAGGAACGCGTGCAAAACTCATCTTGGGCCACTGAAACACCTTGGAAGTGACTGCTAGGACTAATAGGAAGAGTTTTCTGTCGCTCAATCACCTCGTGGCGCCTTTGGGAACAAATTCCAATTTGGGTCTCGCCTGCGTCCTCTTTTGCTTAGTCGCTAAGCCACGCACGCTAAACTCATCTTGGGCCACTGAAACACCTTGGAAGTGACTGCTAGGACTACTAGCAAGCGTTTCCTGTCTCTCTCTCGTCCCTTGACGCATTTGGGCCGAAATTGCAAGTTAGGTCTCGCTTGCGTACTCTTTTGCTTATCGCTAAAGAACGCATTCAAAACTCATCTCGAGCCACTTAAACACCTTTGAAGTGGGTTCTAGGACTAATGGGAAAAGTTCCCTGCCTCCTGGCGCCTTTGGGCCCAAATTCCAATTTGGGTCTCGCTTGTGTCCCCTTCTCCTTAGTCGCTAAGGAACGTGTGTAAAACTCATCTCGGGCCACTAAAACACCTTGGAAGTGACTGTTAGGACTAATAGGAAAAGTTTTCTGTCTCTCTATCCCCTCGTGGCACCTTTAGGAACAAATTCCATTTTGGGTCTCGCCTACGACTTCTTTTGCTTAGTCGCTATGGAACGCATGCAAAACTCATCTTGGGCCACTGAAACACCTTGGAAGTGACTGCTGGAACTACTAGCAAGCGTTTCCTGTCTTTCTGTCGTCTCCTGACGCATTTGGGCTAAAATTGCAATTTGGGTCTCGCCTGTGTCCTCTTTTGCTTATCGCTAAGGAATGCATTCAAAACTCATCTCGGGCCACTTAAACACCTTTGAAGTGGGTGCTAGGACTAATAGGAAGAGTTCCCTGTCTCTCTCCTGCCTCCTGGCGCCTTTAGGCCCAAATTCCAATTTGGGTCTCGCCTGGGTCCCCTTTTGCTTATTGCTAAGGAACGCGTGTAAAACTCATCTCGGGCCACTGAAACACCTTTGAAGTGACTACTAGGACTAATAGGAAGAGTTCCTTTTCTCTCTCTTGCCTCTTCGCGCCTTTGGGCCTAAATTCCAATTTGGGTCTCGTTTAGGTCCTTTTCTGCTTAGTCGCTAAGGAACGCGTGCAAAACTCATCTCGGGCCACTAAAACACCTTGGAAGTGACTGCTAGGACTAATAGGAAGAGTTCCCTGTCTCTCTCGCCTCGTGGTGCCTTTGGGCCCAAATTCTAATTCTGGTCTCACCTGGGTCCTCTTCTGCTTAGTCGCTCAGTACCGTGTGCAAAGCTTATCTCAGGCCACTGAAACACCTTGGAAGTGACTGCTAGGACTAATAGGAAGAGTTCCCTGTCTCTCTCGAACCTCCTGGCGCCTTTGTGCCCAAATTCCCCTTTGGGTCTCGCCGGCGTCCTCTTTTGCTTATCGCTAAGGAATGCGTGTAAAACTCATCTCTGGCCACTGAAACACCTTTGACGTGACTGCTAGGACAAATAGGAAGAGTTCTCTGTCTCTCTCTCTCTCTTCTTGGCGCCTTTCGGCCCAAATTCCAATTTGGGTCTCACGTGGGTCCTCTTTTGCTTAGTCACTAAGGAACGCGTGCAAAACCCATCTCGGGCCACTGAAACACCTTTGAAGTTACTGCTAGGACTAATAGGAAGAGTTCTCTGTCTCTCTCTCTCTTCCTGGCGCCTTTGGGCCCAAATTCCAATTTGGGTCTTACGTGGGTCCTCTTTTGCTTAGTCGCTAAGGAACGCGTGCAAAACTACTCTCGGGCCACGGAAAAACCTTGGAAGTGACTGCTAGGACTAATAGGAAAAATTTACTGTCCTCTCTCGTCTTCTAGCGCCTTTGGGCCCAAATTCCAATTTGGGTCTCACTGCTTATCGCTAAGGAATGCTTGTAATACTCATCTCGCGTCACTAAAACACCTTTGAAGTGGGTGCTAGGACTAATAGGAAGAGTTCCTTGTCTCTCTCTCCCTTCGTGCCGCGTTTGGCCCAAATTCCAATTTGGGACTCGCTTGGGTCCTGTTTTGCTTACTCGCTAAGGAACGTGTGCAAAACTCATCTCGGCCCACTGAAATACCTTGGAAGTGACTGCTAGGACTAATAGGAAGAGTCCCTGTCTCTCTCTCGCTTCCTGGCGCTTTTAGTCGCAAATTCCAATCTGGCTCTCGCTTCGATCACCTTTTGCTTAGTCGCTAAGGAACGCGTGCAAAACTCATCTTGGCCCACTAAAACACTTTTGAAGTGGGTGCTAGGTCTAATAGGAAGAGTTCCCTGTCTCTCTATCGCCTCCTGGCGCCTTTGGGCCCAAATTCCAATTTGGGTGTTATGTGGGTCCTCTTTTGCTTAGTTACTAAGGAACGCGTGCAAAACTCATTTCGGGCCACTGAAACACCTTTGAAGTTACTGCTAGGACTAATAGGAAGAGTTCCTTTTCTTTCTCTCTCTTCTTGACGCCTTTTGGCCCAAATTCCAATTTGGCTCTCGCCTCGGTCCGCTTTTGCTTAGTCGCTAAGGAACGCGTGCAAAACACATCTCCGGGCACTGAAACACCTTTTAAGTCACTACTAGGACTAATAGGAAGTGTTTCGTGTCTTTCTCTCACCACCTGGCGCCTTTGGGCCCAAATTCCAATTTGGGTCTCGCCTGCGTCCTATTTTGCTTAGTCGCTAAGGAACGCATGCAAAACTCATCTTGGGCCGCTGAAACACCTTGGAGGTGAGTGCTAGGACTACTAGCAAGAGTTTCCTATCTCTCTCTCGCCTTCTGATGCCTTTATACCGAAATTTCAATTTGGGTCTCGCATGCGTCCTCTTTTACTTATCACTAAGGAACGCGTGCAAAACTCATCTCGGGCCACTGAAACGCCTTGGATGTGACTGCTAGGACTAATAGGAAGATTTCCCCGTCTCTCTCTTGCCTCGTGGCGCCTTTGGGCCCAAATTCCAATTTGGGTCTACCCTGATCCTCTTTTGCTTAGTCACTAAAGAACGCGTGCAAATCTCATCTCGGGCCACTAAAACACCTTTGAAGTGACTGTTAGGACTAATAGGAAGAGTTCGCTGTTTGTCTTTTGCTTCCTGGCGCCTTTAGGCCCAAATTCTAATTTGGCTCTCGCCTCGATCCTCTTTTGCTTAGTCGCTAAGGAATGCGTGCAAAACTTATCTCAGGCCACTGAAACGCCTTAGATGTGATTGCTAGGACTAATAGGAAGATTTCCCTGTCTCTCTCTTGCCTCGTGGCGCCTTTGGGCCCAAATTCCAATTTGGGTCTCCCCTGCGTCCTCTTTTGATTTGTCACTAAGGAACGCGTGCAAAACTCATCTCGGACAACTGAAACACCTTTGAAGTGACTGTTAGGACTAATAGGAAGAGTTCCCTGTCTATCTCTTGCTTCCAGGCGCCTAGGCCCAAATTCAAATTTGGCTCTCGCCTCGGTCCTCTTTTGCTTAGTCGCTATGGAACGCGTGCAAAACTCATCTTGGGCCACTCAAACACCTTTCAAGTTGGTGCTAGCACTAATAGGAAGAGTTCCCTGTCTCTCTCTCACTTCTTGGCACCTTTGGGTCCAAATTTCAATTTGGGTCTCAGGTGGGTCCTCTTTTGCTTAGTTGCTAAGGAACGTGTGCAAAACTCATCTTGGGCCACTGAAACACCTTGGAAGTTACTACTAGGACTAATGGGAAGAGTTCACTGTCTCTCTCTCGCCTCTTGGCGCCTTTGGGCCCAAATTCCAATTTGGGTCTCCCCTGCGTCCTCTTTTTCTTAGTCACTAAGAAACGCGTGCAAAACTCATCTCGAGGCACTGAAACACCTTTGAAGTGACTGTTAGGACTAATAGGAAGAGTTCCCTGTCTATCTCTTGCTTCCAGGCGCCTAGGCCCAAATTCTAATTTGGCTCTCGCCTCGGTCCTCTTTTGCTTAGTCGCTAAGGAACGCGTGCGAAACTCATCTTGGGCCACTAAAACACCTTTCAAGTGGGTGCTAGCACTAATAGGAAAAGTTCATCTCGGGGCACTGAAACACCATGAAAATGACTGCTAGGACTAATAGGAAGAGTTCCCTGTTTATATCTCGCTCTTAGCGTCTTTGGGCCTGAATACCAATTTGGGTCTCGCTTGGGTCTTCTTTTGCTTAGTCGCTAAGGAAAGCAAGCAAAACACATCTCGGGCCTTGGAAGTGACTGCTTGGACTACTAGCAAGAGTTTCCTGTCTCTCTCTCGCCTCCTGACGCCATTGGGCCGAAATTCCAATTTGGGTCTCGCTTGGGTCCTCTTTTGCTTATCGCGAAGGAACGCGTGCAAAACTCATCTCGGGCCACTGAAACATCTTTGAAGTGACAGCTAGGACTAATACGAAGAGTTCTCTGTCTCTCTCTCACCTCGTGGCACCTTTGGGTCCAAATTCCAATTTGGGTCTCGCGTGAGTCCTCTTTTGCCTAGTCGCTAAGTAACGCGTTTAAAACTCATTTCGGACCACTGAAACACCTTTGAAGTGACTGCTAGGACTAATAGGAAGAGTTCCCTATCTCTCTCTCACTTCCTGGCGCCTTTGGGTCCAAATTCCAATTTGGGTCTCGCCTGGGTGCTCTTTTGCTTAGTCACTAAGGAACGAGTGCAAAGCTCATCTCGGGCCACTGAAACACCTTGGAAGTGACAGCTAGGACTAGGAGGAAGAGTTGTCTGTCTCTCTATTGCCTCATGGAACCTTTGGGCCCAAATTCTAATTTGGGTCTCGCCTTGATCCTCTTTTGCTTAGTCGCGAAGGAACGCGTGCAAAACTCATCGCAGACCACTGAAACACCTTGGAAGTGACTGTTAGGACTAATAGGAAGAGATCCCTGTCTCTATCTCACCTCCTGGCTCCTTTGGGCCCAAATTCCTATTTGGGTCCGCCTGCATCCTCTTTTGCTTAGTCGCTAAGCAACACATGCAAAACTCATCATAGGCCCCTCAAACACCTTTGAAGTGACTGCTAGGACTAATAGGAAGAGTTACCTGTCTCTCTCTCACTTCTTGGCACCTTTGGGTCCAAATTTCAATTTGGGTCTCATGTGGGTCCTCTTTTGCTTAGTCGCTAAGGAACGCGTGCAAAAATCATCTTGGGCCACTGAAACACCTTGGAAGTTACTACTAGGACTAATGGGAAGAGTTCACTGTCTCTCTCTTGCCTCTTGGCGCCTTTGGGCTCAAATTCCTATTTGGGTCTCACCTACGTCCTCTTTTGCTTAGTCGCTAAGCAACGCTTGCAAAACTCATCTTGAGCCACTCAAACACCTTGGAGGTGACTGCTAGGACTAATAGGAAGAGTTTCTTGTCTCTCTCTCTCCTCCTGGTACCTTTGGACCGAAATTCCAATTTGGGTCTCATCTGCGTAATCTTTTGCTTATCGCTAAGGAACGTGTGCAAAACTCATCTCGAACCACTGAAACACCTTTGAAGTGACTGCTAGGACTAATAGGAAAAGTTCTCTGTCTCTCTCTCGCCTCTTGGCGCCTTTGGGCTCAAATTCCAATTTGGGTCTCAAGTGGTTCCTCTTTTGCTTAGTCGCTAAGGAATACTTGCAAAACTCATCTCGAGCCACTAAAACACCTTTAAAGTGACTGCTAGGACTAATAGGAAGAGTTACCTATCTCTCTTTCACCTCCTGGCGCCTTTAGGCCCAAATTCTAGTTTGGGTCTCGCCTGGGTGCTCTTCTGCTTAGTCGCTAAGGACGCGTGCAAAACTCATCTCAAGCCACTAAAATACCTTGGAAGTGATAGCTAGGACTAATAAGAAGAGTTCCCTGTCTCTCTCTCGCCTCCTGGCGCCTTTGGGCCTAAATACCAATTTAGGTATCGCTTGGGTCCTCTTCTGCTTAGTCGGTAAGGAACGCATGCAAAACTTATCTCGGGACACTGAAACACCTTGGAAATGACTGTTAGGACTAGTAGGAAGAGTTCCCTGCCTCTCTCTCGCCTCCTGGCGCCTTTATGCCCTAAGTCTAATTTGGGCCTCCCCAGGGTCCTCTTCTACTTAGTCACTAAGGAACGCGTACAAAACTCATCTCGAGCCACTGAAACACGTTGGAAGTGACTGCTTGAACTTATAGGAAGAGTTCCGTGTATGTCTCTCGCCTCCTGGAGCCTTTGGGTCCATATTCCAATTTGAGTCTCGCCTGGGTCCTCTTTTGCTTAGTCGGTAAGGAACTCGTGTAAAACTCATCTCGGGCCACTGAAACACCTTGGAAGTGAGTGCTAAGACTAAGAGGATGAGTTGCCTGTCTCTCTCTCGCCTCTTGGCACCTTTGGGCCCAAATTCCGATTTGGGTCTCGCGTGGGTAGTCACTAAGGAACGCGTGCAAAACTCATGTCGGGCCACTGAAACACCATGCAAGTGACTACTAAGACTAATAGGAAGAGTTCTTTGTCTCTCTCTCGCCTCCTAGCGCCTTTGGGCCCAAATACAAATTTGGGTCTCGCTTGGGTGTGCAAAATTCATCACGGGCCACTGAAACACCTTGCAAGTGACTACTAGGACTAATGTAGAGTTCCCTGTCTCTTACTCGCCTCCTGGCGCGTTTGGGCCCAAATTCAAATTTGAATCTCGCCTGCGTCCTCTTTTGCTTCTTGCTAAGAAACGCGTGCAAAACACATCTCAGGCCACTGAAACACATTTGAAGTGACTGCTACGACTAATAGAAAGAATTCCCCTTCTCTATCTCGCCTCCTGGCACCTTTGGGCCCAAATTCCAATTTGGGTGTCGCATGGGTCCTCTTTTCCTTAGTCGCTAAGCAACGCGTGCAAAACTCATCTCGGCACACTGAAACACCTTGGAAGTTACTTCTAGGACTAATACGAAGAGTTCCCTGTCTCTCTCTCGTCTCCTGGCGCCTTTGGCCCAAATTCCAATTTGGGTCTCGCATGGGTCCTCTTTTGCTTACTCGCTAAGCAACACGTGCAAAACTCATCTCGGCCCACTGAAACACCTTGGAAGTGACTGCTAGGACTAATAGGAAGAGTTCCATGTCTCTCTCTCGCCTCCTTGTGCCTTTGGGCCCAAATACTAATTTGGGTCTCGCTTGGGTGTGCAAAACTCATCTCGGGCCGCTGAAACACCTTGCAAGTGACTACTAGGACTAATAGGTAGAGTTCCCTGTCTCTCACTCGCCTCCTGGCGCCTTTGGGACCAAATTCAAATTTGGATCTCACCTGCGTCCTCTTTTGCTTTTTGCTAAGGAACGCTTGCAAAACTCATCTCAAGCCACTGAAACACCTTTGAAGTGACTGCTAGGACTAATAGGAAGAGTTCCCTGTCTCTCTCTCGCTTTCTGGCGCCTTTGGGCCCAAAATCCAAACTGGGTCTCGCGTGGGTCCTCTTTTGCTTAGTTACTAAGGAACGCGTGCAAAACTCATCTCGGGCCACTGAAACACCTTTGAAGTGACTTGTAGGACTAATAGGAAGAGTTCCCTGTCTCTCCCCCTCTCCTCGTGGCGCCTTTGGGCCTAAATTCCAATTTGGGTCCCGCGTGGGTCCTTTTTTGCTTAGTCGCTAAGCAACGCGTGCAAAACTCATGTCGAGCCACTAAAACACCTTGGAAGTGACTTCTAGGACTAACAGGAAGAGTTCCCTGTCTCTCTCTCGCCTCCTGGCGCCTTTAGGCCCAAATACCAACTTGGGTCTCACTTGGGTGTGCAAAACTCATCTCGGGCCTTTGAAACACCTTGCAAGTGATTACTAGGACTAATAGGAAGAGTTCCCTGTCTCCCACTCGCCTCTTGGTGCCTTTGGGCCCAATTCAATTTGGATCTCGCCTGCGTCCTCTTTTGCTTCTTGCTAAGGAACGCGTGCAAAACTCATCTCAGGCCACTGAAACACCTTTGATGTGACTGTTAGGACTAATAGGAAGAGTTCCCTGTCTCTCTCTAGCCTCCGGGGCCTTTGTTCCCAAATTCAAATTTGGGTCTCGCGTGGGTCCTTTTTTGCTTAGTTGCTAAGGAACGCGTGCAAAACTCATCTCGGGCCATTGAAACACCTTTGAAGTGACTGCTAGAACTAATAGGAAGAGTTCCCTGTCTCTCTCTCGCCTCCTGGCGTCTTTAGGCCCAAATTCCAATTTGGGTCTCGCTTGGGTCCTCTTCTACTTAGTCGCTAAGCAACACGTGCAAAACTCATCTCGGGCCACTGAAACACCTTGGAAGTGACTGCTAGGACTAATAGGAAGAGTTCCCTATCTCTCTCTCACCACCTGGCGCCGTTGGTTTAGGGTTTGATTTTCGCTAAGGAACGTGTGCAAAACTCATCTCGCGCCACTAAAACACCTTTGAAGTGACTGCTAGGACTACTAGGAAGAGTTCCCTGCCTCGCTCTTGCCTCTTGGTGCCTTTGGGCCCAAATTCCAATTTAGGTCTCGCTTGGGTCCCCTTTTGCTTAGTCGCTAAGGAACGCGTGCAAAACTCATCTCGCGCCACTGAAACACCTTGGAAGTGACTGCTAGGACTAATAGGAAGAGTTTCCTGTCTCTCTCTCACCTCCTGGCGCCTTTGGCGCAAATTGCAATTAGGGCCTCACCTGGGTCCTCTTTTGCTTAGTTCCTAAGGAACGCGTGCAAAACTCTTCTCGCGCCATTGAAACACCTTGGAACTGACTGCTAGGACTAATAGGAATAGTTCCCTATCTCACTCTCGCTTCCTGGCGCCTTTGGATTCAAATTCCAACATGGGTCTTGCCTGGGTCCACTTTTGCTTAGTCAGTAAGGAATGCGTGGAAAACTCATCTCGGGCCACTAAAACACCTTTCAAGTGACTGTAAGGACTATTAGGAAGAATTCCATGTCTCTCTCTCGCCTCCTGGCGCCTTTTGGCCAAAATTCCAATTTGGGTCTCGCGTGGGTCCTATTTTGCTTAGTCGCTAAGCAACGCGGGCAAAACTCATCTCGGGACACTGAAACACCTTGGAAGTGACTTCTAGACATAATAAGAAGAGTTCCCTGTCTCTCTCTCGCCTCTTGGCACCTTTAGGCCCAAATTCCAATTTGGGTCTCGCTTGGGTCCTCTTCTGCTTAGTAGCTAAGTAACACATGCAAAACTCATCTCGGCCCACTGAAACACCTTGGAAGTGACTGCTAGGACTAGTAGAAAGAGTTCCATGTCTCTCTCTCGCTTCCTGGTGCCTTTGGACCCAAATTCCAATTTTGTTCTCGCTTGGGTCCTCTTCTACTTAGTGGCTAAGCAACACGTGCAAAACTCATCTCGGCACACTAAAACACCTTGGAAGTGATTGCTAGGACTAATAGGAAGAGTTCCCTGTCTCTTTCTCGCCTCCTGGCGCCTTTGGGCCCAAATTTCAATTTGGGCCTTGCGTGGGTCCTCTTTTTCTTTGTTGTTAAGGAACGCGGCCAAAACTCATCGCGGGCCACTGAAACACCTTTGAAGTGACTGCTAGGACTAATAGGAAGAGTTCCCTGTCTCTCTCTTGCCTCCTGGCGCCTTTGGACCTTAATTCCAATTTAGGTCTCGCGTGGGTCCTCTTTTGCTTAGTCGCTAAGGAACGCATGCAAAACTCATCTCGGGCACTGAAACACCTTGGAACTGACTGCTAGGACTAATAGGAAGAGTTCCCTGTCTCTCTCTCGCCTCCTGGCGACTTCGGGCCCAAATTCCAATTTGGGCCTCGCCTGCGTCCTTTTTTTGATTCACGCTAAGGAATGTGTGCAAAACTCATCTCGTGCCACTGAAACAGCTTTGAAGTGACTGCTAGGACTAATAGGAAGAGTTCGTTGCGTCACTCTCGCCTCCTGGCGCCTTTGGGCCCAAATTCCAACTTGGGTCTCGCTTGGGTCCTGTTTTGCTTAGTCGCTACGGAACGCATGCAAAACTCATCTCGCGCCACTGAAACACCTTGGAAGTGACTGCTAGGACTAATAGGAAGAGTTCCCTATCTCTCTCTCACCTCCTAGCGCCTTTGGGCCCAAATTCCAATTTGGTCTCGCGTGGGTCCTATTTTGCTTAGTCGCTAAGCAACGCGTGCAAAACTCATCTCGGGCCACTGAAACACCTTGGAAGTGACTTCTAGGACTAATAGGAAGTGCTCCCTGTCTCTCTCTCGCCTCCTAGCGCCTTTGGGCCCAATATCCAATTTGGGTCTCGCTTGGGTCCTCTTCTGCTTAGTGGCTAAGCAACACGTGCAAAACTCATCTCGGCACACTGAAACACCTTGGAAGTGATTGCTAGGACTAATAGGAAGAGTTCCCTGTCTTTCTCTCGCCTCATGGCGCCTTTGGGCCCAAATTGGAATTTTTGTCTCTTTTTGTGCCCTTTCGCTTTGCGGCTAGATAACACGTGCAAGACTCATCTTTAGCCACTGCAACTCCTTGATTGTCACTCCTAGGACTCAAAGGAAGGGTTTCCAACCACTCTCTCCTCTCCTTGCGCCTCTTTGCGCCAATGGCCCCAACTCCCAGTTTTAGTCTTTGTTGGTCCCCTTTTACTTAACGGCTAGAGAACATGCGCAAGACTTGTCTTTGGCCACTGCAACTCCTTGATTGTCACTCCTAGGACTTAAAGGAAGGGTTTCCAACCACTCTCTCCTCTCCTTGCGCCTCTTTACGTCAATATCCCCAACTCCCATTTTTAGTCTCTGTTGGTCCCCTTTTACTTAGCGGCTAGAGAACACACGCAAGACTCGTCTTTGGCCGCTGCAACTCCTTGATTGTCACACCTAGGACTCAAAGGAAGGGTTTCCAACCACTCTCTCCTCTCCTGACTTTTCTTTGCGCCTATGGCCCCAAGTTCCAGTTTTCGTCTCTTATGGTCCTCTTTTACTTAGCGGCTAAAGAACAGGCGTGAGACTCGTTTATGGCCGCTCTAAGTCATTGATTTTCACCCCTAGGACTCAAACAAAGGGTTTCCAACAACTCTCTTCCCTCCTAGCACTTCTTTGAGCCAATGGCCCCAAGTTCCAGTTTTGGCCTTTCCTTTGGTCGCCTTTGGCTTAGCGCGTAAAGAACCCATGCGATCCTCGTGTAGCCAGCTGAACTAGCAAGCATTAGGAAAAAATGACAATCGGTTTCATGTTCTATTGTTCAGAGGTTAATTCCTTAACTCAATGAATCTAACATTCAATTAAACCATTCTAATTCCTTAGATCTGATTCAATTCAATATTGCTTTAAGTGTAAGAAATGAGAAGATTACAAGATCAAAGTTCCTTATCCCTATGAAAACTATAATCTCGGTGATTGGTTCAGATCTGAAGAACAAATTCAATTTCCATTGACAAGAGTTCCTCTAAATTTAGTTAATCAAATTTCCATTGAATTACTACGTAATGTGCAGAATCAATCACTCAATCTATTCCAAAGCTTGAAATTCAGATCCAAAATCAATTTAACGTGTTTGTTTTAGATCTACAATCCCTAACTATGAAGAAATTACACAATCATGACAGCAGAGAAAGAAAAAGAAAGAGAAGAAGAGAAGAAGAAACTTAGAATCGCCATGGAAGCTTGCCCCACTCCAATGCCTCTTCGTGAAGCTCCAAGATTCGAATCCCCACTCCTCTCTCTCACTTCCTCTAACGAGAATCTAACTAACAAAACTGAAAATGAATAGAACCCCCCAATTTTGGAACGTTTTTGGTATTTATATAATTTCCCAGATTTGTGTGTTATCACTTTTATGAGAAATAGTAACTATGCGGAAGGTTTATGGTTGCGCGTTAAAACTTTTATGAGAAAAAGTTTTAACGCGCAACTTTCCTGATATTGAGAGCTCTCTGGAACTATCACTCTTGCTGATAAAAGTGGCAACGCAGAGCTCAAGTGGTTGCACGTGATCACTCTTATGAATAAAAGTGATTACGTGCAACTCGCCAAGTTGAAGGTTCTCTGAAATGCTCACTTTCGATGATAATAGTGGTTACGCGGAGCTTTCCTGATATTTTACCTCTCTAGAACACTCACTTTTAATGATAAAAGTGGTAACGCCCAAGCTTCACTTCTTCTTTGAGCTCTGGAGTGATCACTTTCACTGATAATAGTGATCACGCCCAATCTGCACTTTATTGTTCTTGTGTTTTTGTAGTCCAGACTTGCTTCTTTCCTCTTCATTGTCATCAAGCCTCTATTTATATGAACCTTGCTCGAACTATTCCTTCAAAAACAAGATTAAAAACTTAATTCCAAAGTAAAAATTCAACAATTGCTAAAATAACTACAAATTGAAAGAAAACTTCAATTCATTCTCTTTTTCTGAGTTTTTCTACTTTCTTCATATATTTTCCTTATCAAATGAGTTAGAATTATGCTAAAATATAAGTAAAAATATGGATTCATCACTACCCCAAACTTGAATTTTTTGCTTGTCCTCAAGCAAATAAAACTAAACCAAGGGTAAGTTCTCCATTCTTTAAGAATCATCTCACAAACTATTTTTCTAAGATTTGCAATTTACAGTTCTGTGTTTTCTACATAATTTTCATTTAAGATGTTCATCCAATTACTCATCATTGCAATCACAATGCATTCATCAAATTTTACACAAAAATTGCTATCTAAGTTCATATATATCAGCCAAGTTCATGTGAGAAACATTAAAAAGCATGATCACTTCTCACTAGACAATGTTTCTCTCATTGCTCAACAGTGTTTAGGTATTGTTTTCTCTCTTTAATCATCAATTCAACTACACTCTACCATATGCTTGCCCAATTTCTCCATCTCCTCTGCTTAGTACAGTCAATCACGCATCAAGAGGGCTTTTTGCAGGTTATAATCAAGGCTTAGGTTAAGGTAGATTCTGAACAAAATAGGAAACAAATGCAATTTCAAAAAAAATCAGAGGCATTTTGAGTGAATGACTGAAAAACTAACCTGGTTTTGCCTCATTTCTCACTAACTTCCTCAATATTACAGTAGTGCAGCAGATTTTTCATTTTGATTTTTCTTTCCTTGTTTTCACGAGTTCAAATTTTCTTTTCCTGTAGCATTTTACTGCAATTCTTTTTCTCTTGAACTCATATTTTTTTTTTACTTTCAGAATTTCCTGTAGCCAGTTTTGCTGCATAATTTCTTTATTTTTCTAACTTTAGATAGCATGTTATTCCCTTACCCCAAACTTATAAATTTGCTTGTCCTCAAGCAACACAAAATAGATGCTACCCCAAACTTAGTTTTAAAGCTCATTCTTGATTAAACTCACTATGCCTCTGATTAATTGAATGGTAAAATTGGTTTTTCTGTAAGGCTTGTAATGAAGTTAATTCATGAAAAAGGAATATTAAGGTGAACTAGGGCATATAAGCATAAGGGAAGGTATTTAGGCTGACTAAGTATATCAAACATGGCCTCCATCTTGTGTGTGAAAACTGTAAATATATGCATATTTAATTAAGAACAAAAGCAAGTTCTAGAGAATGCAGCCAATTATGATTAATCACACAAGAAAAGAAATTGGCAGCTCAAGTCTCACTAGGCATTTATAAGTGATCATGTGGATTAATGAAAACAGAATGCACTTTTCAGAAATATATGCACCTAGTGGAAACTGCCTCATTTTTTAAAATTCAAATGTGATCTTCCTTTAAGAATGGGAAAAACAACTTAAAAAGAAATTCAATAGAATTCACAAAATTTTCAATCCTCTTGCATTTAATTAGCAGAAAATAGCTCATAATCTATATTATTATCAGTAAATGTCTAGTGAGACTTGAGAGGTAAGGAATAACCCCCCTTAATCACAAAATTTTCAATCCTCTTAATTCATGTAGCTAACACATGAATTAAGAGGTAAGGAATAACCCCCCTTTCATGGTAGCTTATGAAAGTGTCATCATCCAATGTGTGTGAGTGTTGTGTGTGTAACATTCTCTGCACAAAACACCAGAATTCCATCAATGATCAGTAAGAGAAAGGCAATTAGTTAGAAAGCTAATATAAATGCAGAACAGGTATGTGAAAATTAAACCAAATTGTAAAATTGTGATTACAACCCAAAAAGTTTGAAACTACAGAAATTTACAAAACTCCTAGTAACAGAAAATAAATTCCTAAACTAGTCTTCTGCTGCATCTTCCTCCTCTGAGCTTTCTTCTTCAGAACCTTCTTCTTTTTCTTTTTCTTCTTCCACTACCTCTTCAAATGTTGGCTGAGGAAAGTGGGTTCTGTATATTGGAATATTCTTGAACACAGAAGAACGAAGGCACTGAGCATTCTCTGCCAAATTTGGAGTATGATACATTTCATCTTTGGTCATTCCCAATTTCTGACCAATATTCAGCATGATACATTCTATTAGCATAACTCCAGCATTTAGGCTATTGTGAAGTTCAGTCTGTCTTTCAGCCAATTGATTCTGCCCTTCAGCTAGTTGCTTCAGAGTGTCCTTCATCATCATAGGCTTCTCTATCTTGTATTATGAAGGAATTAGAGCTGCAGAAGTGCAGGAGACAGTAGCATAAATCTCTTTTATCATAGCTGTAAAAACGGATGGTCCAGCTCTGATCTTCTCTTGGTAATCTCCAAATTCTACTCTTGCATCTCCACAAAGTAAAGTGATGACTGAGGGAAAAGCCAGTGAATCCCTTTTTGTCTTCAGGATGCCCAAAATGCAATCACTTATAACTTTTCCCACATCTATGTAAATGTCGGAGACTATGGCAAACAGCAAAGCAGCCCCCTTAACAGCCAGTGTGGAGCTATGTTTGACAAGCATAAATGAGTTCAAGATGAACATGCTCCACACTTTGGAAAAGGGCAGCAGATTCTTGGTGATGATGTGTTTTGGCTTCATAGATTGGTTCAGCTCCCATGTGGTGCCTGGTTTACCAATCCTTTCCAGAATCTGCACAAAATCAATATTTAGACTTTCCTTAAATGATTTGAAGTCCAGTTGTGCAGCATGTTGTGCAAAATTAATTTCCAGCACCCTGTTGATGTTTGCTGGTGAAAAGTCAATCCTCATACCTTTGACCATAGAGCTAAACATAGGGATTCGATTTCCCTTAAACCTCATGGCATTGGCATAGAATTCCTGAGTTATATCCCTTCAACCCAGGCCAGCTGTTGCATAGAAGAATTCCCAGCCTCTTCTTTGGATTTTCTCTTTGAATTTTGGATAATTGTTCCCAGCTATTGGGAATGCTTTGTCGGGAACAATTTTTCTTCTTAGAATGTTGGCTCTAAAAAAGTTTTCATGAGCCAAACTTCTGAATCTGGGGTCATGTGTGGCCGATGGTGAAGATCCTGAGGGTGCAGTTGTTCTTGGTGGAGGTGATGGGGAAGGGGAAGGTGCAGGGGATCTTGTCTGAGGTGGTGGAAAAGGTGAAGGTTCAGGTGATCTTGGTTGAGGTGGGTCAGAGATTTGAATAGGTAAAGAACTTGAGACACCATCAGTTCTGGCCCTCTTTGATGCTGCAGCTTGAAGATTTTGACTGGATCTTCTTCTTAGAGTTGTGGAAGATGCAGCTTGCTTCTTCTTAGGAGTGGTAGAAGATGCAGCTTGCTTCTACTTAGGAGGGCCCACTGGTGTATTGAAAGTAGTTCTAACCATTTTTCAGTTTCTGCAAAAAGAAAGTAATTGACAGTTTAAAATTTCAACACATAATGATAATTTTATACTGCAAAAAGTTCAATCAAGCAGTTTGCAGAAATTTAATTTTTCTAACACTATACATCATGCAGTCTACCAATAATGTCATTCAACATTCGAATACCAACACCCAACTGCACAATTGAAGCATTTACAATTAAAACATGTAAAGTCCTATGAGTTCAGAGTGCACATTCTCAGAAAATATCAAGCACATGTAGAAGCAAATTCACACCTCTTAACCTATTTCCAAATAGAATACTGCAATCATATGTTCTGCAATTTCCAGTCAACATTTCAGACCATTCTGGTTAGGAAAAATCAGATTTTTTTACAGAACTATTATTCACACATTGTGTAATATATATTTACTCGCCCAACAAAATAACACAAATAGTAGAACAGTTACCATTATGCCAAAATGAGTTCAATTGTATTCCTAATGCATTCAGGGAGTCTCTCTATTACTGAACCATATACTTCAGAATATTGTCCCATTAGGTCCTGATTGGATTTTGATTGTCTCCCTAAATAGCATTCTATTGTTAAAGCACAACAGGTTAATGCAGAGACCAATTTTAGGGTTAACTATTTTTCCAACATAGATTTGCACATTCAATCACATTCCAATCATCACTTTACTTCAATTTCAAACAGTGAAACAATTTGTCACAATAATGCAGAAATGATTTCAGAACATTAAGAAGTTTCAATTAGTTATTTTCAATAATTCCTCAGCAAACAGTTTACACAATTCTATTTAAGTCAACTAAAGTTCTGCAGAAATGTGGTATATATAGTGTGCAATGCAGGTTCAGTTATCCATCAAGATTATCATTACACAATCAGAGAATCCTATTTAGCATTTTATTTTTTCCATGATTGGAGAAGATAATATCAAGATAGTTCTCCTTACCCTCAGAATCAAATTAATAGTACCTCTAAATAGCAATCTTCTTATTAAAGCACAGCTGGTGACGCAGAGATACACTATAAACCCTATTCTCGTCAGATGAAAGTACAATGTAGATTAAAATCTCCTAAAATGCATGACAGATAAATCTTAGCAGAATAATTTCCTCTCAAATGGAATCAGAATGACGCACCATTACCCTGATACGATTTTTGAAAACAGTAACCACAAAAAAAATAAATTTACATATGTAGAGAAATGAGGGTTTATGTACCTTTGAGAGAAAGTGCAGAGAAATGAGGAAATGGGTAGCTGTTGCTAAGTTGACACCAGAGGTGGAATGAGAGCGCAGAGGAAACTCATAAAGAAAAATGATTTTAGGGTAAAATGTGTATGCGTGTTCACTTTCTTTTTCATTTAAGGTCACACATGGCATGTGCTTATTTTTAAGAATAAAAGTGATCGTTATGTTGATAAAAAAAAATCCAGCATTATTACTTTTATTCTCAAGAGTGAACATTCCAGAGAGTGTATTTTTCAGAGTAAGAGGCGTGTTATCACTATTACTGGGAAAAGTGATAACGCTCAGCATAGTGACAACTTTTTTCAATAAAAGGATTAACGCAGAGATATTGGAAGTTTACTTACCTGTGCGTAATCACTTTTGCCAATAAAAGGGAACGATCCAGAGAGCTAGCTTTTCTATCTATCTCTGCGTAATCACTTTTATCAGAAAAAGTGATGGTTCCAGAGAAGCGTATTACCCTGATGCCTCTGCGTGATCACTTTTATCAGTAAAAGTGATTGTTTCAGCAGAGATCCTCCAAATTTAACTCTCTGTGTAACTCCTTTTCTGCAAAATAGTGACTCCTCTTATTAACACATACTTCTAAAACCTCAATTAATTCAATTGTTACTCTCTAATCCATCAAATACACACTCTAAACATTGAATCTCAATTCAAGTACCCTAAATGCACTTCAAAAAATTAGATACAGCAGAATATTCACATACATTATGCAGAAAAACATAAAACTATGAAATTTGATTATGTAGAGTTCTAAAATACTATTCATAACTACAATTGGGTTAGAAATGTGAGTTGCCTCTCACAAAGCGCTTCTTTAATGTCACTAGCTTCTTTGGTAGTCCAATATGCTCTATGTTCCAACTCTAGGGGTAGGTGACAAGTCTTTCCAAATACTAACTGATATGGAGACATACCAATTGGAGTTTTAAAAGCAGTCCTATATGCCCACAATGAATCATCCAGCCTTTTCGACCAATCTTTCCTTGAGCTGTTCACTACTTTCTCTAGAATTTTCTTGATTTCTCTATTTGAAACCTCCACTTGTCCACTTTTTTGTGGATGGTATGGAGTAGCAACCTTATGCTTCACACCATATTTCATTAAGACAGCTTCAAGATACTTGTTGCAGAAGTGAGTACCTCCATCACTTATCAGCACTCTAGGCGTACCAAATTTGGAAAAAATATTCTTTCTTATAAAAGAAATCACTACCTTTGCATCATTTGATCTGGTGGGAATTGCTTCTACCCATTTAGAAACATAATTCACTACAACTAAAATGTATTCGTGTGAGAATGATGGGGGAAATGGTCCCATGAAATCAATCCCGCATACATCAAATAGCTCTACTTCTAGGATGTTGGTTAATGGTAGCTCATGTCTTCTTGAAATATTTCCAGTTCTTTGACATTTATCACAATTTTCCACATACTTCTTGGCATCTTTGAAGAGTGTAGGCCAAAAGAAACCTGCTTGCAAAACTTTTACAGCAGTCCTTGAACTTGCATAGTGGCCTCCATATTCTGAATTGTGACAATGCCATAGTATCTCAGCTTGCTCACTTTGTGGTATGCACCTTCTAAGTAACCCATCCACTCCAATTTTGAATAGGTATGGGTCTTCCCACACATAGAATTTGCAGTCATGTAAGAACTTCTTCTTTTGCTGCCAAGTAAACCTCTTTGGGATGAATTGAGTGGCTTTAAAATTGGCAATGTCAGTAAACCAAGGCATATTTTCCACTGCAAATAGCTTTTCATCTGGAAATTCTTCATTTATTTCCAATGATTCAGTGGTTAAACTCTCCAATGGTAATATGGATAAGTGGTCAGCAACACCATTTTCTTTCCCTTTCTTGTCTTTGATCTCTAGCTCAAATTCTTGGAGAAGCAGGATCCATCTTAATACCTTGAACTTTGCATCCTGTTTTGTCAAAAGGTATTTAAGAGCAGCGTGATCAGTGTATACAATCACTTTTGAACCCATTAAATATGATCTAAACTTATCAAAAGCATATACAACAGCTAGAAGCTCTTTTCTGTTGTTGTGTAATTCACTTGTGCAGGATTTAACACTTTACTTGAATAGTAAATAGCATGCAATTCCCTATCTTTCCTCTGTCCTAGCACAGCACCCACTGCACTATCACTTGCATCACACATGAGTTCAAAAGGTAATTTCCAATCTGGTTTTGCAAGGATAGGTGCAGAAATCAATTTCTTTTTTAAAACAGAAAATGCATGCAACCAATTATCATCAAATATGAAATCAGCATCCTTTATAAGTAAATTACTCAGAGGTTTAGCAATTTTGAAAAACTCTTTTATGAACCTTCAATAAAAACCAACATGTCCTAAAAAACTTCTAACTCCCTTAACATTGATAGGTGGAGGCAATTTACTAATGACTTCTATCTTAACTTGGTCCACCTCCATTCTTTTCTTTGAAATTTTGTGACCAAGGACAATGGCTTCTTGTACCATAAAATGACACTTCTCCCAATTTAACACAAGGTTAGTATCTTGACATCTCTGCAAAACAGTGGATAGATTAGCTAAGCAATAATCAAAAGGATCACCAAAAACAAAGAAGTCATCAATGAACACCTCTATGATGTTTTCTACCAAATCAGAAAAAATAGAAAGCATGCACCTTTGGAAAGTGGCAGGGGCATTACATAAACCAAATGACATTCTCCTATATGCAAAGACTCCAAATGGACATGTAAATGCAGTTTTCTCTTGATCCAAAGGATCCATAGCTATTTGGTTGTATCCTGAATACCCATCAAGAAAATAATAAAAGGAATGTCCAGCAAGTCTTTCTAGCATTTGATCTACAAATGGCAGTGGGAAATGGTCTTTTTTGGTTGCATCATTTAACTTCATATAATATATGCACATTCTCCATCCAGTTATAGTCTTAGTAGGGATGAGTTCATTCTTTTCATTAGGACAACTGTCATGCCCCCTTTCTTTGGAACAACTTCGACTGGACTCACCCAATTGCTGTTAGAAATTGGGTATATTATTCCTGCATCTAACAGCTTCATAACTTCTTTCTTAACTATCTCCTTCATGGCTGGGTTCAACCTCCTTTGTGGCTGCACAACAGGCTTAAAATTATCTTCAAATAAAATTCTGTGCTTACAAAATGAAGGATTTATACCTTTCAGATCTGTAATACTCCAGCCCATTACAGATTTGTGTTCTCTTAAGATTCTCAGTAGTTTTTCCTCTTGTTCTTCCTTGAGCTCATTGTTGATGATGACTGGATTCTCATGATTTTCATCCAGGAATGCATACCGCAGGTGAGAGGGAAGCTATTTCAGCTCTAGCTTCTACTTTTCCTCTTCTTTAACATCCTTTTTCAGCTCCTCCTTTACTGAATTTTATGCAGATTTTTGAATTGGTAGGGTTTTCAATTTTTGCTGCACTTCCATGATGTATTCTTCATTCAGAGTTTCAGATTTGTCATTCCCTGCAGATATTATTTCTTCTAACATAGCAGTTTCATCAAATTCATTAATATAGTGTTGTGTAATAAAAGCATCTAGTATATCTACCTTCATACATGTATTATCTTCAACTGAATATTTTAAAGCTTCAAACACATTAAATACTACCTTCTCATCTTGAACTCTAAGCATAAGTTCACCTTTCTACACATTTATTAAAGCTCTCCCTATTGGAAGAAATGGCCTTCCTAATATCAATGGAATATTAGCATCCACGTCTATGTCCAGAATTACAAAATCTGCAGGAAAAATGAACTTGTCAATTTTAACTAACAAATCTTCAACAACTCCATATGGATAAGTGTATGATCTATCAGCTAGCTGTAGTGTGATGTTGGTGGGCTTCACTTCCTCTATGCCAAGTTTCTGCAGAACAGCCAATGACATCAAATTTATGCTTGCTCCCAAGTCACACAATGCTCTTCCCACAGTGCAGTTTCCTATTTCACAAGGAATGCTAAATGATCCAGGATCTTTTAGGTTTTGAGGAAGCTTTCTTTTGAGAATGGCACTGCACTTCTCTATCAAAGGTATTGTTTTGTCGTGCTCTAGCTTTCTTTTTCTGGAAAGTAGTTCTTTCATAAATTTTGCATATGAAGGCATTTGCTCCAAAGCTTTTTCAAAAGGAATGTTAATTTGTAATTTCTTAAAGACATTCATAAACCTTTCAAATTGTTCCTCTTGTTTAGGATTTTGGACTCTTTGAGGATAAGGCAGCCTGTTGTATTTTTCTGGATCTATTGGCTTACAAGCTTCTTCAAAGAGTTGCTTTTTGGTTTTCCTCTCAGAATTCATAGGAACTTCTTCTTTTTCTGAATGATCTTTCTTCAATAGCTTAAAATTTCCTTGTTACAGATCTTGTTCAATTTTCCTCTCTGCTGCATCATTTAATTTCTTTTCTACAGGTTTAGGACTTGCAACCACAACTCCACTCCTTGTAATTATGGCTTGACATTGCTCCTTAGGATTGATTACTGTATTGCTTAGAAATCTTCCTTCATCCCTGCTGGATAGTTGTTCAGCTAACTGTCCAATTTGTGTTTTCAGTTTCTTCATAGAAGCTTCTTGGTTCTTGAAGCTTGTTTGGGTCACCTTCATGAATTGCAACATGATTTCTTCCATCTCAGTCAACCTTTTATTCATAAGTTTGTAAAATTTTTGAGTTCCTTGAGGTTGAGTGGATGGATTCCTCTGAAAATAAGGTTGTTGTGTTGCTGGATCTGCATTAGAAAAAAGTAAATTGGAGGTAGAATTATTTGCAGCAGAATATTGATTATTCCAATTAGAATACTGCTGATTTCTATTATTCAAAAATTGAAATCTAGGGGGATATGATGGTTGTTGTCTCTGAAATTGTTCATATAATTCACTTGTTCTTATGGTTCACTTGTAGATGCCTCGCATGCACCATTTACCCTCCACAAAAATCACAACTTAGCTAACTAGTAGGCATACTCCCTGTTTGAAGGTTGCTGATTTGTTGAGTTAAGGCAGCTAATTGTTCTGAAACATTTGATTTTGTAGTTGATTCTGTGCAAGAAAGGTTTCCAAAACCATAGCTTCATGACCAGTTTCTTCCTTGATTTCTTGAGTTTGAATTCTGATACATTGAAGATGCCATCATCTCAATAATCCTCTGAGCTTATTCCAAGGACTTTGTATTTAATGAACCTCCAGCAACAGCATCAACCATTGTTCTTGTTGCTGCATTCATCCCATTGTAGAAAGTTTCCAATTGCATCCAATCTGGAATACAATGATGTGAACACCTTCTAAGTAATTCTTTGTATCTTTCCCAAGCTTCATACAATGATTCTCCTTCTTGCTACACAAAGGATGTAGTTTCTCCTCTCAGTTTTGCAGCTTTGGATGGAGAGAAGTACTTAGTTAGAAACTTATTCACAAGTTCTGTCCAGGTTGTAATGCTTCCTTGTGGTTGAGCTTGTAACCAGCATTTTGCTCTATCTCTCAAAGAAAAAGGAAATAGTCTTAATCTAATAGCTTCTTCACTAACTCCATTCATTCTTATGGTGTCACATAGCTGTAAAAAATTTGAAATATGTAGGTTAGGATAATCAGAATTTCCACTAGAAAACTTATCCTATTAGACTAAGTGTAATAAGGCAGGTTTAATCTCAAAATGATTGGCTTGGATAGTTGGCCTAATTATAGAAGAGTTAAAACCTTGCATGTTAGGAATTGCATAGTCCCCTAATGTTCTAATTCTATTTTGCTCTGCCATATCTATTGCTGGATTTGGTTGTCACAGGTGTAGGTGTTCTTTTCACTCTAGGATTACTCTAAATTTCTGGAGAATAGACAGCTTCTAAATCACTATCACTTCCTATGACTTTTTCTGCTTTAGACTCTTTTCTCAATCTTTTTAAAGTTATGTCTATATCAGGATCAAAAACCAGAATTGATTTATTCTTGTTTTTACCACGCATATACAAATGACAATGAAACAAAATTAGACTACAATCAGTATTCAAAAATGCACAACAAAAATTATGCAAAATCTATCAGTAAAAGCATATAGACACTTAAATCTAACAGCTGCAAAATTATGAAATCATGTAGAAAATATGCAGAATAGAAATTACAATTATGCAGAACAATGAAAAATGAAAATATGCAGAAATTGTAAAAGAATGTAAAAACTTTATGCAGAAGATAGCAAAATTATTATGCAGAAAACTACACAAGATGCAGAAAATTTATGTAGAAAGAAATTTTAAAGCAAAACAACAAAATAAATGCTCAATCTAGCTACTCTTCTACTACTAATGATATTGAAATTCAAAATTCTCCGGTAACGGCGCCAAAAACTTGTTGTTCGCAATCTAACACTAGCAAGTGCACTAGGATTGCAGCAAGTAATGAGTAAAATTAAAATACAAATATCGTCTCCATAGGGAATTTAGATTTCAAGTACCACTTCATAGAATTATAACCATTTGAGCCATGAAAAATCGGAAGAAGAGTTGTAACATGTAATAACATCAATTCAGAACAGGGAGTAAAAGAAACTTACAGAAAACAGAACAATGAACAAATAATTGTGTGATAACAGAGAGAGAAACCATAGCTAGGGAATTGCTTCACCAAAACTCTAATGTTTAATCAATAAAGTTCTAAACTAGCAAGCATTTGGAAAGAATGACAATCGGTTTCACTTTCAATTGTTCAGAGGTTAATTCCTTAACTCAGTGAACCTAACATTCAATTAAATCATTCTAATTCCTTAGATCTAATTCAATTCAATATTGCTTTAGGTGTAAGAAACCAGAAGATTGCAAGATCAAAGTTCCTTATCCCTAAGAAAACTATAATCTCGGTGATTGGTTCATATCTGAAGAACAAATTCAATTTCCATTGACAAGAGTTCCTCTGAATTTAGTTAATCAAATTTCCATTCAATTACTACGTAAAGTGCAGAATCAATCACTCAATCTATTCCAAAGCTTGAAATTCAGATCCAAAATCAATTCAACATGTTCGTTTCAGATCTACAATCCCTAACTATGAAGAAATTACACAACCATGACAGCAGAGAAAGAAAAAGAAAGAGAAGAAGAGAAGAAAAAACTCAGAATCGCCATGGAAGCTTGGTCCACTCCAATACCTCTTCGTGAAGCTCCAAGATTTGAATCCCCACTCTTCTCTCTCACTTCCTCTAACGAGAATCTAACTAACAAAACTGAAAATGAACAGAACCCCCTAATTCCGGAATGTGTCTAATATTTATAAAATTTTCTAGATTTGCGCGTCATCACTTTTATGAGAAATAGTAGCTACGCAGAAGGTTTATGGTTGCGCGTTAACACTTTTATGAGAAAAAGTGGCCACGCGCAACTTTCCTGATATTGAGAGCTCTCTAGAACTATCACTCTTGCTGATAAAAGTGGCAACGCAGAGCTCAAGTGGTTGCGTGTGATCACTCTTATGAATAAAAGTGATTACGTGCAACTTGCCAAGTTGAAGGTTCTCTGGTACGCTCACTTTCGATGATAATAGTGGTTACACGAAGCTTTCCTGATATTTTGCCTCTCTGGAACACTCACTTTTAATGATAAAAGTGGTAACGCCCAGGCTTCACTTCTTCTTTGAGCTCTGGAGTGATCACTTTCACTAACAACAGTGATCACGCCCAATCTGCACTTTCTTGTTTTTATGTTTTTGGAGTCCAGACTTGCTTCTTTCCTCTTCCTTGTCATCAAGCCTCTATTTATATGAACCTTGATTGAACTATTCCTTCAAAAACAAGATTAAAAACTTAATTCCTAAGTAAAAATTCAACAATTGCTAAAATAACTACAAATTGAAAGAAAACTTCAATTTATTCTCCTTTTCTGAGTTTTTCTACTTTCTTCATATATTTTCCTTATCAAATGAGTTAGAATTATGCTAAAATATCAGTAAAAATATGGATTCATCAGTTTCCAACTACTCTCACCCCTCTTGGTGCTTCTTGGCAACAATGGCCCCAAGTTCAAGTTTTGGTCTCTTTTGGTGCCCTTTCGCTTAGCGGCTAGAGAACACGCGCGAGACTCATCTCATGCCGCTGCATCTCCATGATTGTCACTCCTAGGACTCCAAGGAAGGGTTTCTAACCACTATCTCCTCTACTGGCGCCTCTTTGCGCCAATGGCCCCAACTTCCAGTTTTGGTCTCTTTTGGTCCCCTTTTACTTAGCGGCCAGAGAACACACACAAGACTCGTTGCTGGCCATTACAACTCCTTGATTGTCACCCCTCGGACTTAAAGGAAGGATTTCTAACCACTCTCTCCTCTCCTGGCGCTTCTTTGCGCCAATGGCCCTAGGGTTCCAGTTTTGGTCTCTTATGGTCTTCTTTTACTTAGTAGCTAAAGAACACATGCGAGACTCGTTAATGGCAGCTCTAAGTCATTGATTTTCACCCCTAGGACTCAAACAAAGGGTTTCCAACAACTCTCTTCCCTCCTGGCGCTTCTTTGGCCCAATGGCCCCATGTTCTAGTTTTCGTCTCTTTTGGTTCTCTTTTTCTTAGCGGCTAAAGAACATGCGCGAGACTCGTCTATGGCCGCTCTAACTCATTGATTGTCACCCCTAGGACTCAAAAGAAAGGGTTTCCGACAACTCTCATCTCCTGGCACGTCTTTGCGCCAATGGCCCCAAGTTCTAGTTTTGGTCTCTCCATTGGTTTTGTTTGGCTTAGTGGCTAAGGAACCTGTGTGACACTCGTGCAGGCCGCTGAAACTTATTGATTGTCACTACTAGGACTCAAGGGAAGGGTTTCCAACCACACTCTCCCCTCCTGGCATTTCTTTGTGCCAATCGCCCCAAGTTCCCGATTTGGTCTTTCCTTTGGTCCCCTTTGGCTTAGCGTGTAAAGAACCTGTGCGACACTTGTGCAGGCCACTGAAACTTCTTGATTGTCACTACTAGGACACAAGGTAAGGGTTTCCAACCACTCTCTCCCCTCATGGCACTTCATTGTGCCAATGGTCCCCTTTGGCTTAGCGGCTAAGGAACCCGTGCGAACCTTGTGCAGGCTGCTGAAACTTCTTGATTGTCACTCCTAAGACTCAAAGGAAGGGTTTCTCACCACTCTATCCCCTCCTGGCACTTCTTTACGCCAATGGCCCTAAGTTTCTATTTTAGTCTCTTTTGATCCCTTTTTGGCTTAGCGGCTAAAGAACACGCACGAGACTCCTTTATGGGCACTATAACTCCTTCAATGTCACTGATCAATTGGATTTTTATATACTTATTTTCTCTCATTCCTAGCTCATTAATCCCTTTTTATGCCTAAGTGGTTTTAATTGGACCATTTTATGTTGTTCGGATTTCATTTGGGCTTAATTTAATTTTTCCAGCATTAGGCAAATTCTAACATTGTTTTGATTTTTGGGTCATATATTGAGTTGTAGGGCTCATCTCATTGTGATTTTTGATTTGTATAAAATCTTAGAGATAGACCCCAAAGTTGTATGAAGAGGTTGAAGACCAATTCTGGTGTTAAGAAGCTGACTTTGGGCCTAGAAGTGAACTGAAGCGGCACAGTCATGGATCCTTAGCAAGGTGCAGTATTTGGGCCATATCTCAGTCCACAGACATCTGATTAAGCCCATTCGAGTGGCATTTTGAATCTGACATCCAAGGCTACAATTGTCCTTCTGGCCACCAATCAAAACGAAGCTGTTTTCATAGTCAAAATAACAACAGAATGTGACAAACGAAATTTTTAGGGAGAATTTTGAATTTAATTTGCTCTCTCTCTCTCTCTCTCTCTCTCATCCCCTCTCACCTTTACGACTTGTTATTTTCCCTCCATTCATGGAGGCTTATATTTTCATCTAATTGAAAGATTAAAAGGGACGTGACACTCTTGAGGTTCGTCTCACATTGACATAAATTCAATAACAAATTCAGTTTCATCTCTTCCTTATTCTCTCATTTTGCTAATTATAATTTTGAATTGAAGTTATTTGTTTGGATTGATGATTATGCATCTGTTTGATTATGTATTATTCGATTGATGTATGTATTTCAATTTTAAGATACATGAATTGGATTTTCAGGTTTGAAAACTACGATTAACTACATTGGTAAATTAAATTGGCACAATTCAATTAGACTCTAGAGTTTTCTGAACTTTAAGTGATTATGTGTTAATTGAATGCATGAAGATTTTTGTATGAATGTTGAATTCGAATTGAGGTTTCATTCGGATTCATTATTAATTACCGAATTGCTCTAGAGTAGTCATTGCTCTTCTTAATTCTTGGATTGAAATTTCAATTTCTGTTCACTTTTCATTCTAATTATAATTAGTTGCATTTTTTTTTATTTTATAAACAAACCCCTCATCTTATATACTCTCTAAATAGATTAATTCGTCCTTGTGATTCTTTGAGAAACGACCCTAGTTGCTTACCTCGTACTATAGTAATTAGGTGTATTTTGACCCGTGTGCGACCACGTGTCAAATTGGCGCCATTGCTGGGGAATCACTGGCGTTTTTAACATATTTAGAGTGTTAATCTTCCTTACTTTATTTTGCTTTCTGTGTGCAAAATTCTGGGTTGCAATTCTGGTTGTTGTTTTGAGGTATTTATTGTGAGTCTTATAGGTGGAAAACTTCACTACCAGTTTGACTTTGGAGTTTGAGGTTGAATTTTGGTATCCAAATAGCACTCATCATGCTGATAAACTTTGTCCAAAGGAGCTCCTGCAAATTCCTTCATCTGGTAGGTGTTTTTCTACAAAAGGGTAAAAAGGTAATTTTTCTGGTGACTAAACTTGGATTGGGCTGAAACTTGGTCAGACATTGCAAAAAAACTCGGATAGGACTAAATTGAGTGGTAAATCCCTGAAATTCCAAAATTCCATCGTTAAGACCACTTTTTCAATTTTTTTAGTACTTTAGGATTTTTAAAAATAGTAAAAAAATTCTCAAAAATAGGAAATTTTATTTCTAGTACTTCTGTGGTGGTCCCATATTTTTTTAAAAAACATTTTGTTGGTTTTATTTCCCTATTTTCTGTCGGCATATTGTGTGTCCAGCATTCTTAGGTGTCTGATGTTGCATGACATGAGCTAACCCTGGTGAATTGCATGCTTTTAATCCTGAAATTGATAGGACATTTCATTATTTAATTAGAACACATAAAAGGCTTTCCTTCAGTAATATTCAAGTTGATAATAGTATAGGTTCTAATTGTAGTGTTAATCATTCTGTTTTTGTGCATTTTGAGTCAGAGTATGAGTCAGAGTCTTTGCATTCTGATTCTGAGGATATTATTAATATGGCTAACAGAACTTTGAAGGAACTTGCAACACCTGATGCCAACTATCAAGCTTTGGCAATTCAGTATCCAAATTTGGATGCAGACTTTGAGCTCAAATCAGGGCTGATACATCTGCTGCCTAAGTTTCATAGTTTAGCTGGGGAAGACCCTCACAAGCACTTGAAGGAATTCTATGTGGTGTGCTCAACCATGAAGCCACATGGAGTGGAGGAGGACCACATCAAGCTGAGGGCATTTCCTTTTTCTTTGGATGGATCTGCCAAGGATTGGTTGTACTACTTGCATCCTGGTTCCATCACAAGCTGGCAGGACATGAAGAGGATGTTCTTGGAGAAGTTCTTCCCTGCCTCAAGAGCTACTTCTATTAGGAAAGAAATTGTGGCATAAGGTGGATTACTGGAGAGACTCTGCATGAGTATTGGGAGAGGTTTAAGAAATTATGTGCAAGCTGTCCACACCATCAAATCAGCAACCAACTCCTTATTCAATATTTTTACAAAGGTCTCATGCTAATGGACAAAAGTATGGTTGATGTTGCTTCTGGAGGGGCTTTGGTAGACAAAACTCCCACTATAGCTCGTGAATTGATTGCAAACATGGCTGCCAATGCACAACAGTTTGGTACCTGAGCCATGGTGTCTACAAGAGGAGTGAATGAAGTAAAAACCTCTTATACAAACTAGCAAAGGATGGAAAACAGAATAGAAGAGTTGATAACTTTGGTGAGGCATTTGGCACTCAGTTGACACAATAACCTCAATAGTCTATCCCAGCAATAGCAAGCATTTGTGGAATTTGCTGTGTACCAAGTCACGTAACAGATCAATGTCTACAGATGCAAGAAACCAATGAAACAATTGTTGAAATTTTTCTTGGAAAACCTTTCCAACAACAACAGCAGCAAAGGAATTATGACCCCTTTTCCAATATATACAATCCCGGATGGAGAGATCACCCGAACCTAAGGTATGGTATTTCTAATCAGTTCCAGTAGCAGCAACCTCAATATTAGTTCAGGCACCATACTGCAGAACTAAACATGAGGTAGTAGTATTCACAGCAAGCTAAACTAGACCAACCATAAAGCAGTAGCTCAGAACCAAGCCTAGCAAATTTAGTGAAGCAGATGGCAACCAGCAGTGTCCAGTTTTAGCAGAGAACAGAAGCCAGCATCCAGAATATGCAAACACAGATTGGTTAGTTAGCTACAACAGTAAATGAGCTGAAATCCCAAGGTTCTGGCAACCTTTCCTCCCAATATGTGAGTAATCCAAGGAATGTGAGTTCCATCATTTTGAGAAGTGGCAAGCAGCTTGAAGTTCCAGATTCTGCAAAACATTCTGCTGCAGTAGAAAAATCAAATTCTGCAGAGATAGATGCAGCTGAAGAGCAACCAGAGCCATACAACAAGAGAGACAGTAGCCATTCTGAACCAAACATTCTGCTGCCTTTTCCAAATAGAGTAACTCAAAACAAGAAGATAGCAGAGGCAGAAATGGACAAGGAGATCATGGAAACTTGAAGTCAATATTCCACTCCTAGAAGCTATCAAACAGATCCTAAAGTATGCCAAAGCTAACTTTTAGATTCTTTTGCCACTTTGGGAGCATTTTACAGAGCTTAGGATCCTTGGGTGATAGCCAAGGCCAATCTTAGGGTTTAATTTACAATTTTTCTTCATTTTCCTTTAATTCTTGCATTGATGATGTTGAATTTTCCTTGTTTTCATCTTGAATTTGCAAGACCCATCCTTATGGAGGGCTAAGCTTTCTTGTAATACTTTGTGAGTTCATGGATTCTTGAATTCCAGGGTATGAATGTATATATAATTCTTTTTCCTTCATGAATTTACATTTTCCAACTCTTTGAATTGAATTAATGGTTGAATTTGGGGGACATTGCTTAATTAACCCTAATTCGTTTTAATAAAATAGTTCATGGGTAAGTCCAGTTCATGTGGTGCCTAAGAAAAGAGGTATAACTATTGTTCCAAATGAAAAAAAATGAATTAATACCCACCAGGACAGTAACCGGATGGCGAATGTGCATAGATTATAAGAAGTTGAATGATGCATCAAGGAAAGATCATTTTCCTCTTCCATTTGCTGACCAAATGCTGGAGAAATTGGCTGGGTTTGACTACTATTGTTTCCTAGATGGATATTCTAGTTACAACCAGATTGCAGTTGACCCAAGAGACCAAGAAAAGACAACATTCACTTGTCCTTTTGGAGTTTTTGCATATAGAAGAATGCCATTTGGGCTGTGCAATGCTCCAGCTACATTCCAAAGGTGTATGCTGTCCATTTTTTTTAATATGATTGAAGGAATTATAGAATTTTTTATGGATGACTTTTCTGTATTTGGTAATTCTTTTGATCAGTGTCTAGCTAATTTATCTCTTGTTTGGAAGCATTGTCAAGACTCAAATCTTGTGCTCAATTGGAAAAAGTGCCATTTTATGGTATAAGAAGGGATAGTCTTAGGATATAAGATTCCAGCAAGAGGAATGGAAATGGATCCTGCAAAAGTAGAAGTAATTGAGAAGCTGCCTCCACCTGTAAATGTTAGAGGAATAAGAAGCTTTTTGGGACATATTGGATTCTATCGCAGGTTCATTAAAGACTTTTCTCAAATTGCAAAGCCATTAAGTGAGTTGCTAGGTAAGGATACAGAATTTGTTTTTGATGATAAGTGTTTAGTAGCTTTTAATACTTTGAAAGATAAATTAATTTCTGCACCTGTACTTGTTAAGCCAGATTGGGAATTACCTTTTGAGCTGATGTGTGATGCTAGTGATGTAGCTATAGGATCAGTCTTAGGACAAATAAAAGACAAGAAACTGCATGTTATTCATTATGCTAGTAGAGTTCTTAACCTTGCATAAATTAATTACACTATTACTGAAAAAGAACTCTTAGTTATAGTATTTGCATTTGACAAGTTTCAGTCTTATTTGATAGGGTCCAAGGTTATAGTTTACACTGACCATGCTGCTCTTAAGTATCTTTTGTCAAAGCAGGATGTCAAGCCCAGATTATTAAGGTGGATTTTACTCCTTCAAGAATTCGAGTTGGAGATCAAAGGCAAGAAAGGAAAGGAGACTGGAGTTGCTGAGATTACCACTTAAGGCAATACCATTTGAAGTAGAACAAATAAAAGAAGAGTTTCTAGATGAAAGCTTATTCAAGATTGAATCCCAGCCTTGGTTTGCTGATATGGCCAATTTTAAAGCTACAAATTATGTGCCAAATTGGATGAGTTGGCAACAGAGAAAGAAATTCTTCCATGACAGCAAATATTATGTGTGGGAAGATCCTTTTCTATTTAAAATTAGAATAGATGGGCTGCTGAGAAGGTGTATACCAGAAGAAGAGCAGAAAGATGTTTTATGACATTGTCATAGTTCAGAATATGGAGGACACCATGGTAGTTCAAAGACAATAGTCAAGGTCCTGCAATCTGGTCTTTTCTGGCCAACATTGTTTAAGGATGCTAAGAAATATGTGGAGAGATGTGATAGATGCCAGAGAATGGGAAATATTTCCAAGGAAAATGAGATGCCACTACAAAACATACTTGAGGTAGAACTATTTGACATGTGAGGGATAGACTTCATAGGTCCTTTCCCTACTTCATTCTCGAATGAGTACATGCTAGTAGCAGTGAACTATGTGTCCAAATGGGTGGAACCAATTCTTACCAGATCTAATGATGCAAGGACTGTTATTTCATTCATCAAAAAGAACATTTTCTAAAGAGTTGGAGTGCCCAGAATTCTGATAAGTGATGGAGGAAGTCATTTTTGCAACAAGTATCTAGAATTAGTCTTAGAGAAGAATGGAGTAAAGCATAGAATAGCTATACCCTATCAGCCTCAAACAAGTGGTCAAGTGGAGATTTCCAACAGAGAAATAAAACAAATTTTGGAGAAGGTGGTGAGTAATTCAAGGAAGGACTGGTCTAAGAAAGTAGATGATGTTTTATGGGCATATAGAACAACCTTTAAGACACCAATTGGCATGTCTCTTTATCAGCTAGTGTATGGAAAAGCTTGCCACTTACCAGTGTAGCTAGAACATAAAGCCTTTTGGGTGGTAAAATGGTTGAATTTTGACCAAGCTAGTGCAGGAAACAAAAGACTACTACAGCTGCATGAATTGGATGAGTTCAGACTCAATGCATATGAAAATGCCAAAATATACAAGGAAAGGACCAAAAAGCTGCATGACAGATTTATTCTGAAAAGGGATATCAAACCTGGGCAGTCTGTGTTACTTTTTAATTCAAGGTTGAGATTGTTTCCAGGGATGTTAAAATTTAAGTGGTCTGGACCTTTTGTGGTGAAAGAAGTCTCACCATATGGTGCTGTACTTATAGCAGATCCCAAGGATGGCAGAGAATTCAAGGTGAATGGGCAAAGACTGAAAATCTACCTTGGAGGTCAATTTGAGAAAGCCCAAGTGTGATTGAAATTGGTTCCTCTTGAGAGAGGAACAACTAATGTTAAGCTAGTGACATTAAAGAAGCGCTTTGTGAGAGGCAATTCATATTTACATATTCTGTAGTTTCTGCAATTTATAATTCTGCATATTCATGCCTTATAATTTTCTGCAAGTTCTACTGCATTTGATTTGATAAGGAAAATATGTTAGAAAAGTAGAAAAACTCAGAAAAATAGAATGGTTGAAGGTTTTCTTTGAATACTTAGTTATTTTAGCATTTGTGAGATTTCTACTTAGAAATTAAAAATTTAATCTTGTTTTTGTAGGCATAATCTAAGCAAGGTTCATGGAAATGGAAGATCAATGGAAAGGAAGAGGAAGAGTAGCAATTCTAGACTCAAAACACAAGAATTATGGAATGCAAGCTGGGCGTGATCACTATTGTCAATGAAAGTGATCACTCCAAAGCTTAAAGGAGAAGTGAAGTCTGGGTGTGGTCACTCTTACTAGCGAAAGTGAGTGTTCCAGAGAGTTATTCAGAAGAACAAGCTCTGCATAAAACTCTTGCTGACAAAAATGAGTGTTCCAGAGAGTCAGAATTTCAGCGAGCTTTGCGTTAACACTCTTGCTGGCGAAAGTGAGTGTTCCAGAAAAGACAAAATTTCAGACAGCTCTGCATTACTACTCTTTCCAGCAAAAGTGGATGTTCCAGAGATGAGTGAATCAAGGCAAGCTGCGCATGGTCACTCTTGCTCTCGAAAGTGATCACACGCTACCACTTGACCTCCTGCGTTGCAACTCTTACCAGCGAAAGTGATAGTTCCAGTTTCCAGAAATCTCGTGAGCCTCTGCGTGGCCACTCTTATCAGCAAAAATGATAACGTACAAAAGCAGAATTTCTATAAATACATGTTTAAAGCCCAGAACTCAAGAATTTTGTTTTGTTTTCATTTTTTCTGATAGATTCTCGTTGGGAGAGAGTGAGAGAGAAGACTAGGGTCGAACCTCAAAGCTTCAAGAAGAGAGATTGGATTGGAGCTCGTGGCTATGGCTTTTCTGAGTTTTTCCTCTTCTTCTCCTTCTTTCTCCTTCTCTGTTACAATGTCTGTGTAATTCTCCATAGTTAGGAGTTTATGGAACTCAAATTGATGTATTGATTTGATTCTTGCTTCTGAAATTTGAGTTTTTGGATTAATTGAACTCCATAGTTAGTTCTGCACTTTACGTGATCTTTGAATGGGAATTCATTTGATTAATCAAAGAGGAACATTTGCCAATAGGAATTGGATTTGATTCTCTGATCTGAATTAACAACTAGAATTAGGGTTTTCTTAAGGATAAGTACACTTAATTCTGCAATCCCACGGTTCTAAGTCTTAATGCAACATGAAATTGAACTTCACCTAAGGGATTAGGGGGGATTAGTGTATTGTTAGGGACAATGATTTAAGGGATTAACCTTTGACTAGTTATATGTGAAACTGATTGTCAATTAACCAATTGCTTGAATATTCAGAAGTATAATTGAATTAATATTGACATTCTTGTGAAGTAAATTCCTAACTATTCTTCATTCCTATCTCATTTCATCACAACTTTCACATTCTGTTTTTACTGCAAATTTAATTCTTTGTATTGTTGTGGTTCATTACCTTTATTACTTGTTGCAATTCCTAGTTCACTTACTAGTGTTTAGAGATTGTAAACAACAGAAAGCGGTGGAGAACTCTTCCTTTGAGTCCTCGAAGTCACTTCCAAGGAGTTTGAGTGGCCCGAGACGAGTTTTACACGCGTTCCTTAGCCGCTAGGTGAAATAGGACCCAAGTGAGACCCAAATCGAAACATGGGCCCAAAGGTGCCAAGATAAGAGTGTGCAGTGGGGAACTCTTCCTTTAAGTCCTAGGAGTTATTTCTAATGCATTTTGGTTGTCCAAGATGACTTTTGCACGCGTTCCTTAGCCGCTAAGCGAAAGGGGACCAAAGCAAGACCTAAACTAGAACTTGGTTCAAAGGCGCCACGAGGGGAAACAACGGTAAGGAACGCTTCATTTACGTCCTAGGAGTTTTGGTGGGTTGAGATGACTTTTGCACGTATTCCTTAGCTACTAAGCAAAAGAGGAACCAAGTAAGACCCAAACCAGAACTTGAGCCCAAAGGTGCCAGGATAGGAGAGAGTGGCAGGGAACCCTTCCTTTCATTCCTAGCAGTCACTTCCAAGGAGTTTTGGTGACCCGAGACAACTTTTGCACGCGTTTCTTAGCTGCTAAGCAAAACAGGACCAAAGCGAGACCCAAATCGGAACTTTGGCCTAAAGGCACCAGGATGGGAGAGAGCAGTAGGGAACCCTTCCTTTGATTCCTAGGAGTCACCTCCAAGGAGTTTCAGTGATCGGAGACAAGTTTTGCACATGTTCTTTAGCTGCTAAGTAAAAGAGGACCAAAGCGAGACCCAAACTGAAGCAATGATGAGCAACGCTTCCTTTGAGTCCTAGGAGTCACTTCAAAGGAAATTTGGTGGCTCGAGATGAATTTTACACGCGTTTCATAGCCACTAAGCAAAAGAGGACCCGAGCGAGACCTAAACTGGAACTTTGGCACAAAGGCGCTGGCAGGGGAGAGAGCGGTGGGGAACCTTTCCTTTGAAACCTTGGAGTCACTTCTAAGGAGTTTTAGTGGCCCGAGACGACTTTTGCACATGTTCCTTAGCCACTAAGCAAAAGAGGACCCAAGTGAGACCTAAACTAGAACTTAGTCCTTTAGGCGCTAGGGGAAGAGAGTGTGGTAAGGAACCCTTCCTTTGAGTCTTAGGAGTCACTTTGAAGGAGTTGCAGTGGCCCAAGACAAGTTTTGCACACGTTCGTTATCCGCTAAGCAAAAGAGGACCCAAGCGAGACCCGAACTGGAACTTGGTCCCAAAGACGCCACGAGGGGAAACAACGGTGAGGAACGCTTCGTTTGAGTGCTAAGAGTCACTTTCAAGGAGTTTTGGTTGCCCAAGACGAGTTTCACATTCGTTCCTTAGCCGCTAAGCAAAAGAGGACCAAAGCTGGACCTAAACTGGAACTTTGGCCCAAAGGCACCAGTAGGAGAGAGAGAGCGGTGTGGAACCCTTCCTTTGAGTCCTTAGAGTCCCTTCCAAGAAGTTTCAGTGGCCTGAGATGAGTTTTGTACACGTTCCTAAGCTCCTAAGCAAAAGTGGACCCAGTCGAGACCAAAACCGTAACTTGGGCCCAAAGGTGCCAGGAGGAGAGAGAGTGGTGGGGAACCTTTCCTTTGAGTCCTAGGAGTCACTTCCAAGGAGTTTTAGTGGCCCAAGACAAAATTTGTACACGTTTCATAGCAGTTAAGCAAAAGAGGACTGAAATAAGACCGAAACTTGAACATAGGCCCAAAGGCGGTAGGAGAGGAGAGATTGGAGTGGAACCATTCTTTTGAGTCCTAAGAGTCACTTCCAAGGAGTTTCAGTGGTCAGAGACGAGTTTTGCACGCGTTCCTTAGCAGAAAAGCAAAAGAGGAACCAAGTGAGACCCAAACTGGAACTTGGGCCCAGAGAACCAGGATGGGAGAGAGTGACAGGGATCCATTCCTTTGAGACCTAGGAGTCACTTACAAGGAGTTTCAGTGGTCCGAGATGAGTTTTGCACGTGTTTCGTAACAGCTATGCAAAAAGGGACCAAAGCGACACCCAAACTTGAACTGGGGCCCACAGGCGCCATGATGGGAGAGAGTTACGGGGAACCCTTCCTTTGAGTCCTAGCAGTCACTTTCAAGGACTTTGAGTGGCCCAAGACGAGTTTTACACACGTTCCTTAGCCACTAAGCATAAGAGAACCCAACTGAGACCCAAAGGCGACAGGAAAAGAGTGTGCGGTGGGGAACCCTTCCTTTGAGTCCTAGGAGTCACTTCCAATGCATTTCAGTGGTCTAAGACAAGTTTTGCACGCATTCCTTAGCCGCTAAGCGAAGGGGGACCAAAGCAAGACCCAAACTGGAACTTAGTTCAAAGGTGCCAAGAGGGAAAACAACAGTGAGGAACACTTCGTTTGAATCCTATGAGTCACTTCCAAGGAGTTTCGGTGGCCCGACAAGACTTTTGCACGCGTTCCTTAGCCGCTAAGCAAAAGAGGATCTAAGTGAGACCCAAACCGAAACTTGGGCCTAAAGGCACCAGGATGTGAGAGAGCTACGGAGAACCCTTCCTTTAAGTCATAGGAGTCACCTCCAAGGGGTTTCAGTGGTCAATGATAAGTTTTGCAATCGTTCTTTAGCCGCTATATAAAAGAGGACCCAAGTGAGACCCAAATTGAAACTTAGGCCCAAAGGTGCCCAGAGGGGAGATTGCAGTGAGGAACCCTCCCTTTGATTCCTAGGAGTCACTTCTAAGTCATTTCGGTGACCCAAGATAAGTTTTGCACGCATTCCTTAGCTGCTAAGCAAAAGAAGACCCAAGCGAGACCCAAACTGGAACTTGGGCCCAAAGGTGCTAGGAGAAGAAAGTGTGGTGAGGAACCCTTCCTTCGAGTCCTAGGAGTCACTTCCAAGGCGTTTCGGTGGCCCAAGACAAGTTTTGTACGTGTTCTTTAGCCACTAAGCAAAAGGGGACCAAAGCTAGACCCAAACTGAAGCTTGGTCCCAAAGGCGCCATGAGCAGAGGCAATGGTGAGCAACGCTTCCTTTGAGTTTTAGGAGTCACTTCTAAGGAAATTTGGTGGCCCGAGACGAGTTTTACACGTGTTCCTTAGTTGCTAAGCAAAAGAGGACCCATGCAAAACCCAAACCAGAACTTGGGCCCAAAGGCGCTGGGAGGGAGATAGCAGTGAGGAACCCTTCCTTTGAGTCCTAGGAGTCACTTCCAAGGAGTTTTAGTGGCCCAACATGATTTTTGCATGCATTCCTTAGCCGCTAACCAAAGGAGGACCCAAGTGAAACCCAAACTAGAACTTGGGCCCAAAGACGCTAAGAGAAGAAAGTGCAGTGAGGAACCCTTCCTTTGAGTCCTAGGAGTCACTTCTAAGGCATTTTGGTGGCCCGAGATGAGTTTTGCTTGTGTTCGTTAGCCGCTAACCAAAAGTGGACCTAAGCGAGGCCCAAATTGGAACTTAGTTCAAAAGCACCATGAGGGGAAACAGCGGTGAGGAATGCTTCGTTTGCATCCTAGGAGTCACTTCTAAAAGTTTTAGTGGCCATGACGAGTTTTCCATGTGTTTCTTAGCCGCTAGGCAAAAGGGGACCAAAGCGAGACCCAAACTAGAACTTGGGCCTAAAGGTGCCAGGAGGCGAGAGAGCAGTGGAGAAACCTTCCTTTGAGTCATAGGAGTCACTTCCAAGGAGTTTCAGTGGCCCAAGGTGAGTTTTGCACGTGTTCCTTAGTAGCAAGCAAAAGAGGACACAAGCGAGATCCAAACTAGAACTTGGGCCCAAAGGCGCTAGGACGGGAGAGAGCGACAGGGAACCCTTCCAAGGTGTTTTGGTGCACTGAGATGAGTTTTGCACGTGTTCTTTAGTTGTTAAGAAAAAGAGGACCCAAGCGAGACTCAAATTGAAACTTGGGCCCAAAGGTGCCGAGAGAGGAGAGACTAGTAGGGAACCATTCCTTTGTGTCCTAGGAGTCACTTCCAAGGCGTTTTGGTGGCCCAAGACGAGTTTTGCATGCGTTCCATAGCTGCTAAGAAAAAGAAGACCCAAGCTAGACCCAAACTGAAACTTGGGCCCAAAGGTGCCGGGAGAGGAGAGGGCGGTGGAGAACTGTTGCTTTGTGTCCTAGGAATCATTTGCAAGGCGTTTTGGTGGTCCGAGACGAGTTTTGCACGCGTTCCTTAGCAGCTAAGCGAAAGGGACCAAAGCAAAACCCAAACTGGAACTTGGGCCCAAAGGCGCCAGGAGGGGAGAAAGCATTGGGGAACCCTTCCTTTGAGACCTAGGAGTCACTTCGAAGGAGTTTCAGTGGCCCGAGACGAGTTTTGCACACGTTTCGTAGTAGCTTAGCAAACTGGGACCAAAGCGAGGCCCAAACTGGAACTTAAGCCCAAAGGCGCTAGGAGGCGAGAGAGCGGTGGAGAACCCTTTCTTTGAGTCATAGGAGTCACTCCAAGAAGTTTCAGTGGCCGGAGATGAGTTTTCGTGCATTCCTTAGCAGCAAAGCAAAGGAGGACCGACGTGAGACCCAAACTGGAATTTGGGCACAAAGGTGCCAGGAGGGCAGAGAGCGATGACGAACCCTTCCTTTGAGACCTAGGAGTCACTTCCAAGGAGTTTCAGTTGCTAGAGACTAGTTTTACATGCATTTCGTAACCGCTTAGCAAAAAGGGACCAAAACGAGACCCAAACTTGAACATGGGCCCAAAAGCGCTAGGAGGTGAAAGAGCAGTGGAGAACCCTTCCTTTGAGCCTAGGAGTCACTTTCAAGGAGTTTGAGTGGCCCGAGACGAGTTTTACACGAGTTCCTTAGCCGCTAAGCAAAAGAGGACCAAAGCAAGACCCAAACCAGAACTTAGGCCCAACAGTGCCAGGAGAAGAGAGTGCAGCCGGGAGCCCTTTATTTGAGTCCTAAGAGTCACTTTCAAGGCGTTTCGATGGTCTGAGACCAGTTTTGTACGTGTTTCTTAGCCGCTAAGCAAAACGGACAAAAGTAAGACCCAAGCTGGAACTTGGTTCAAAGGAACCATGAAGGGAAACAACGGTGAGGAACGCTTCATTTGTGTCCTAGGAGTCACTTCATAGGAATTTTGGTGGCCCAAAACAAGTTTTGTATGCTTTCCTTAGCCGCTAAGCAAAAGAGGACCCAAGTGAAACCCAAACTGGAACTTGTGCCCAAAGGCGCCAGGATGGGAGAGAGCGACAGGGAACCCTTCCCTTAAGACCTAGGAGTCACTTCCAAGGAGTTTCAGTGTCCTGAGACAAGTTTTGCACGCGTACGTAATTTCTTAGCAAAAGGGTACCAAACCGAGATCTTAACTGGAACTTGGACCCAAACGCGCCAGGAAGTGAGAGAGCAGTGGAGAACCCTTCCTTTGAGTCATAGGAGTCACTTCCAAGAAGTTTCAGTGGCCGGGGACAAGTTTTCCATGCGTTCCCTAGCAACAAAGCAAAATAGGATTACAGCGAGACCCAAACTAGAACTTGGCCCCAAAGGCACCAGAAGGGGAGAGAGCACTTTGAAGGAGTTTGAGTGGCTCGAAACGAATTGTAAATGCGTTCCTTAACCGCAAAGCAAAAGAGGACCCAGACCCAAACTGGAACTTGGGCCCAAAGGCACCAGGAGAAGAGAGTGCGATGGGGAACCCTTCCTTTGAGCCCTAGAAGTCACTTTCAAGGCATTTCGGTGGTTTGAGGTGAGTTTTGCACGTGTTAATTAGCCGCTAAGCGAAAAGGGACCAAAGCAAGACCCAAACTGGAACTTGGTTCAAAGGTGCCACTAGGGGAAACAACAGTGAGGAATGCTTCGTTTGCATCCTAGGAGTCACTTCCAAGGAGTTTTGGTGGCCGAGACGAGTTTTGCACGCGTTCCTTAGCCACTCAACAAAAGAGGACCCAAGCTAAACCCAAACCAGAACTTGGGCCCAAAGGTGCCAGGATAGGAGAGAGCGGCGAGGAACCTTTCCTTTGAGTCCTAGGAGTCACTTCCAAGGAGTTTTGGTAGCCCGAGATAAGTTTTGCACACGTTCCTTAGCTGCTAAACAAAAGAGGACCCAAGCGAGACCCAAATAGAACCTTGGGCCCAAAGGCACTGGGTGAGGAGAGAGCAGTGGCGAAAGGTGCCAGGATAAGAGAAAGCGGCGAGTAACCCTTTCTTTGAGTCATATGAGTGACTTCCAAGGACTTTCAGTGGCCGAAGACGGGTTTTCTATGCGTTCCTTAGTAGCAAAGCAAAAGAGGACCCACACGAGACCCAAACTGGAACATGAGCCAAAAGGCACCAGGACGCGAGAAAGCAATGGAGAACCCTTCCTTTGAGTCTTAGGAGTCACTTCCAAGGAGCTTGAGTGGCCTGAGATGAGTTTTACACGCGTTCCTTACCCGCTAAGCAAAAGAGGACCCAAATAAGACCCAAATTGGAACTTGGGCCCAAAAGGTGCTAGGAGAAAAGAGTGCAGCAGGGAATGCTTCCTTTGAGTCCTAGAAGTCACTTCCAAGGAGTTTTGGTGGCCCGAGATAAGTTTTGCACACGTTCCTTAGCTGCTAAACAAAAGAGGACCTAAGCGAGACCCAAATAGAACCTTGGGCCCAAAGGCACTGGGAGAGGAGAGAGTAGTGGGGAACCCATCCTTTGTGTCCTAGGAGTCACTTCCAAGGAGTTTTAGTGGCCTGATATTAGTTTTACACGCGTTCCTTAACCACTAACCAAAAGAAGACCCAAGTGAGGCCCAAACTGGAACTTGGGCCCAAAGGCGTCAGGAGAAGAGAGTGCGATGAGGAACCCTTCCTTCGACTCCTAGGAGTCACTTCCAAGGCATTTCAGTGGGCCGAGACGAGTTTTGCACGTGTTCCTTAGCCGCTAAGCAAAAGTGGACTACAGCAAGACCCAAATTGGAACTTGGTCCCAAGAAGCCATGAGGGGAAATAAAGGTGAGGAACGCTTCGTTTGCGTCCTAGGAGTCACCTCCAAGGAGTTTTGCACGCATTCTTTAGCCTTTAAGCAAAAGAGGACCCAAGCGATACCCAAACGGGAACTTGGGCGCAAAGGCGCCAGGATGGGAGAAAGCGCTAGGGAACACTTCCTTTGAGTCCTAGGAGTCACTTTCAAGAAATTTCAGTGGCGAGAGGTGTTTTGCACGCGTTTCTTAGCAGCAAAGCAAAAGAGGACCCAAGCGAGATCTAAACTAGAACTTGGGCCCAACGGCGCTAGGACGGGAGAGAGCGACGGGAAACCCTTCCTTTGAGACCTAGGACTCACTTCCAAGGAGTTTCAGTGGCCCGAGACGAGTTTTTCACGAGTTTCGTAACCGCTAAGCAAAAGAGGACCAAAGTGAGACCCAAACTGAAACTTGGGCCCAAAGGCGCTAGGAGGTGAGAGAGCGGTGGAAAACCCTTCCTTTGAGTCATGTCACTTCCAAGGAGTTTCAGTGGCCGGAGATGAGTTTTCCATGCCTTCCTTATTAGGAAAGCAAAAGAGGACCCAAACGAGACCCAAATTGGAATTTGGGCCCAAAGGCACCAAGAGACGAGAAAGCAGTGGAGAACCCTTCCTTTGAGTCCTAGGAGTCACTTCGAAAGAGTTTGAGTGGCCCAAGACAAGTTTTACATGCGATCCGCAACCGGTAAGCAAAAGAGGGCCCAAGCGAGACCCAAACCGGAACTTGGGCCCAAAGGCACCAGGATGGGAGAGAGTGGTGGGGAATCCTTCCTTTGAGTCCTAGGAGTCACTTCCAAAGAGTTTTGGTGGCCCAAGACGAGTTTTGCTCGCGTTTCTTAACTGCTAAGCAAAAGAGGACCAAGCAATACCCAAACTGAAACTTAGGGCCCAAAGGCGCTGGCAAAGAGGAGAGCAAGGGGAACCCATCTTTTGTGTCCTAGGAGTAACTTCGAAGGAGTTTTAGTGGCCCAAGATGAGTTTTGCATGCATTCCTTATCTGCTAACCAAAAGAAGACCCAAGCAAGGCCCAAACCAGAATTTGGGCCCAAATGCCTCAGGAGAAGAGAGTGCGGTGAGCAACCCTTCCTTCGACCCCTAGGAGTCACTTCTAAGGAATTTCGTTGGCCCAAGACGAGTTTTGCACGCGTTCCGTAGCTGCTAAACAAAAGAGGGCTCAAGCGAGACCCAAACCGGAACTTGGGCCCCAAGGCGCCAGGATGGTAGAGAATGGCAAGGAACCCTTCCTTTGAGTCCTAGGAGTCATTTCCAAGGAATTTTAGTGGCCCGAGATAGGTTTTGCACGCGTTCCTTAGCTGCTAAACAAAAGAGGACCAAAGCGAGACCCAAACTAAAACTTGGGCCCAAAGGTGCTATGAGAAGAGAGTACGGTGAGGAGTCCTTGCTTCGACTCCTAGGAGTCACTTCCAAGGAGTTTTGGTGGCCCAAGACGAGTGTTGCTTGCGTTCCTTAGCTGCTAAGCAAAAGAGAACCCAAACGAAACCCAAACTTAAACTTGTGCCCAAAGGCACCGGGAAAGGAGAGAGTATGGGGAACCCATCCTTTGTGTCCTAGGAGTCACTTCCAAGGAGTTTTAGTGGCCCGAGATGAGTTTTGGACGCATTCCTTAGCTGCTAATCAAAAGAATACCCAACCGAGGCCCAAATCGGAACTTAGGCCCAAAGGCGCCAGCAAAAAAGAGTGCGGTGAAGAGTCCTTGCTTCGACTCCTAGGAGTCTCTTCCAATGCGTTTTGGCAGCCCAAAAGGAGTTTTGCACGTGTTAATTAGCCGCTAAGCGAAAGGGGACCAAAGCAAGACCCAAATTGGAACTTGGTCCCAAAGGCGCCACGAGGGGAAACAACGGTGAGGAACACTTTGTTTGCATCCTCAGAGTCACTTCTAAGGAGTTTTGGTGGCTTGAGGGGAGTTTTGCACGCGTTCCTTAGCCGCTAAGCAAAAGAGGACCCAAGCGAGACCCAAACCGGAACTTGGGCCCAAAGGCGCCAGAATGGTAGAGAACGGCAAGGAACCCTTCCTTTGAGTCCTAGGAGACACTTCCAAGGAGTTTTAGTGGCCCGAGACGAGTTTTGCACACGTTCCTTAGCTGCTAAGCAAAAGAGGACCAAAGCGAGATCCAAACCGAAACTTGGGCCGAAAGGCACTAGGAGTGGAGAGAACAGTGGGGAAACCTTCCTTTGTGTTATAGGAGTCACTTCCAAGGAGTTTTAGTGGCCCGAGATGAGTTTTGCATGCATCCTTAGCTGCTAAGCAAAAGAGGACCTTAGCGAGATGCAAACCAGAACTTGGGCCCAATGGCTCCAAGAGGTGAGAAAGCGATGGAGAACCCTTCCTTTGAATCCTAGGAGTCACTTCCAAGGAGTTTTAGTGGCCAGAAACTAGTTTTACACGCATTCTTTAGCCGCTATGAAAAAGAGGACCTAAGCGAGACCTAAACTGGAAGGTGGGCCCAAAAGCGCCAGGTGATGAATTCATATTTTTATTAGTATTTTACTATAGTTTTAATCTATTTGATAAGGAAAATGTGTTGGAAAAAGCAGAAAAAAATCATAAAAACAGAATGATTGAAGAAATTTTTTAAATACATTGTTAGTTTGGATTTATGAATTTTCTGTGTAGAAATTAATCATTGAAGTGTGTTTTTGTAGAAAATTCTGAGCAATGTCCATGAAGCTAGTAGATCAATGGAGAAATTGCATAAAAGTAGCAAGTCTGGACTCAAAGAACATGGCCTATGGAGTTTAAGCTGGGCGTGGTTACTCTTGCCAACGAAAGTAAGTGATTCATAGCTTAAATGAGAAGTTGAGTGTGGGCGTGATCGCTATTATCACTGAAAGTGAACATTCCAGAGAAGTTCAATCTCAACAAAGTTGTGCATTACCACTCTCGCCAACGAAAGTGAATGTTCCAGAGAAGGCAGAATTTCAACAAGCTCTGCGTTACCACTCTTGCCAGTGAAAGTGGATGTTCCAGAGAGGAGTGTATCAAGGCAAGTTGCGCGTGGTTACTCTTGCTCTCAAAAGTTATCACGCGCACTCCTCAACCTCCTGCGTTGCTACTCTTATCAATGAAACTGAATGTTCTAGTCTTCTAGAAACCACATAAGCTTCTGCGTGGCCACTCTTACCAACAAGAGTGACAACGCATAGAATCGGGATTTCTATAAATATATGTCTTAAGCTCAGAATTCGTGGTCTTTTGTTCATTTTCCATTTTTTCTGTTAGATTCTCGTTGGGAGAGAGTGAGAGAGAGGAGTGGGGTCGAACCTCGAAGCTTCAAGAAGAGGGATTGGATTGGAGCTCGTGGCTATCGCTTTTCTAAGTTTTTTCTCTTCTTCTCCTTCTTTCTCTTTCTCTGTCACAATGTTTGTGTAATTCTTTGTAGTTAGGAGTTTATGGAACTCAAATTGATGTATTGATTTGATTCTTGCTTCTGAAATTTGAGTTTTTGGATTAATTGAGTTGTCAATTCTGCACTTTACATAATCTTTGAATAGAAATTCATTTGGTTAATCAAAGAGGAACATTTGCCAATAGGAATTGGATTTGATTCTCTTATCTAAATTAACAACCAGAATTAGGGGTTTCTTAGTGATAAGTACACTTAATTCTGCAATTCTATGGTTCTAACTCTCAATGCAACATGAAATTGAACTTCACCTAAGGGATTAAGGGGGATTAGTGGATTGCTAGGGTCAATGAGTTAAGAGATTAACCTTTGACTAGTTATATGTGAAAATGATTGTCAATTAACCAATTGCTTGAATATTCAAAAGTATAGTTGAATCAATATTGACATTTTTGTGAAGTAAATTCCTAACTACTCTTCATTCCTATCTCATTTCATCACAGCTTTCATATTCTATTTTTTTGCAAATTTAATTCTTTGTATTGTTCTGGTTCATTGCCTTCATATGTTACATCATTTCCAAATTTGTATGACTTAACTAGTTTTTGCTCTACGAATTGGTAATTGAACTCCTAATTCCCTGATACTTGGATCTCAAATTTACTCATTACTTGTTGCAATTCCTAGTGCACTTGCTAGTGTTTAGAATTGTAACAAGAAGTTTTTGGCGCCGTTGCCGGGGAATTTGAGTTTCAATATCATTAGTAACAAAAAAATTGCTAGATTGAGTTTTGTTTTCTTAATTTTTCTCTATAGTTAGTATTATATTCAAGTACTCTGTTCTGATTTTTAAAGATAAGTGTAGGATACATTAGATAATTTTTGCATGATTCTGCAATTCTGCATAATTCTGTAGTTGCTAGACTTGAATTTTGTATGCTTTTGCTGATATTTTTCTGCATAATCTATATTAGTGTATATCTTACGATTGAATTTTAGTTTAACTTGTTAATTTTGATTTGTATACGCAAGGGTAAAACAAAAATAAAGCCACTTTGGTATTTGATCCAGACATAGATCAAACTCTAAGAAGGTTAAGACGTGAAGCAAGATTTAAGCAAATTCAAAGAGAGAAACACGAAAGTTTTACTCCTCCATCTCAACCCAGTCAGATTCCAAGACAAATAAAGATGGGAGAACAACCAAGACTGAGAACATTAGGGGACTATGCAGTTTCTAATTTACAAGGATTCAGTTCTTCTGTTTTGAGACCTACAATTCAGGCCAACCACTTTGAGATAAAACCTGGACTTCTAAATCTGGTACAACAAGACCAATTTGCTGGACACCATTCAGAAGATCCAAATCTGCACATCTCCAATTTCTTGCAACTTTGTGCCACAATTAGAATCAATGGGGTAAGTGAGGATGCAATCAGACTTAGATTATTCCCATTCTCATTGAGGGATAAAGCTAAGTGCTAGCTTCAAGCCCAGCCACAAAGAAATATATATGGGCTGATTTGGTGAACAAGTTTCTAATAAAGTATTTTCCCCTTCAAAAGCTGCAAAAATTAGAGGGGAGATTACATCTTTTGTTCAGCAAGATGAAGAGCCTTTGTATGAGGCATGGGAACGATACAAGGAGTTATTAAGCAAATGTCCTCATCACTGCATACCTGAGTGGATGCAACTTGAAACATTCTATAATGGAATGACTGCTGCAACTAAAATCATGATAGATGCAACAATTTGGAAGAAGCCTAGCAAATCATAGAAATGATGGCATCTTCGATGAATCAAAATATGAATGAAAGACAAGTTTCAAGGAGAGGAGGGTATGATGTAAAATCCATAGAAGCCATGTTTGCTCAAAATCAACTTTATAATCAACAATTTTTTGAACAGCTTGCTGCCTTAACTCAACAAATAAGTAACATGCAGACTGGTGTGGTTCAAAATTCACAGTTGAGTTGTGATTTCTGTGGTGGCAACCATGTGAATAGAGCTTGTGATCCCATAGTTATAGAACAACCTGATCAAGTTAACTATATGGGCAATTATCAAAGGCCACAACAACCATATCCACCTAATTTCCAGCTAAATAACAATAGAGGACAACAGTTTTCTAAGTGGAATGCACAAAATTCTACTAGAAGAGGAAATACAGCTACTGCACTTTTCCAAAGTACAGCTCCTCAAGTCCAGTAACAATATTTTCAAGGAAGTTCTTCTGCACAATTTCAAAAAAACAAAGGTATTCAAATTCAAGACCCTTGAGTGAGAAAGTGAATGGAATAGAAGAAACACTCCTGCAGTTTATGAAGGTGATAGAAACTAATTTAAAAAATCAAGAAAGTTCTATAAAGAAGTTAGAAGCACAAATTGGGCAGTTGGCTGAGCAACTTGCAAATAGAGATGAAGGAAGGTTCCCTAGTAGCACAATAGTGAATCCAAAGGAGCAATGCCAAGCCATAACCACTAGAAGTGGAGCAGTAGTTTCTAGCCCAAGAAAGAAAGATGAAGTCACCAATTCGAAGGAAGAGAGTGAGCTGAAACAAGAAGATTTTGAAAGTGAAAAATATACTATGTTAAAGAGAGGAGATGATGAAGAAAACTGCAGAAACAAGCAAGAAAAAAGGGGCAAGAAGCAGAGATTTTAGCAGGCCTGCAAACCTATTAATGAAGAGCAGTACAAGAGATTACCTTTTCCAAAAAGATTACAAGATTCTAGACAAGAAAAGCAATTTGAAAGGTTCACTGATGTGTTCAGGAGGCTCCAAATTAATATACCATTTGTAGAAGCATTAGAACAAATGCCTTCATATGCAAAGTTTATGAAAGAGCTCTTGTCTAAAAAGAGGAAACTAGACATGAAAAAATTGGTACCACTCACTGAAGAGTGCAGTGCCATTTTGCAAAGAAAACTGCCTCAAAAGTTGAAGGATCCAGGGTCATTTAACATACTCTTCTCTATTGGAAACTGCATAATAGGAAAACCTCTTTGTGATTTGGGGGCAAGCATAAATTTAATGCCTTTAGCTAGTATGAAGAAGCTGGGAATTGAAGAGGTAAAGCCAACAGGGATAACACTTCAACTAGCAGACAAATCTTATACATATCCCTATGGAGTAGTGGAAGACCTCTTAGTCAAGGTAGACAAGTTTATATTCCCTGCAAACTTTGTTATACTTCATATAGAGGTAGATGCGGATATCCCTCTCATATTAGGAAGGCCATTCTTAGCCATAGGGAGAGCCTTGATTGATGTGCCGAAAAGAGAATTGATGCTGAGAGTACAAGAGGATAAAGTCATTTTTAATGTATTTAAGGCCATCAAACATCCAAGTGATGATATGAGCTGCATGAAGATTGATGTAATAGATGTTGTGATACCACATTCATTGGAGAAAAATGATGAAAGTGCAGTCTTGGAAAGCACATTAGCTGCAGCAAAATGTAGTATTCATGAAGAGCAAGATGAGGAAGTGAAAGACTGCATTCTGCAATTAGATTCCCTTCCCTATATGAACAATGAAATAAACCAACTCAAGGAAGAACTACATCAAGAATAGAAGAAGAAAGAGGAGCCCAAAGTGGAGCTCAAGCAATTACCCTCTCATTTGAGGTATGTTTTTCTTGAAGAAGGCCATAACAAACTGGTCTGTAAAAATCGATCACTGGGCAAGTGTACCCGTTGTCGGAGTAATATTATTAAAATTTAAGTACCAAGTGTCGTATCCACAGGGACTGTTATTAAGAAATTTTTCCTTAATTGCGTAATTGTTAATAAATATGAAAAATAAACTTTGTTGATGAAATTGGTAAAAGTAAAAGAATAATAATTTAAAAGAAACAAATATTCTTGCGAAAATAAATTATAGAAAATTACAACTAAAGGTATTCAAAGGAAAAAGGAAAGTATCTAGACTGTAAATCCCCCTAAGTGTCCAAATAACTGAAATTCTTCTTCAACTACTTAGTTCCAAACCCTTATCGTTGCAAGAAATTCTAAATTAAATCAATACCTTCCTCAAGGATAATGATTCCTAACCCTCAGTTGATTAATCAGAATCTCTTCCTTAATTAATACCCCTAGGTTGCATTAAGTTCATTATGAATTCCATAATTAGGGTTAATCCTAATACAGAAAACTCACGTCTTTCTATCTCTAGAAATACATTCAAGTCTTTTTAATTGAGCAATGTTAATTTCATGCAGGAATTTTACTCAAATTCAAACAAGAAAACAAGATAGAAAAGAACTGATATTACTCAATTAAACCCAAGAGAAAAGAACATAAAATAGCATTAGAAGAATTCCAAAAAATTTAGTCAATTAGGATTCATTACGTCTAGATACTCAAAGGAAAGTTAGAACCTAAACATCTTGAAATTAAAATTACAAAAGAGATGAATTAAAACGCTTGATCCCATCCTCCTTCCGTCTCTAAGTCTTTCATTCTCCAAAAACAGCCTCCACAGGTTTAAGTCCAATCCTCCTTTTATAGGAATTGTCCTAGGGTTAATTTTCTCGCAAAAGTTAAATTTCTGACGAGCGTAAAAGTACACGCCCATGTACTTTGGCCGTGTACATCTCTGTTTTCTAAAAGGTGTCCTTCAAACCTTTCCTGACAAGTACAAGCTCATGTACACGGCCGTGTATCTGGTCGTGTACATCTCTGGTCTGTGATACTTGGCCTTCACAATCTTCATAGGAAGTACACGCTTATATACATGGTCATGCATCTTGACCGTGTATATCTCTGGCTCAAATGATGCATTCCTTGACAACATCAGTGATGTACACGTTCATATACAAGGGCATGTATCTACCCGTGTATATCTCTGGCTAAATATTTCCTTGTTCTATGTATTCTAGTGAGATACACGACCATATACACGGGCGTGTATCTGCCCACGTATATCTCTGGGTTCTTCTTTCTTCAATTCTCAACATCTTTAAGGTTTTCATATCCTTGATCCTTTTTTTTGAAATATAAATAAAATGAGATTAATTATAATAATATCTATCAGTGAATAGCTTAAAAACTCTCAATTATCATAATGTAGGATTAAGTATTTAGAGCATTTATCACAAACCTGTAATAATAAACAGCAATCTGCAGAAAGACCAAGAAGAAAAGCTCTTGAGAGTGTTAAGAGAGCACAAATCTGCACTAGAATGGCAGATTTCAGATTTGGAAGGTATAGATCCTTCTTTTTGCATGCACAGAATTTTAAATTCGAAGAAAATTGCAAGCCTGTTGTCTAACCTCAAAGAAGACTTAATCCAACTATGAAAGAGGTAGTGAGGCAAGAGGTGATGAAACTACTAGATGCAGGAGTTACTTATCCAATTTCAGATAGTTCATGGGTAAGTCGGTTCATGTGGTGCCTAAGAAAGGAGGTATAACTGTTGTTGCGAATGAAAAAATTGAATTAATACCCACTAGGACAGTAACCGAGTGGCGAATGTGCATAGATTATAGGAAGTTGAATGATGCATCAAGGAAAGATAATTTTCCTCTTCTATTTGCTGACCAAATGCTAGAGAGACTTGCTGGGTTTGACTACTATTATTTCCTAGATGAATATTTTGGTTACAACCAGATTGTAGTTGACCCAAGAGACCAAGAAAAGACAGCATTCACTTGTCCTTTTGGAGTTTTTGCATATAGAAGGATGCCATTTAGGCTATGCAATGCTCTAGCCACTTTTCAAAGGTGTATGTTGTCCATTTTTTCTGATATGATTGAAAGAATTATAGAAGTTTTTATGGATGATTTTTCTGCATTTGATAATTCTTTTAATCAGTGTCTAGCTAATTTATCTCTTGTTTTGCAGCGTTTTCAAGACTCAAATCTTGTGCTCAATTGGGAAAAGTGCCATTTGATGGTACAAGAAGGGATAGTCTTAGGACATTAGATTTCAACAAGGGGAATGGAAGTGGATCCTGCAAAAGTAGAAGTAATTGAGAAGCTTCCTTCACCTGTAAATGTTAGAGGAATAAGAAGCTTTTTGGGACATGCTGAATTCTATCGTAGGTTCATTAAAGACTTCTCTAAAATTGCAAAACCATTGAGTCAGTTGCTGAGTAAGGATACAAATTTGTTTTTGATGATAAGTGCTTAGCAGCTTTTAATACTTTGAAAGAAAAATTAATTTATGCACCTGTACTTGTTAAACCAGATTGGGAATTACCTTTTGAGCTGATGTGTGATGCTAGTGATGTAGCTATAGGAGTAGTTTTAGGCCAAAGAAAAGACAAGAAACTGCATGTTATTCATTTTGCTAGTAGAGTTCTTAACCATGCACAAATTAATTACACTACTACTGAAAAAGAACTCTTAGCTATAGTTTTTGCATTTGACAAGTTTTGGTCTTATTTGATAGGGTCCAAGGTTATAGTTTACACTAACCATGTTGCTCTTAAGTATCTTTTGTCAAAGCAGGATGCCAAGCCCAGATTATTAAGGTGGATTTTACTCCTTCAAGAGAATGGAGTTGCTAACCACTTGTCAAGATTACCACTTGAAGCAATACCATTTGAAGTAGAGCAAATAAAAGAAGAGTTTCCAGATGAGAGTTTATTCAAGAATGAATCCCAGCCCTGGTATGCTAATATGGCTAACTTTAAAGCTACAAATCATGTTCCAAATTGGATGAGTTGGCAGCAGAGAAAGAAATTCCTCCATGACAGCAAATATTATGTGTGGGAAGATCCATTACTGTTCAAAATTCGAATAGATGGGCTGCTGAGAAAGTGTATATCAGAGGAAGAATAGGAATATGTTTTATGGCACTGTCATAGTTCAGAATATGGAGGACACCATGGTAGTTCAAGGACAATAGCCATGGTCCTGTAATCTGGTCTTTTCTAGCCCACATTGTTTAAGGATGCTAAGAACTATGTGGAGAGATGTGATAGATGCCAGAGAATGGGAAATATTTCCAAGAAAAATAATATGCCACTACAAAACATACTTGAGGTAGAGCTATTTGACATGTGGGGAATAGATTTCATGGGTCCTTTCCCTACTTTATTCTTGAATGAGTGCATGCTAGTAGCAGTGGACTATGTGTCCAAATGGGTGGAAGCAATTCCTACCAGATCCAATGATGCAAGGACTGTTATTTCATTCATCAAAAAGAACATTTTCTCAAGATTTGGAGTTCCCAGAATTCTGATAAGTGATGGAGGAAGCCATTTCTGCAACAAATATCTAGAATCAGTACTAGAGAAATATAGAGTCAAGCATAGAATAGCTACACCCTATCACCCTCAAACAAGTGGTCAAGTGGAGGTTTCAATAGAGAAATAAAATAGATTTTGGTGAAAGTGGTGAGTAATTCAAGGAAGGACTGGTCCAAGAAAGTTAATGATGTTTTGTGGGCATACAGGACAGCCTTCAAGACACCAATTGGCATGTCTCCTTATCAGCTAGTGTATGGAAAGGCCTGTCACTTACTAGTGGGGCTAGAACATAAAGCCTTTTGGGCTGTAAAATGGTTGAATTTTGACCAAGGTAGTGCATGAAACAAAAGACTGTTACAGCTGCATGAATTGGATGAGTTCAGACTCAATGCATATGAAAATGCCAAAATATACAAGGAAAGGACCAAAAAGCTGCATGATAGATTTATTCTAAAAAGGGATATCAAACCTGGATAATCTATGTTACTCTTCAATTCAAGATTGAGATTGTTTTCAGGGAAGTTAAAATCCAAGTGGTCTGGACCTTTTATGGTGAAAGAAGTCTCACCATATGGTGTTGTATTGATAGCAGATCCCAAGGATGGCAGAGAATTCAAGGTGAATGGGCAAAGACTAAAAATCTACCTTGGAGGTCAAATTTAGAAAGCCCAAGTGTGTTTGAAATTGGTTCCTCTTGAGTGAGGAACAACTAATGTCAAGCTAGTAACATTAAAGAAGCGCTTTGTGAGAGGCAACTCACAATTCTAACTCATTTCAAGCTTTTTGTATTGTTTTAGAATTTTCATTACTCATGTTCTTCATTTTTTGAAATTTCTACAATTTGATTCTACTGCATATCTCTGCTGAGTTGAATTTGGTACTTGATTTGAGAGTTAATGTTTAGAGTGTGTATTGAAAGGATTAGAGTGTGATAAGTGTGCTATTTGAGGGTTGAGAGGTAATTAACTAATGAGAGGAGTCACTATTTTGCAGGAAAAGAGCTACGCAGAGAAGCAATTTGATATTCCCCTCTAGAACAATCATTTTTGTTGATAAAAGTGATCACACGGAGGCAGGAAGGTTAACACACTGATGAATCCACTTTTTATTATATTTTTACTTGCCTTTCTTGTGCTCCTTGGTAGAAAAAAATGGACTTAGATAGTGTAAATAATACAGAAATCACATTTTGAGTAAATATCATAGGTTTATTAATTTTTGGTTAATTTGCATTTAATTATATAGATATAGATTGCAATTTTAATTATCTTAATAATTTTGCAGAGTCCCCAAGCTAATTTTGAGAAATCTTAGCCCTTGGATGAAAGTTGACCCCAAAGTAGCCACTTTAAGGAGCAAAAGTAGCAACTACAGCAAATCTGGGCATTAAAGGGTCAAAAGTAGCCACTTTCAACCTTCATAGTAGCAACTCCAGAAAGCTCTAGGGACGTCGTTTGGGAAGCAATATGCACGTGGACACTATTGCCTTTCATAGTGGCTACGCGCGTCCAAACTAGCTACTTTCAGCATGAAAAGTGGCAACTCCAGAGAATTTGCAAGCCAATGTAGATGCGCGTGGACACTCTCAAGAGCCAAAGTGGACACTTTCAAAGGCAAAAGTGGGCACTTTGCTGACATGTCCTCCACTATAAATAGATTTTAGGAATTAGGGTACAGAAACCTTTTTTTTTTTACATTTTAGGAATTAGGACATTTCTTTCCAGAGCTTTGGAGCCTTGGGTGACAGCCAGGGGTCCATTATAAGTTTTAGTTTCCAATTTCCCTTTGATTCTCATTGATTTTACATTAATGTTGTTTACGTTTCTGCATTCCTTTCTTTCATTTGTGAAGCCCATCCATATGAAGGGCTAAATTCTCTTGTAATTCCTAGTCAACTCACATGGTTCTTGAACTCTTGGGTTTAATGGCACTATTACTCTTTCTTTCCTTGGATTTATTAACCCCAACCTCTAAATGAAATGAAATTTGCATGAGGGGAACATTGCTTAATGAACCCTAAATTACCCAAACGAAATTCTAATCCAAAATTGCTTAATTTTGATTAATCTTTGAGATTGCTTAATCTTAGGGATAGAGATTGGAGCCCATTAAGATGCTTAATTTTAATTGGGATGCTAAAGTTAATTTTTGCTTCTTAGATTAACTTAATTCAAGGGGAAAAAAAGGGGATTATTGAATCATTTGAAAGAATAGGGATAGAACTCATTGATTGACTAGGGATTACTCTTCTTAACTGATTGAATTTCACTAGTTTAAATTTTGCTCTTGATTAAAATCTGGAAATTGACAAACCTCCCCCCAATCTACTTGCTTTAAAATCTATATTTACACTTGTTCGATGTATGTTCCCAACCAAAAATTCCTTGGAGATGACCTAGGACAACACCCTAGTATTGCATTCATTTCTTTGCATATTTGATGAGGATTAACGACAATCTTTGTGCATAATGAGTAGCAAAAATTGTATCATCAAATTTGCGCCGTTGTCGGGGAAGTTTTTAGTGCTGAACTTATGTTGAACATGATTGGTGCTCAATTTTTGTGTTTTGTATGTTAGTGTGTTTGTTTCATTTTTGAGTTTTTATATTGTGTTGATAGCCGCACGAATTTTGTGGTCTGTTTCTGCATTGTTGTTGCAAGATTTTCTACATCATTTCCTTCATTTGAGTGCTGCAATTTTTCAATTACTCACTTTCAATTTTCTGCACTCATTTTGCTGCATTATACTCTGTTTTTCTGCACTTTTGCTGCATAATTTTGCAAAATTCTGCAGAGAGATTACAAATTGTTCTTATTATTTCATTTACTAAATTTGCTTTCAATTTAGTTAGTTGATATCTAGTGCATGACCCGATCAAACCTTGGAGATTTGTATCCATTAGACCAGGAGATTGATAGGAATTTTCATAGGAACATTAGGACACATAGGGATCACTCTGAACACTCTAAACCATCATCATCTCCTACTGCATCTTTGCAATTTGTGACACCAATTTCTGTTTACTCTTCTACATTTTCACTTGACTCTAGTTTTGGTGCAATGGCGGGTGATGAGAGGACTCTTAAGGAGCTAGCTACACCGGATGTCACATACCAAACATTATGCATCCAATATCCAGATGTGGACACCCCTTTTGTTTTGAAAACTGGATTAATTCACCTTCTATCTAAATTCCATGGTTTTGCAGGTGAAGACCCTTACAAACACTTGAAGGAGTTTCACATTGTATGTTCCACCATGAGATCTCAAGGTGTTCCAGAGGAGCATGTCAAATTAAAGGCTTTCTTTTTTTCATTAATGGACACCGCGAAGGATTGGCTCTACTACCTTCCTCCCGGATCTATTATAAGTTGGGACAACCTCAAAAGAATCTTTCTAGAGAAGTTCTTTCCAGCCTCCTGAGCTGCATCCATAAGAAAGGAAATTTGTGGAATTAGACAGCTAGAAAGAGAAACTCTCTATAAATACTGGGAGAGGTTCAAAAGACTATGTGCCAGCTGCCCCCACCACCAAATCAGTGATCAATTGCTGATCCAGTACTTCTATGAGGGATTACACCTAATGGATAGTAGTATGATCAATGCAGCGAGTGGAGGAGCCTTGGTAGACAAGACCCCTATGGCAGCCAAGAACTTGATAGAAAACATGGCTGCAAACTCCCAGCATTTTGCAACTAGATAGAATTCCTGTGTTACTAGAGGTGTGCATGAAGTTCAAGCTGTAGAACCAAACAAATTGGAGCACAAGATTGATGAACTTGCCTCTATGGTAAAGCAATTGGCTGCAATGCAAAAAAGTGCTGTCTCTGCAACACCTCTACCACCAGTTCTAGCTATGCTTTGCAGAATATGCTCAGTTGCGGATCATTACACAGACAGTTACCCTACATTGCAAGAGTCAGACACTCTTGAAGGTAACCCCCAAGCCTATGCTACAAATATTTACACTAACAAATTTCCTTTTCAGCAGCCACAGCAATAACCAAGCTGGGATCTTTCTTCAAACCGGTATAACCCGGGTTGGAGAAATCATCCAAACTTGAGATGGGGAGGAAATTCCAACCAGCAAAATCAGAAAAGTAAGAACTACCAAGCTGGTCAAAGCAGGCCACATCAGCCATGCCAATGGAATGATCAACAACATGGGCAACAGCCTCACCAACAGCAGTAAGCATCCTCATCCCAAGCCTCTTCCTGTCAGAAGAATGAGCCTTCATTGGAAGAGCTTGTGAAGCAGTTGGCCATGAGCAACATTAACTTTCAACAGCGAACAGAGGCCAGTATCAGAATAATTGAGAACCAGATAGGACAGTTGGCTTCCTCTATAAATCAGATTCAGTCCCAAGGTTCAGGCAAACTCCCAGCACAGACAGTCACAAACCCAAAGAATGTCAGTGCAATTACTCTGCGGTCTGGGAAGGTAATGTAAGAGCCTAAAATGCCTAGGGAGAAGGAGATCCCACGCCCCTTGGTTGATGAAAGGGAGGAAGTAGATGCAGCCACCACTCAAGAAGTGAGAAAGCTAAGGAGAGTGACAAAGAAATCTTGGACACCTTCAGAAAGGTTGAGGTGAATATACCCTTGCTGGAGGCAATTAAACAAATACTCAAGTACGCCAAGTTCTTGAAAGATTTGTGTACACATAAAAGGCGTCTGAAGGATAATAAGAAGGTCAACATGGGTAGGTATGTTTCTACACTTTTTGAGAAACAGAGAACCACAATGCCTGAGAAGTGTGAAGACCCTGTTCACTATTGTTAGAAATAGTGAACATTCCAGAGAGCTTTGCATTGAGTAATTTGAAATGAGCTGCGCGTGTTCACTTTTGACAGCGGTAACAGACAAGTCTCGCGCGTTCTTTAGCCACTAAGTAAAACGGGACCAAAAGAGACCACGACTAGAACTTGGGGCTATTGGCGCCAAGAAGCGGTAAGAGGGGAGAGAGTTGCCGAAAACCCTTCCTTTGAGTCCTCGAATCACATTCAAGGACATACAGTAGCCATAGACGAGTTTTGGGCATGCTCTTTAGCCACTAAGCAAAACAAGACTAAAAGAGAACAAAACTGGAACTTGGGGCTATTGGCGCCAAGAAGGGAGAGAGTGGTTGGAAACCCTTCATTTGAGTCCTAGGAATGACAATCAAGTAGTTTCAATGGCCTGCACGAGTCTCGCACGGGTTCTTTAGCCGCTAAGCCAAAGGGGACAAAAGAGACCAAAATAGGAACTTGGAGCCATTGGCGCAAAGAAGAGCCAGGTGGCGAGAGAGTTGTTAAAAACCCTTCCTTTGAGTCCTAGGAGTGACATTCAATGAGTTACAGCAGTCACGAACGAGTCTCACGCATGTTCTTTAGCCGCTAAGCCAAAGGGGACTAAAAGAGACCAAAACATAAACCTGGGGCCATTGGCGTAAAGAAGTGCCAGGGGGGAGAGAATTATTGGAAACCCTTCTTTTGAGTCCTAGGAGTGACAATCAAGAAGTTTCAGCAGCCATAGACAAGTCTCGCGTATGTTCTTTAGCCGCTAAGCAAAAAGGGACTAAAAGAGACCATAACTGAAACTTGGGGCCACTAGCGCCAAGAAGTGCTAGGAGGGGAGAGAGTTGTTGGAAACCCTTCCTTTGAGTCTTACGAATGACAATCAAGAAATTTTAGCGGCTATAGATGAGTCTCGTGTTTTTTTAGCAGCTAAAGCCAAAACTGGAACTTAAGGCCATAAGCGCCAAGAAGCACCAGGAGGGGAGATACTTGTTGAAAATCCTTCTTTTGAGTCTGAGGAGTGATATTCAAGAAGGTACAGCGGCCATAGACGAGTCTCACTCATGTTCTTTATTCCCTAAGCAAAAGGAGACCAAAAGAGACCAAAACTGGAACTTGGGGCCATAGGCGCCAACAAGCGCTAGGAGGGGAGAGACTGGTTGGAAACTCTTCCTTTGAGCCCTAGGAGTGACATTCAAGGAAATATAGCGGTCATAGACGAGTCTTATAATGACCTTTCTAGTACTAAAGCTCTTATATCACTTTATTAATGTAGTAACTCAAAAAACACCAAAATCTGGTATTTTTTTTTTCATACATAGAAATATATGTATAGGTTCTTTTTTTTTCTGCAAAGAGAGAGTTAATATACACATCTGTTCAACATCTAACCATACCATAGCTAATTATCATTCCACATTTCAATCTCAACAGCATAATAGAGTAAGAATAGACACAACTCATAATATGATAATACCTCGATATATTAAATATCAGTTTGGCAGCATAGTCAAGTACTTAGTCATAATTAAAGACGATTAGCATTATCCAAATACAAAACATAACAGACCAGACTTCCTAAGAGCAGTTCCCCTAATGCATAAGCAAATAAAATATCAGTCATAAGGAGAGTAATCCCTAATGGGATTCAACTCCTCAGAAGAAGTAGGGGAAGAAAAACTAAAAGTAGAAGCGGGATCTTTATCATTCTCCTCGATCCATTCAACAGTGCGAGGGGTGAACAAGTAGTAGGTATCCTCCTCAGAAGGTAGGTTCCATGCCTTCACCTTGTTCACGTCCATCTATATAGATAAAAGGAAAGCGATACGAAACAACACAAACAAGGGGTGAGTTCTCCAAACACAAACATCATATATATCCATACCCCAAGAAAGGTAGCGTACAGTCACATCTCAATTTAACAATCCACATTCAGCATCACCAAAGGTTCAATCATATAATAGGGAGATAAATGTAACCATAATCATAACAAATCTCACGAATATTCAATCATCCCTAATAGTAATGCACATGATGCATGAATGCAGGTTTCGATCTCATCCATAGAGTCACTTATGTGTTAATAGCATGCAAATGATGCATGGGGATCCCATCACTCTATGACTGGCGACTTGCCCAGCTTTTACCATAGAGTCTCACAGATAGATTCAAGTCGTGAGGCGATCGGAGGACTCCATTCCCTACATTTTAGATTGGCACAGTAGAATAGAATAGAAGCAACATTTAGCTTTAGTAGAACACCACTGGTGTTTGGCCCAAGATGAGTCTCTTCGGGAATGGACCTCGACGACCATAAAATGTGCGGTCCTTATCAAGTTTGGCTAAGGTTTGCAGTGGGTCACGACCCGGCCACAAAGGCGCATCACTGTTGCCACTTAGGTCGACTATTCCCCCTTTCGCCACCCCCAGTAGATCTACTCGGGACCGAACCTACAACACCTCCAAGCTATGCCGCAGTAATGCCTCCAAGTCGTTCAAAATAATATGATGCATGAAATGGTATTTTTCAGTTTTCTTTGATAGTTTTCTCATTTCATGTAGCCACATAGAGGCTAGGCACAGTAGAATAGAAGCCATCACAGGGCTTAGTAGTATGGATAGATTCCATGAGTTTCACAGTAGCATGGATAGATTCCATGAGTTTCATAGTAGCATAGATAGATAGATTCCATGAGTTTTCATAGCAATTTCAATGAGTTCATAGTAGTTCAAAGTAATATAGTTTCTGGAACTCATAGCTTAGAATAGATCTTTCATCATAGATTCATAGTCTCATGGTTTTATATTTTCCCACTCATGGATAATTTTAGTGCAACACATAATACATTGGACCACAACTTAGGCAAATCATTCAAGCCTTCATAATTCATTTCCTCTTTCTTAAGTTACTCTTTATTTCATATTTCAATTCAATCCCTTTTTCAATTTAGCACAGTCCTATTCCTTAATCCTTACAATCTCTCCTTTCAAGTTTATCCTAACCATCACATTTCTTTTCATTAACCTCGAACACCTTCTAAACCATAAATCATTTCACTCTAACTCTTACTCTCTTAATTTTCCTCCTCTCGATTTTTCTCTCCATAAAAGAACAATTCATCAAACTTAATTCCTTTCTAAACCACTAATTAATCAAGTTAATTCACAATGATTCAAGGGTACTACCTCTCGGTTTCTCACTCTTTATTAGGTTATCTCAATCAAACTTAAGTACTTTTGTCACACCAAGTAGTTTAATTTATGTCACACACCATCTAAGTCCTTTCCTCTCATTTATCACATTTTTCTTGCATTGTCACTTGCTGATTTTTCATTCTCAATACTGAATCACTCAAAAGGCAACTAAATCATATTACTTCCAATAATTCCAATCATATTCGTGGTCCATTTCCATCAAACAGCCCTCAAAGGCTCTAGATTATCAACATTGCAATATCATATAATCATTTCTGCTGCACATTGTTATAATTCATCATTTCTTTCATAAGGTATGCAAATGATGCATGTGATGCTCTCAAATAGTAATTTCATAGCTAAATTCACAATGAATAGTAAGGAAATCTAAATTTCCAGCCAAGCATCACTTCAAACATACCTCAAGGTTCTCAAACACAATTACCAAGAATAAATGGTACATATCTCACATCATTCACATTTTTTTCAGCAAGTTATGCAAGTAAATTTCATGAATTTCCACATCCAAAATCAAGTAATTTCAAGTCTTGCACTAATATTCATCCAAGGTCAATCATGCAAAATTTACAAGCAACAATCAATCTTTCACACTAGCAAAGTCCATCATGGTTCAATCAAGTCCAGCCAAGTAATTGCACTTTTCAATTTCATTTTTGCTTCCTTACACAAACCAAGGCATACAAGATGGTATTTCAAACTTTTATAGCACTTTATATATTCAAAACATAGGCTGTCTACTAGAATTAGCCTTTCCTTTTGTGCAATTTCTTTTTAAAGTTCACACTAACTTTTTTCAAATAGTTTCAAGACCTCAAAATACAAAATTCAAGTCTTTCTCTTAAAACTCAAAACTGTCCAGCATCTTAATTTATTTATTTACCAAGGTTCAAACATGCAAGATATTTTCCAAATTTTGCAACACTTTTAAATACCAAAACCAAAACCATCAGAGCGATTTTCCTTCTCTCTTTTTATGAAATTAATTACAATGAATCATACCAATTTTTTTTTTTCCAAATATTCCAAGGTTCCAAAATATGCAAGTTTTAGCCTTTTTCCTCATAAGAATCGAAACTGTCCAGCCTTCAAAGACTCATTTTTTGTCAAGTCCAAAATAAGAAAAATAGGGAAAAATCAAGATGCAAACACAAGGTTCCATCATCCAAGTGAAGTACTTTAATTTTCAGCAAAGGATTAGGTTTAAAAAGTCTAAACCGAAGCAATACATAAGGGCTTTCGACACTTAGATCTTTCATTTTATTGATCCAAAGAGTACACTTATTTAAAGAGAGATAGATCTCAAAAGAACAAGGGGTTCAAGACATGCAAGGCATCATTTGAGTAGTCAAGTGCAAGATCATTGGTTAAAAACTAACATTGAGTTTAGAAAGTGGAAAACCGAAACCTTCAAGGTTCAAAATCAACATGCAAAAAGGGGATTTTAACAAATCATTTCACGGTTCCAAGACTCCAAGGGTAAACCATTATTTGAACCAAAGATTCAGCCAAGACAAGTGCAAACACCGATACTTGCACCAAAAGATTCAACATGCAAAGAATAAAAATTCAAACTTTCAAAGGGTCCACTCATCCAAGCATAAAACTGAGAATTTCAAAGAGATCAATGGAGTACAAGACAAATACTCAACATGCAAATGAAGGATATTGTCATCCAAGCTCATGGTTACTTAATATCAAGGGTGGATCATTATTGGAACAACAGACTCATTCAAAGAAGTGAAAAACTGAGACATACACAAGGAGTAAACAATATGTAAATGTTCAAAATGCAAGCTTTTAGAGAGATTAACTCCTTTACACATAAACCGCAAGCTTAGAGGTAAATAAAGTGAAGAAATCAAGTAGAATTTAATATGCAAATGGTACAATGAGCTTGATCAAAGTTATTGGAAATAAAGATGGAATCTTTACAAGATTTTACATAGTTTTCAACCAAGGGAAGCAAACAAAGGAACAAAGGATGAGAACTACCCCTTGCCTTGAGTTTTAGGCGTGAAATGAAATGAAGAAGGGCTGGAATAGATGGATCTCCAAGGAAAGCTTTGCTGGACCGAGAAAACAGCAGCCAAGTTCTTCAAAGTTCTCCTCCAAAGTTGGTTCCTTCCACACGAAAATTGAAAGGATGAAGGAGGAAGAAGTTTGTGATGGTGAGGTAAGGTGTTTAAGTGATTTTGATGAAGAAGTGATGGTGTTTGAGGGGTTGCAAGCTCTCGGTTTGCTTGAGAGAAATTGAGAGAGTTAGGAACTTTGAGAGAATGAAATGTGTGAGAGAAAGGTAGAGAGAAAAGAGAGAGAGATTCTCGGTTTTTGGCTTCCAAAAGGCTTAATATCATTTAGCAAATCTATTTATATGGAGGGTTTAAGTTTTAAGTGACCAATTGCCACTTAACATTTACATTTTGGCTTGCTTGGCAAGACTTCCAAACTGAAAAACTGCACACGGTTTTAATTGAGTAAAAGCTGAAGTGAATTTGGTAAATTGGTGCAAGGAAATAGGTGACACAGTTTTTTATGCATGAATAGTGAATTTTGGGAAAGCTTGTAGGCAAAGTTAGTAAAATTCAGCAAGCAAAATGCATGGAATAACCTAGGTTGCATGCACATGGTTTGGATATCACGAATCCTAAAATCGGCACAAAATACCAAAGCTAAGATTTTGGGGTAGCAATGCATGAAATTTGATGTGGTGCTAAATTCAAGAGAATGTAATTGGTTAGAATAATTACGATGTTGGCAATTCAAAAGACATGAAAAGAAAGTTCCGAAATGACTTTGCCGGCAAATCGGGAGACAAAATCCCATGCATGGAATTCTAGTGGTCAATACTAGATTTTGGAATATTCGGGCAATCACGATGTTTGTAAAATGGGGGACAAGGTTTGTTTGCATGAAAATCTAGTGACCGATACTAGATTTGGAAATCTCCAGGTAATGATCGCTAGATCTCACAGAATTTTATGCAATGATTTTGACGGCTAAAAAATCATTACTAAATCTTTGTAATGATTAGGAAATCTCACGTTTTTCGAAACAGATACTTATGATTTGACAACTATTTAAATAAGACAGAATTTGACTTTTTGGATAAATCTCTCAGGGATATTCTAGACAGTACTGCTGAATAATATCAGGGAATTTCTTGGATGATATTGGAACCAAATATTTTGCATGCAGTTACCCTAAAATGCCGAACTCAGAAATAATTCAATATTCTAAAAATAAAATTCAGCATCTATCTAATTATTCCGACGCTAGCAAGCCAGAATTAGCTAATAATTAAAATCTAAGAGCTACTAGCTAATTTACGAAAATTGGGGCGTTACAAGTCTTGCGCCAAAGAGACTAAAAGAGAACAAAACTGGAACTTGGGGCCATTGGCGCCAAGAAGCGCCAGTAGGGGAGAGAGTGTTTTGAAACCCTTCTTTTGAGTCCTAGGAGTGACAATCAAGAAGTTTCAACGGCCTGCACGAGTGTGGCATAGATTCTTTAGCCACGAAGCCAAAGTGGACCAAAAGACACAAAATTGGAACTTAGGGCGATAGGCGCCAAGAAGCACGAGGAGGGGAGAGACTTGTTAGAAATCCTTCTTTTGAGTCCGAGGAGTGACATTCAAGGAGTTACAGCGGTCATAGATGAGTCTCGCGCGTGTTCTTTATTCCCTAAGAAAAAGGGTACCAAAAGAGACCCTGGCCCCAAGAAGCACCAGGAAGGGAGAGAATTCTTGGAAACCCTTTGTTTGAACCCTAGGAGTGACATTCAAAGAAATACAGCGGTCATAGACGACTCTTGCGCGTGTTCTTTAGCCACTAAGCAAAAGTAGACTAAAAGATAACAAAACTGGAACTTGGGGCCATTGACTCCAAGAAGCGCCAGGAGGGGAGAGAGTGATTGGAAACCCTTTCTTTGAGTCCTAGGAGTGACAATCAAGAAACCCCTCTTTTGAGTCTGAGGAGTAACATTTAAGGAGCTACAGCGGCCATAGACGAGTCTCGCGTGTGTTCTTTAGCTGCTAAGCAAAAGGGGACTAAAAGAGACAAAAATTGGAACTTGGAGCTATTGGCGCCAAGAAGCGCCTGGAACGGAGAGAGTTGTTGGAAATCCTTCCTTTGAGTCCTAGGAGTTACATTCAAGGAGTTACAGCAGGCATAGACGAGTCTCGCGCGTGTTTTTTATTAGTTAAGCCAAAATGGACCAAAAGAGACCAGAATAAGAACTTGGGGTCATTGGCATAAAGAAGCGTCAAGAGCGGAGAGAGTGGTTGGAAACCTTTCCTTTGAGTCCTAGGAGTGATAATCAAGAAGTTTCAGCGGCCATAGACAAGTCTCGCACGTGTTCTTTAGGCACTAAAGTCAAAGGGGACCAAAAGAGACCAAAACTGAGACTTGGGGCCATAGGCACCAAGAAGCACCAGGAGGGGAGAGAGTTGTTGGAAACCATTCCTTTGAGTCCAAGGAGTGACATTAAATGAGTTACAGCGGCCACAGACGAGTCTCGCACGTGTTCTTTAGCTACTAAGCCAAAGGGGACCAAAAGAGACCAGAACATGAACTTGGAGCCATTGGCTTAAAGAAGCGTCAGAAGGGGAGAGAGTTGTTGGAAACCTTTTCTTTGAGTCCTAGGAGTGACAATCAAGAAGTATCTGTGGCCCGCACGAGTGTCGTAGTGGTTCTTTAGCCGCTAAGCCGAAGGGGACCAAAAGAAACAAAAATTGGAACTTGGGGCCATAGGCGCCAAGAAGCATCAGGAAGAGAGAGAGTTATTGGAAACCCTTCCTTTGAGTCCTAAGGGTGATAATCAAGAAGTTTCAGTAGCTTGCATGAGTTTTGTACGGGTTCTTTAGCCGCTAAGTCAAAGGGCACCAAAAAATATCAAAATTGGAACTTGGGGCCATAGGCACCAAAAAGCACCAGGAGGGGAGAGACTTGTTAGAAATCCTTCCTTTAGTCCAAGGAGTGACAATCAAGAACTTTCAGCGACCTACATGAGTGTCGCACAGGTTCATTAGCCGCTAAGGGTGATAATCAAGAAGTTTCAGTAGCCTGCACGAGTTTTGTACGGGTTCTTTAGCCGCTAAGTCAAAGGGCATTAAAAAAGACCAAAACTGGAACTTAGGGCCATAGGCGCCAAGAAGCACAAGGAGGGGAGAGAGTTGTTGGAAACCCTTCCTTTGAGTCCTAGGAGTGACAATCAAGATGTTTTAGCGGCCAAAGACGAGTCTCGCGTGTGTTCTTTAGCCGCTAAAGCCAAAGGGGACCAAAAGAGACCAAAACTAGAACTTGGGGCCATTGGCGTAAAGAAGCACCCGGAGGGGATAGAGTGGTTGGAAACCCTTCCTGTAAGTCCTTGGAGTGGCAATCAAGAAGTTTCAGCAACCAAAGAGGAGTCTCGCGCATGTTCTTTAGACGCTAAAGCCAAAGGTGACCCAAAGAGACCAAAATTGGAACTTGGTGCCATAGGCGCCTTGAAGAGCTAGAGGGGAGAAAGTTGTTGGAAACCTTTCCTTTGAGTCTTAGGAGTAACACTCAACGAGTTACAGTAGCCATAGACAAGTCTCCCGCATGTTCTTTAGGCACTAAAAGGCAAAGAGACCAAAACTGGAACTTGAGGCCATTCGCGCCAATAAGCACCAGGAGAAGAGAGAGTTGTTGGAAACCCTTTCTTTGAGCCCTAGGAGTGACATTCAATGAGTTATAGCGGCCACAGATGAGTCTCACACGTGTTCTTTAGCCGCTAAGCCAAAGGGGATCAAAATAGACTAGAACATAAACTTGTGGCCATTGGCGTAAAGAAGTGCCCAGAGGGGAGAGAGTGGTTGTAAACCCTTCCTTTGAGTCCTAGGAGTGACAATCAAGAAGTTTTAGCAGCCTGCATGACTGTCGCATAGGTTCTTTAGCCGCTAAGTCAAAAGGGACTAAAAGAGACCAAAACTGAAACTTGGGGACAAAGGCGCGAAGAAGCACTTGAAGCGAAGAAAGTTTTTGGAAACATTTCCTTTGAGTCCTAGGAGTGACATTCAAGGAGTTACATCAGCCATAGACGAGTCTCGCACGTGTTCATTAGCCACTAAGCAAAAGGGCACTAAAAGAGACTAAAATTTGAACTTGGGGCCATTGGCTCCAAGAAGTGCCAAGAGGGGAGAGAGCGGTTAGAAACCCTTCCTTTGAGTCCTAGGAGTGACAATCAAGAAGTATTAGCACCCTGCACGAGTTTCGCACTGGTTCTTTAGTCGTTAAACCAAAGGGGACCAAAAGAGACCAAAATAGGAACTCGGGGCCATTGTCGCAAAGAAGCGCCAAGAGGCGAGAGAGCTGTTGAAAACTCGTCGTTTGAGTCCTACGATTGCTATTCAATGAGTTACAGCGGCCACTGATGAGTCTCGCACTTGTTCTTTATCCGCTAAGCTAAAGGAGACCAAAAGAGGAACTTAGGGCCATTGGCGTAAAGAAGCCCCAGGAAGGAAGTGAATGGTTAGAAACCCTTCCTTTCAGTCCTAGGAGTGACAATCAAGAAGTTTCAGCGCCCGCACGAGTGTCGTACAGGTTCTTTAGTCGCTAATGTTAAGGGGACTAAAAGATACCAAAATTGGAACTTGGGGCCATAGGTGCCAAGAAGCACCAGGAGGGGAGACAGTTGTTGAAAACCCTTCCTTTGAGTCCTAGCAGTGACAATCAAAAAGTTTTAATGGCCTACACGAATTTTGCATAGGTTTTTGAGCCGCTAAGTCAAAGGGCACCAAAAGAAACAAAAACAGTAACTTAGGGCCGATGGCATGAACAAGCGCTCGTAGGGGGAGAAAGTGGTTGGAAAAGCTTCCTTTGACTCCTAGGAGCGACAATGAAGAAGTTTCACCTTCCAAAGAGGAGTCTCGCGGGTGTTCTTTAGCCGCTAAAGCTAAAGGGGACCAAAACTAGAACTTGGTGCCATAGGTGCCAAGAAGCACTATGAGGGGAGAGAGTTGTTGGAAACCTTTCCTTTGAGTTTTAGGAGTAACACTCAAGGAGTTACAGCGACCATAGACGAGTCTCCCGCATGTTCTTCAGGCTCTAAGCAAAAAGGGACCAAAAGAGACCACAACTAGAACTTGAGGCCATTTGCACCAAGTGCCAGGAGGGGATAGAGTTATTGGAAACCCTTCCTTTGAGCCCTAGGAGTGACATTCAAGGAAATACAGCGGCCATAAACGAGTCTCGCGCGTGTTCTTTACCCATTAAGTAAAAGGGGACCAAAAGAGAACAAAATTGGAAGTTGGCGCCATTTTCTCCAAGAAGCGCCAGAAGGGGAGAGGTGGTTGAAAACCCTTCCTTTGGTTCCCAGGAGTGAAAATCAAGAAGTTTCAGCAACTTGCATGACTGTCACACAGGTTCTTTAGCCTCTAAGCCAAAGGGGACTAAAAGAGACCAAACTAGAACTTAGGGCCATTGGCGCCAAGAGGGAAGATAGTGGTTGGAAACCCTTCCTTCCAGTCCTAGGAGTGACAATCAATAAGTTTCAGCAACCTGCACGAGTGTCGCACAGGTTCTGTAGCCACTAAGCCAAAGGGGACCAAAAGAGACCAAAACTGGAACTTGTGGCCATAGGCGGTAAGAAGCACCAGGAGGGGAGATAGTTGTTGGAAACCCTTCCTTTGAGTCCTAGGAGTGACAATCAAGAAGTTTCAGCAGCCTGCACGAGTTTTGCACCGGTTCTTTAGCCGCTAAGTCAAAGGGCACCAAAAGAGACCAAAATAGGAACTTGGGGCCATAGGCGCCAAGAAGCACCAGAAGGGGAGAGACTTGTTGGAAATCGTTCCTTTGAGTCCAAGGAGTGACATTCAAGGAGTTACAATAGCCATAGATGAGTCTCATGCGTGTTCTTTATCTTCTGACCAAAAAAGGACCAAAAGAGACCAAAATTGGAACTTGGGGCCATAGCAGCCAAGAAGCACCAGGACAGGAGAGATTCCTTGGAAACCCTTCCTTTGAGTCCTAGGAGTGACATGCTAGGAGTTACAGTGGCCATAGACTAGTCTCACGCATGTTCTTTAGCCGCTAAGCAAAGGGGACCAAAAGAAACCAAAAATAGAACTTGGGTTGATAGGCGCCAAGAAGCACCAGGAAGGGAGAGGGTTGTTGGAAACCCTTCCTTTGAGCCCTAGGAGTTATATTCAAGGCATTACAGCGCCCTTAGATGAGTCTCTCACGAATTCTTTAGCAGCTATGCAAAAAGGGACTAAAAGAGACCACAACTGGAACTTGGGGCCACTGGCGCCAAGAAGCGCCAGGAAGGGATAAAGTGGTTGAAAACTAGCACTTTATCCGTTTTTGCAACCAAGAAGTTTCAGCAGCCATAGGCGAGTCTCGCGCGTGTTCTTTTGGCACTAAACAAAATTGGACTAAGAGATACAAAAACTAGCACTTAGGGCAATTGCTACCAAAGAAGTTCCAGGAAGAGAGAGTGTGGTTGGAAACTCTTCCTTTGAGTCCTAGGAGTGACAATCAAGAAGTTTCAGTGGCCATAGACGAGTCTCGCGCGTGTTCTTTAGCTGCTAAAGCCACAGGGGACCAAAACTGAAACTTCAGGCCATAGGCACCAAGAAGCACTAGGAGGAGAGAGAGTTGTTGGAAACCCTTCCTTTGAGTCTTAGGAGTGAAATTCAAGGAGTCACAATGGCCATCGACAAGTCTCTCGCGTGTTCTTTAGCCACTAAGCAAAAGGGGAAGAAAAGAGACCAAAACAGGAACTTGGAGCCATTCGCTCCAAGAAGCGCCAGAAAGGGAGACAATTGTTGGAAACCCTTCCTTTGAGCCCTAGGAGTGGCATTCAAGAAAATACAGCGGCCATAGACGAGTCTCGCGCGTGTTCTTTAGCCACTAAGAAAAAGGGGACCAAAAGAGAACAGAGTTGGAACTTGGGGCCATTGGCGCTAAGAAGCGCCAGGAGGAGAGAGAGTGGTCAGAAACCCTTCCTTTGAGTCATAGGAGTGACAATCAAGAAGTTTCAGCGGCCTGCATGACAGTCGCACAGGTTCTTTAGCCGCTAAGCCAAAGGGGACTAAAAGAGACCAAAATTAGAACTTGGAGCAATAGGCGCCAAGAAGCACCAAGTGCAGAGAGAGTTGTTGGAAAGCCTTCCTTTGAGTCCTAAGAGTGGCATTCAAGGAGTTAGAGTGGCCATAGATGATTCTCGCGCAAGTTCTTTAGCCGCTAAATAAAAGGGGACTAAAAAAGACCAAAACTCCAACTTGGGGCCATAGACGAGTCTCGCGCGTGTTCTTTTGCCACTAAGCAAAAGGGGACTAAAAGAGAACAAAACTAGAACTGTGGGCCATTGGCGCCAAGAAGGGAGAAAGTGGTTGGAAACCCTTCCTTTAACTCCTAGCAGTGACAATAAAGTTTCAACGGCCATAGACAAGTCTCACACGTGTTATTTAGCCGCTAAAAAAAAGGGAACCAAAAGAGACCAAAACTACACCTTAGGGCCATTGGCACCAAGAAGCACCAGAAGGGGAGAGAGTTGTTTGAAACCCTTCCTTCGACTCCTAGGAGTGACAATCAAGAAGTTTCAGCAGCTTGCACGTGTGTCACACAGGTTCTTTAGCCGCTAAGCCAAAGGTGACCAAAAGAGACCATAACTGGAACTTAGGGCCATAGGCGCCAAGAAGCACCAAGAATGGAGAGACTTGTTGAAAAGCCTTCCTTTGAGTTCTAAGAGTGACATGCAAGGAGTTACAGCAGCCACAAACGTGTCTCGCGTGAGTTCTTTGGACTCTAAGCAAAAGGGGACTAAAACAGACCAAAATTGGAACTTAAGGCCATTGGCGCAAAGAAGCACCAGGTGGCGAGAGAGTTGTTGGAAACCATTCCTTTAAGTCCTAGGAGTGACAATCAAGAAGTTTCAGCAGTCTGCACGACTGTAGCAAAGGTTCTTTAGTCGCTAAGCCAAAGGGGACAAAAAGAGACCAAAATTGGAACTTGGAGCCATTCACGTAAAGAAGCGCCAAGAGAGAGGAGAGTGGTTAGAAACCCTTCTTTTGAGTCCTAGGAGTGACAATCAAGAAATTTCAGCGGCCACAAACGAGTTTCCTTAGCCGCTAAGCAAAAGGGAACTAAAAGAGACCAAAACTGCAACTTGGGGCTATTGACGCCAAGAAGCACCAGGAGGGAATAGAGTGGTTGGAAACCCTTCTTTTGAGTCCTAGGAGTGACAATCAAGAAGTTTCAGCAGCCTGCACAACTGTCTTAAATGTACTTTAGTCGCTAAGCCAAAGGGGACTAAAAGAGACCAAATTTGGAACTTGGGGCCATAGGCGCCAAGAAGCACCAGGAGCGGAGAGAATTGTTGGAAAACCTTCCTTTGAGTCCTACTAGTGACTTTCAAGGAATTTCAATGGCTTAAGATGAGTTTTGCATGTGATCCTTACCCACTAAGCAAAAGGAGACCAAAAGAGACCGAAACTAGAACTTGGGCCCAAAGGCGCCAGGAAGTCCCTAGAAGGGAGAGAGCGATGGGGAACTCTTCCTTTGAGTCCTAGGACTGACTTTTAAGGAAGTTATGCAGCCTGAGATAAGTTTTAGATGCGTTCCTGAGCTGCTAAGCAATAGAGACCTCAAACCGAAACTTGGACCCAAAAGTTCAAGGACACGCCAGAAAGGAAAAGAGCAGTGGGGAACCCTTCCTTTGAGTCCTAAGCGTCATTTCCAAGGAGTTTTAGTCGCGGGAAATGAGTTTTGTATGCATTCCTAAACTCCTAAGTAAAAAAGGACTAAAAGAGACCAAAATCAGAACTTAGGACCAAAGGCGCCAGGAAGCGCTGGGTGGGAGAGAGTGGTGGGAAACCCTTCCTTTAAGTCTTAAGAGTGACTTTCAAGGAGTTTTAGCAGCTTGAGACAAATTTTGGATGCGTTCCTTAGCTACTAAGTAAAAGTGGACCAAAAAGAGACCAAAACTGAAACTTGGACCTAAAAGCTCTAGGACGCGACAGAAAGAGAGACAGCAATGGAGAAGCATTCTTTTGAGTCCTAGGAGTCATTTCCAACGAGTTTCAGCTGTTAGAGCCGAATTTTTCACGCTTTCCTTAGCCGCTAAGAAAAAGGGGACTAAAAGAAACCAAAACCAGAACTTGAGACAAAAGACGCTAGGAAGGAGAGAGCGGTGGGAAACTCTTCCTTTGAGTCCTAGGAGTGGCTTTCAAGGAGTTTCAGTGCCCTGAGGAAAATTTGAACGCATTACTTTGCTGCTAAGCTTAAGGGGACCAATAGAGACAAGAACTGAAACATAGGGACAAAGGCGCCAGGAAGGGCCAAGAGGAGAGAGAGTGGTGAGGAACCCTTCCAATAAGTCCTAGGAATGACTTTCAAGGATTTTCAGTGACACGGGATGAGTTTTGGACGCATTCCTTAGCTGCAAAGCAAAAGAGGATCAAAAAGAGACCAAAACTAGAACTTGGGCCCAATGGTGCCAGGAAACTCCAGTACGGGAGACTGCAAGAGGGAACACTTCCTTTGAGTCCTAGGACTAACTTTCAAGGAGTTTTAGTGGCCCAAGATGAGTTTCGCACGTGTTCCTTTGCTGCTAAGCAAAAGAGGACCAAAAATAGACCAAAATCAGAACTTGGGCCCAAAGCCGCTAGGAAACGCCAAGAGGGGAAAGGGCAGTGGGGTACCCTTCGTTTAAGTCCTAGGAATCATTACCAAGCAGTTTCAGCGGCCAGAGACGAGTATTGGACACATTCTTTACACGCTAAGCAAAAAGGGATCAAAAGTGTCCAAAATTGAAATTTTTGCCCAAAGGCACCAGAAAGCACCAAGAGGGTAGACAGCAGTCGGGAACCCTTCTGTTAAGTCCTAAGAGTGACTTTTAAGGAGTTTTAGTGGTCAAAGAGTATTGGACACATTCCTTAGCCGCTAAGCAAAAGAAGACAAAAAAAAGACCAAAATTGAAACTTAGGCCTAAATTCGCCAGGAGAGGAGAGAGGAGTGGGGTACCCTTCGTTTAAGTTCTAGGAGTGACTTTCAAAGAGTTTCAGTGACCAGAGACAGGTTTTGCACGTGTTTCTTAGCCGCTAAGCAAAAGGAGACCAAAGGATACTAAAACTAGAACTTGGGGCCAAAGGTGGCAGGAAGCACCAGGAGGGGAGATTGCAATGGGGAACCCTTCCTTGGCATCCTAGGAGTGACTTTCAAAGAGTTTTAGCAGCTTAAGACGAGTTTTGGACGTGCTCCTTAGCTACTAAGCCAAAGTGGACCAAAAAGATACCAAAACCGGAACTTGGACCTAAAAATGCCAAGACACGACAAAAAGGGAGACAGCAATGGAGAATCCTTCCTTTCAGTCCTAAGAGTTATTTCCAACGAGTTTCAGCAGTCGGAGACGAATTTTTCACACGTTCCTTAACCGCTAAGCAAAGTGGGACTAAAAAAAACCAAAATCAGAACTTGAGACCAAAGGCGCCAGGAAGGAGAGAGCGGTGGGGAACTCTTCCTTTGAGTCCTAGGAGTGACATTCAAGGAGTTTCAGGTGATTTCTACACGCGTTACTTAGCTGTTAAGCTTAAGGGGACCAAAAGAGACCAAAACCAAAACATGGGGCCCAAGGTGCCAGGAAGGGCCAAGAGGGTAGAGTGTGGTGAGGAACCATTCCAATAAGTCCTAGGAATGACCTTCAAGGATTTTCAACAAACCAAGAGAAGTTTTGGACGCGTTCGTTAACTGCAAAGCAAAAGACGACAAAAAAAAAAGACCAAAATTGGAACTCTGGCCCTAAGGCAACAGGAAACACCAATAGGGAAGAGTGCAGAGGGGAACCCTTAATTTAAGTCCTAGAACTAACTTTCAAGGAGTTTCAATGGCCTGAGACGAGTTTCGCACGCGTTCCTTTGCTGCTCAGGAAAAAGGAACCAAAAGAAACAACAATTAGAACTTGGGCCCAAACCCGCCAGGAAGCACTAAGAGGGGAGAAAACAGTGGGGAACCCTTCCATTAAGTCCTAGAAGTGACCTTCAAGGATTTTTAGTGGCCAGTGACGAGTTTTGGACGCGTTCCTTAGCCATTAAGCAAAAAAGGACCAAAAAGAGACCAAAATTGGAACTTGGGCCCAAAGTCACCAGGAAGCACCAGAAGGGGAGAGAGTAGTGGGGTACCTTTCGTTTAAGTCCTATGAGTCATTTCCAGGGAGTTTTAGCAGCTGGAGACGAGTATTGGACACATTTGTTACACGCTAAGCAAAGAGGGACCAAAAGAAACCAAAACTTGAACTTTGGCCCAAAGGCGCCAAGAAGCGCCAGGAGGGCATAGAGTGATGGGAAAGCATTCCTTTGAGTCCTATGAGGCAATTTCAAGGAGTTTCAGCGGTCGGAGATGACTTTTGCACCCGTTCCTTAGCCGCTAAGCAAAAGGGAACCCCAAAGCGAGATCGAAACCAGAACTTGGGCCCAAAGACGCCAGGAAGGTGCCAGGAGGCGAAAGACGGTGGGGAACCATCCTTTGAGTTCTAGGAGTTAGTTCCAATGAGTTTCAGTGGCCTAAGATGAGTTTTGCATGTGTTCCTTAGTTGCTGGGCAAAAAAGGACCAAAATGAGACCAAAATTGAAACTTGGGTCCAAAGGCGTAAAGAAGCGCCAAAAGAAGAGACAGCGGTGGAAAACCCTTCTTTTGAGTCCTACGAGACACTTACAAGGAGTTTCAGCGGCCGGACACAAGTTTTGCACGCGTTCCTTACTGCTAAGCAAAAGGGGACAAAAATGAGATCAAAATTGGAACTTGGGTCCAAAGGTGCCAAGAAGCGCCAAAAGGAGAAACAGCGGTGGGGAACCCTTCCTTTGATTCCTACAAGTCATTTCTAAGGAGTTCCAGTCGCCTTAGATGAGTTTTGCATGCGTTCTTTAGCCGCTAAGCAAAAAAGGGACCAAATTTAGAACTTAGGTCTAGAGGCGCCAAGAAGCACCAGAAGGGGAGAGAGCAGTCAGGAACCCTTCCTTTTAGTGCTAGGAGGCACTTCCAAGGAGTTTCACTGGCTGAAGATGAGGTTTACACGCGTTCCTTTGCCGCTAAGCAAAAGGTGGCCAAAGAGGGAAAAAAATTAGAATTAGGGCCCAAAAGCGCCAGGAAGCTCCAGGAGGGGAGAGAGCGGTGGGGAATGCTTCCTTTGAGTCCTAGGAATCACTTTCAAGGAGTTTCTGTGGCCCGAGATGAGTTTTTGATGCGTTTCTTAACCGCTAACAAATTGGTGATAGAAATAGACATAGAGTTAGAGATGAAAATAGATATAGGGAGGAAGAAGATAGAAATACTAGACATGGAAGGGATAGTAAGTTAAAAGAAGTAAAATTGGTAGTACCTCACTTCCATAGAAAGGATGACATAGAGGCCTACTTGGAATTGGAAATAAAGGTTGAACAACTCTTCATTTGCCACAACATTGAGGGAAAAAAAAGGTGAAAATAGCTATCCTTGGGTTCCAAAATTATGCCCTATTTTGGTGGACAAATCATCTTCATGATTGAAGGGCAATAGGAATGCCTCATATTGATGATTGGGAAGAATTTAAGGCCTTACTTTGAAATAGACATGTGCCCTCTTGCTATGGAAGGGAACTATTGAGTAAACTCCAAAGGCTCACTCAAGGCTTCAAGAGTGTTGAAGTATATAGAAAAGAAATAGAAGTTTACCTTATGAGAGCCAATATACATGAGGAAGAAAGAGCCACCATAGCAAGATTTCTAAGTAGGTTGAATAGGGAAATAGGATATGTTGTGGAGTTACTACCTTATGTGGACTTAGATTATGTAGAGCAACAAGCAATGATGGTAGAACAACAACTTAAGAGAAAAGGATCCTACAAAAAATTTAGTTCAAATTACCCTAGTTCCTCTAAGTGGAGAGATGGAAAAGGTAAGGAGGATAGTTATATAGAGAAAAATAAAGAAATAAAATCTACCTCAAATGTTAGGAAAAAGAAGGATAAGTTCCCTAAATCCCAAAGCTCTAAACCTAGCACAAGTGAAGGAAGTACCAAAACTTCATCAATTAAGTGTTTTAAGTGTCTAGGTAGGGGACATATTACTTCTCAATTCCCAGCTAAGAAGGTTATGATTTGTAAAGAAAAAGAGCAATATTCTAGTCAAGAAGAAGAAACTTCTTCATCATCCTTTAGTGACAGTGAGAGGCAATCTAGTAGGGAAGAAGCTTGTGGAAGTGAGGGGGACCTTTTAATTATTAGGAGGGTTTTGAGAAGTCAAGTAAAAGATTTAGATGAGTCTCAAAGAGAAAATATTTTCCACGCTAGGTGCTATATCAAAGGAAAATTATGTGCACTAATTGTGGATAGGGGGTAGTTACACTAATTGTGCAAGCATGAGATTAGTTGAAAGATTAGGTCTTGAAATTGCCCCACACCCTAAGCCATACAAGCTTTAATGGCTAAATGAAGAGGGTGAAATGATAGTCAATAAACAAGTCACCATAGGGTTTACCATAGGCAATTATAAGGATGAAGTTATATGTGATGTGGTAACCATGGAGGCGGTCCATTTACTCTTAGGGAGGTCTTGGCAATTTGATAAGAATGTCACTCATAGTGGAACCTCCAACAAGATCTCTTTCATTCATAATTCAAAGAAAATCACATTAATTCCTCTAACACCCAAAAAGTAATGGAGGATCAATTGAAAATGAAAATTAAAAGAGATCAAGAAAAAGAAGCCCTAGGCTTGTCCAAGGACCAAAAGCCCAACAAAAATGAAAAAAAAAAGAATAAAAGGAAAGTTTCAAGAGAAGAGGGCAACTATAAGTTTTCCTTGAGTCTCAAGAAGGAGGGTTTTCTAGCTAAAGCCCAAGATGTTAGGAAAGCCCTGTATAGTGGTAAACCAGTGTTCTTATCCTACGATGTGAGTCCTATGACTTTAGCCACTACTCCTAGCAGATTGAATAGGAGAGTTCAATCTCTCCTTGACAGCTTTGAGGATACATTCTCTAAGGAAATTTCTAAGGAACAACCACCTAATTGGGGGATAACACAAAAAGTAAATTCGACACCAAGTGTCTTTTGCCCCCTTAAGATTTCATGTATCTCATTCCTTATACATATAGGACTTGGTAGCATTAGGATTTTCTTATATTCTTTTGAATTGTGGTACTATAGACATCAATCTTTTGTTATAGTTTTTGAGTCTAGGCATTTAGGAACACATATGTTGTGTATGAACCCAATCCAATTCCCATAAGGTAATGACATGCTACATTTGAGGTCCAATTCATTAGGCATGATAAGAAATAGGTTAAGTGTTTTATCATTAGGTAATAATGCAATCATATTAACACATGATCTTATGCATAATAATGAGTTCATACCACAAAGTAGAATGCATGTATCTCACTTTTCTTATAATCCAACTATAATAAGACATTATATTTCCTTTTCTAATAATCATGTCTTTCATAGTTTTGTATGTGCTTTCTTATGGGAATATCTCCTTAATTTTTGTATGAGCTTTTGTAATAAAATGCTAAGGGTCAATAGGCTAATCTTTGAGCCAAGTGGGTTCTTTCCATAACTAAGTACCTGATCCCTATGATGAATCCACATTTTATTGGATTTTTACTTGTCTTTTTAGTGTTCTTTAATAGAAAAAGTAGACTTATGGAGTGTAAATAGCATACAAACATCATTTTATTCAAATATCATAGGTTTCTTAATTTTTGGCTAATTTACATTAATTTACATAGATATAATTTACAATATTGATCATTTGAATAATTATGCAGGATTTCCTAGGCTTATTCCATGGATTTTTAGCTTTGAAAAAAAAGAGCCATACCAGATACTACAGAAACCCCAGACTGAAGAGGGCCTGCGCATAGCCATTTTGGACCCTATAATGGACTCTTCAAAAAGGGCCAAATTGACCCAGTCCTGCACGTAGCCACTTCTATTCCATAGTAGCTACGCATGCTGCACTTAGTCACTTTAAACTTCGTAGTGGACACTCCAGAGAGGGATGACAGGATAGGGGCTGCGCGTAGCTACTATGACTTTCATAGTAGCTACTATGGGTGACAACCACTGCATTATAAATAGAATTTAGAAATTAGGGTTAAGGATCTTTTTTTCACACTTTTAGATTTTTGCCATTTTGGAAACACTTGCAGAGCTTAGGCCAGCCTTGGGTGACAGCCAAGGACCCAACTTAGGGTTTGATTTCCATTTTCTTCCTAATTCTTCTCTAATCTCTATATTAATGTCATTGGTTTTTCTTTATTTTCATTTGATAATTGTAAGACCCATCCTCATGGAGGGCTAAACCTTTTGTAATCTGTAGAGAGTTCATTTAGACTCTTGAATTCCTGGGTTTTGAATGTTAATATAGTTCCTTTTCTTCCATGAATTTCTTTCTTCCAAACTCTTGAATTGAATTAATGGGGTGAATGATGGGAGCATTGTGTAATGAACCCTAATTCGTTTTAATGAAATTCTAAACTTAAATTGCTTAATTCTAGGTTTATTTCTAAGATTGCATAATCTTGGGATGAGAGATTGGAGTTCATTGAATTGCTTAATTCATATGGAAATATAAGGTTGATTTTCGCTTGTTAAATTAACCTAATTTTGGAATAAGAGGAAAAGTATTGAATCTTGAGAGGAATAGGGATAGAGTCTACATGAATGAACTAGGGGTTACCACTTTTTATTGATTGAACTTTATAATTTTGCTTCTTGTTCTTTATTTTAACCTTGGAATTACACAACCCCCCCCCCCCAATTAATTGCTTTCACAATTAATGCTTTTAACATGTTTGATGCACATTCTTAACCATTGTCATTGGGGTTGACCTAGGTTAGCACCCTAGTAATACATTAATTTCTATTTATATTTTGATGAGGATTTGTGACAAATTTCTTTTCATCACCCTATCCTTCACATGTCTTGAGACTTATTTTGAATCCTTTGCTTCGTAGGCAAACTTTACAGCTTACATGAGAAGCTAAGGGACGCTTCAATATCGTGGCCAAATTCTTCCCAAGAAGAAGGGGATGATGTCATCCTAGGAGTCATAGGTTCACACATGTACACACTTTTTACTTGCTTTCTTCATGTTTAGAATAAGTTTGTTTTGGACCTTGTATTTTGGCCATGGGTCCAGGAAGCCCATTGGGCTTGGGGTTATGTGTTTGTATTCCTTTTTGGCTTATATTTTAGGCCACCATTTCATGGGCCTGTATTCTAGCCCACTTCCCCATTCCCTAGCTTCATTTGCACGATATTGGAAGCCTACAAAGGCTCCAACACTTGTAATTTGGAGCTAATAAATTATTTGTGTAGTTTTTCACCAAGAGTAAGTGAATTTCCCTCTAAGCCATTCTCTCTAGAATACCTAGGTTTAGATCTCTTATCATGAAGTTTCCTCCATGTGGTGAGAGCAATTAGGCTTATCCTAATTCTTATTAGGTGGTGTCATTCTACCTCCTCCATTCCTTCCTTATTCCACTTATTCTTTTGTTTCAATTTGCCTCTAAAAAACTTTATATATCCACCATCATATCTCTCAGTTTTTCTTCCATTTTTGGAGCATTGAAGATCAAAATTCATCAACCTGTTGCATCCTCTTATAGATCCACATCCTTTTCGATTTTCCTTAGTTGGGAGCACCTTAGATTACAACAAGACCAAAATTAGAACTCGGGTCCAGTGGCGTCAAGAAGCACCAGGAGGGGAGAGAGCGGTGAGAAACTGTTCCTTTGAGTCCTATGAGTCACTTCCAAGAACTTTCAACCACCTGAGATGAGTTTTGCAAGCGTTCCTTAGCCACTAAGCAAAAAGGGACCAAAACGAGACCAAAATTGAAACTTGGGTCCAAAGGCGCCAAGAAGCGCCAGAAGGGGAGAGAGCGGTCAGGAACCCTTCCTTTGAGTCCTAGGAGACACTTCCAAGGAGTTTCAGCAGCTGGAGACGAGTTTTGCTCGCGTTCCTTAGCTGCTAAGCAAAAGGTGATAAAGCGAGAACAAAACTAGAACTTGAGCCCAAAGGAGTCAGAAATCGCCAGGAGGGGAGACAGTGGTGGTGAACCCTTCCTTTGAGTCCTTGGAGCCACTTCTAAAGAGTTTCAATGGACCAGGACGAGTTTTGCACTCGTTCCTTAGCCATAAAGCAAAAAGGACAAAAATTGAAACTTGAGTCCAAAGGCGCCAAGAAGCGCCAAAAGGGGAGAGAACAGTCAAAAACCCTTCCTTTGAGTCCTGGGAGACACTTCCAAGGTGTTTCAGTGGCTCGAGATGACTTTTTCACGCGTTCCTTGGCCTCTAACTGAAAGGTAGCAAAGCGAAATGAAAACTAGAACTTAGGCTGAATGGCGTCAAGAAGCGCCAGGAGGACAGAGAGCGACAAGGAACCCTTCCTTAGAGTACTAGGAGTCACTTCCAAGGAGTTTCAGCTGCCTAAGACAAGTTTAGCACGCGTTCCTTAGCCGCTAAGCTAAAGCAGACCAAAATAAGACCAAAATTGGAACTTGGGTCTAAAGGCCCCAAGAAGCACCAGAAGGGGAGAGAGCAGAGGGGAACCCTTCCTTTCAGTCCTAGAAAGCACTTCCAAGATGTTTCAGTGGCTGGCGATATGTTTTGCATGTATTCCTTAGCCGCTAAGCAAAAGGTGACCAAAGCAAGACCAAAATTGGAATTTGGGTCCAAAGGCGCCAAAAAGTGCCGGACAGGGAGAGAGCAGTTGGGAACCTTTCCTTTGAGACATAGGAGTCACTTCTAACAAGTTTTAGCGGCCCCAGACATGTTTTGCAAGTGTTCTTTAGCCGCTAAGCAAAATGAGACCAAAATGGGAACTTGGGTCGAAAGGCGCCAAGAAGCGCCGTATGGGGAGAGAGTGGTTAAAAACCTTTCCTTTGAGTCCTAAGAGTCACTTCCAACGAGTTTCAGTGGCCCAATATGTGTTTTGCAAGCGTTCCTTAGCCTCTAAGCAAAAGGTGACCAAAACGAGACCAAAATTAGAACTTCGGTCCAAAAGTGCCAAGAAGCGCTGGACAGTGAGAAAGCGGTTGAAAACCTTTCCTTTGAGTCTTAGGAGTCACTTCCAAGGAGTTTTAGCGGCCCAAGACGTGTTTTGCAAGCATTCCTTAGCCGCTAAGCAAAAGGTGACCAAAAGGTTGAAAACTAGGACTTGGGCTCAAAGGTGCCAGAAGGGGAGAGAGCGGTCAAGAACCCTTCCCTTTAGTTCTAGGAAGCACTTCCAAGGAGTTTCAGTGGTTGGAGACGAGTTTTACATGCATTCCTTAGTAGCTAAGCAAAAGGTGACCAAAGCGAGACCAAAACTGAAACTTGGGGCCAAAGGCACCAGAAAGTGCCAAACGGGAAGAAAGCAGTGGGGAACCCTTCCTTTGAGTCCTAGAAGTCACTTCCAAGGAGTTTTAGCGGCCCAAGACGTGTTTTGCATGCGTTCCTTAGACGCTAAGCAGAAGTAGATGAAAGCAAGACGAAAATTAGAACTTGGGTCTACAGACGCCAAGAAGCGTCAGACGGGGAGAAAGCAATTGGGAACCTTTCCTTTGAGCCCTTGGAATCACTTCCAACGAGTTTCAGCCATCCAAGACGTGTTTTGCAAGCGTTCCTTATCCGCTAAGCGAAAGGTGACCAAAACGAGACCAAAATTGGACCATAGGTCCAAAAGCGCCAAGAAGCGCCATATAGGGAGAGAGCAGTTGAAAACCTTTCCTTTGAGTCCTAGGAGTCACTTCCAGTGAGTTTCAGCGGCCCAAGACGTGGACCAAAACGAGACCAAAATGGGAACTTGGGTCGAAGGCGCCAAGAAGTGCCAAAAGGGGAGAGAGCGATGGGGAACTATTCCTTTGAGTCCTTGGAGTCACTTCCAAGGAGTTTCAGCGGCCTGAGATGAGTTTTGCATGCATTCCTTATTCGTTAAGCCAAAGGGGACCAAAATGAGACCAAAATTTGAACTTGGGTCTAGAGGCCCCAAGAAGTGCCAGAAGGGGAGAGAGTGGTGGGGAACTCTTCCTTTGGGTCCTAGGAGTCACTTCCAAGGAGTTTTAGTGGTCCAAGATGAGTTTTACACGCGTTCCTTATTTGCTAAGCAAAAGCAGACCAAAATGAGATCAAAATTGGAACTTGGGTCCAAAGTCGCCAAGAAGCACCAGGAGCGAACAGAGCAGTGTGGAACCCTTCCTTTGAAACCTTCGAGGCACTTCCAAGGAGTTTCAGCATCTGGAGACGAGTTTTGCATGCTTCCTTAGCCGCTATGCAAAAAGGGACAAAAGCGAGACCATAACAGGAACTTGGGCCCAAAGGTGCCAGGAGGGGAGAAAGCGGTCAAGAACCCTTCCTTTTAGTTTTAGGAAGCACTTTCAAGGAGTTTCAACGGCTGGAGACGAGTTTTACACGCATTCCTTAATAGTTAAGTGATCAATTGGATTTTTATAACCTTATTTCCTCTTATTCCTAGCTCATTAATCCTCTTTTGTGCCTAATTAGTTTGAATTGGATCATTTTATGATGTTTGAATTTATTTGGGCTTTATTTAATTTTTCCAGTATTTGGAAAATTCTGCTACTGTTTTGGTTTATGGACCATATCTTGAGTTGTAGAACTCATTTCATTGTGATTCTTGATTTGTAGAAAAGCTAAGAGAAAGGTGCACAATTCTTATGAAGAGGTCAGAACCCAATTCTGATGATAAGAAGCTGAAACTGGGCCTGGAAAAAGTCAAATTTGACATGTAGTTGCACACGGGTCAAAATACACCTAATTACTATAGTACGAGGTAAACAACTAGGGTCGTTTCTCAAAGAATCACGAGAATAAATTAATCTATTTAGAGAGTATATAAGACTAGGGGTTTGTTTATAAAAGAAAGAAAACGCAACTAATTATAATTAGAATGAAGAGTGAACAGAAATTGAAATTCCAATCCAAAAATTAAGAAGAATGACTACTCTATCACCGAATTTTTAAGAGAGTACATCAACAAACAATTCGGTAATTAACAATGAATCCGAATTAAACCTTAATTCAAACTTAGCATTCACATGAAAACCTTCATGCATTCGATTAACACATAAGTAATTAAAATTCAAAAAACTCTAGAACCTAATTGAATTGTGCCAATTTAATTTACCAATGCCGTTAATTGTAGTTTTCAAACTTGAAAATCCAATTCATGTTCCTTAAAACTAAATTACATACATCAATCAAATAATACACAATCAAACAGATGCATAATCATCAATCCAAACAAATAACTTCAATTCGAAAGTATAATTAGCAAAAAGGGAAAATAAGGAAGAGATAAAACCGAATTTATTATTGAATTTATGCCAATATGAGACCAATCCTCAAGAGTGTCACGTCCCTTTTAATCTGTGAATTAGATGAAAATTTAAGCCTCCAGGAATGGAGGGAAAACAATAATTCGTAAAGGTGAGAGGGGCTGAGAGAGAGAGAGAGAAGAGAGAGAAGGAAGCAAATTAAATTCAAAATTCTCCCTAAAAATTCTGTTCATCACATTCTGCTGTTATTTCGGCTTTGAAAACAGCCTCATTTTGATTGGTGGCCTGAAGGACAATTGTAGCCTTGGATGTCAGCTTCAAAACGCCACTAGAATGGGCTTAATCGAATGTTTGTGGACTGAGTTATGGCCCAAATACTGCACCAAGGTCAAAAATTGCGACTAATCAAAAGGTGACCAGAGCGAGACCAAAACCAAAACTTGGGTCTAAAGGCGCCAGAAAGTGCCAGAGGGGAAGAGAGTGGTGGGGAACCCTTCCTTTGAGTCCTAGAAGTCACTTCCAAGGAGTTTTAGTCGTTGAAGACAAGTTTTGCATGCGTTCCTTAGCTGCTAAACAAAAGCAGACTAAAGCGAGACCAAAATTGAAACTTTGGTCCAAAGACGCCAAGAAGCGCCGGATGGGGAGAGAGTAGTTGGGAACCTTTCCTTTGAGTCTTAGGAGTCACTTCCAACGAATTTCAGTGGCCGAAGACGTGTTTTGCAAGCGTTCCTTCGCCGCTAAGCAAAAAGTGACCAAAACGAGACTAAAATTGGAACTTGGGTCCAAAGGAGCCAAGAATAGCAAAAAGAAGAGAGGCGGTGGGGAACCCTTCCTGTGAGTCCTAGGAGTCACTTCCAAGGAGTTTCAGCAGTCCAAGACGAGTTTTGCACACCTTTCTCAGCCGCTAAGCAAAAGCAGACCAAATGAGACCAAAATTGAAATTTGGAAGTTTTGCACGTGTTTTGCACGCATTCATGAATTATATAATTTAAATTATTTTATGTTTACAATTTTCATGATAATGTTATTTATTTACATTTTTAACATATTAACTTTTATTTAGTTAACTCAACAAATTTCGCTAGTGTTACTTTTGGTTGTCAATTTTATAAGTTTATTGTGACTTTATTATTATATATAAGATGTCTATACTCAAATAAAATATGATCTCACAAAAAAGAAAACTAAATTGTTTAGTATTTTTAATAATTATAAAAATAAATAAAAAAATAATAATATAAAAATTTATAGTTAATACTCAAATAATATTTAATATTATACAAATTTAATTCAGTTTGCAAGACCCCTCATCATAGCATTCAAAAATAAATATAGGTAAGCAACATCTTGTAGATAAGAACTTAATAAAATGATCATACTTTATAAACTCACAAACTTGTTTAAGAGAAGACCTTTGACTCCACAAAACACTGCCTTTTTGAAGATTTATCTCTAGCAACATTATTTAAAAGCTTTTGGCTCTTTTTCTGCATAAGAATCTAGCAAAATCATAATTAACACAAATAATATTGCATTACAAGCAAAAGTAAATAAAAAGACAATTCTTACCGCAACTCTTCTTTACCTCCTACTCTTGGACATTTTGATTATATCATCTATTAGTATCATTATCCATTAAATATATTAGAGTTTTAATAAAGAACTTCAAGTAATGAAAAATCCTCTATAATGTCTATCTTCTTTATAAGAGCAATCACCTCGATTGTAAGTGGTTTTACTACCATATAATATAATGCAAATAAGTTAATGACAAGTACTCAACAAAAAAATAAGAACCAAGTACAAGGAAAATCGTGATGAATGACATCAAATTAGTAAAATAGATACTTGTTTTTTTGTCAATTTGTTTCAAAATATCATAGAGTTACTCTTTGTATTTTCCTTTTGTTAGTTGCAGAACATTATTTTAGGTCAATTCTAAGATTAATAATCTAAAAGTTAACTTGTAAATCACTTTTAGAAGTTTAAAAATCATTTTCTAAATCAATTTAAAAGATTATTTAATACATTTTAAAACTAAATTCTTAGAAGTGGTACAAAAAAAAGTGGTATGATTAGAAAAAGAGAGTGATGCAAAAATTAGTTACCAATTTAAAAAGTCTAATCTAACTAGAAAGCCTTAACATTTCCTTCAAAATAGGCCAAAAAAGCCTACTTCTAACTAGATTGACTTTTAAATAAATAGACAATGGCAATAATTTAAACTCCACAATACTGATTTATAGCTTATCAAAATATCTGTTTGGGGGCCATGACATTAAGGTGATATATTTAGTTATTCTCCAAATGGGATAAAATGAATCTTTTTTCCTGTGTATAATAAGTATCTTTTAAGGGTTAAGATAACTTCAAATTCATCATAGCCATATTTCACAAACTTGTCAAACTTAAGTATTATTCTTTCACTTCTAATTATTCAAAATATCTAAGTTATACCTTTGGTTCCCTTGTTTTATTTCTCAAGACTTTTTAGCAACTTAAAAATGACTAAAGTTTAATAAAGATCAAAGTGAAATTAAGGTAGACTAATACAAAATAAATAATTAAGATTTAGGTACTATATAACTTAATGCATATCTATAGAACACTAAATATTATTGCAAGTAGGGCCATGTTATACCTTTTTACTCTTGTTAATTTATTAGTTCTTTGTGTTAAAGATATAATTGATAAAAAAATTTAATGTTAGATAAGTAAAAATAAATTTTTTTAAAAAAAGTAATAAATAAAATGAAAAGAAAGAAGCACATTATATATTTAAAGTTAAGAATTGAAAATGACCAACCTCTATTACCATACATCCACCCTAACCAAGATTTGGTTGCATTGAACCTACTACATCACCTAATAAAGTCAGTCTCTCATTTCTCCAAGTGTTGACCACTATCATATATATCCTTTTGTAGAATCATGTGCTCTGGTGTTTTTGACATGTGTCTTATCACTTCATTACACCAATTACCAAAGAGATTCAAAAGCCTATTTTTCTTACCTTCCATAAATAGATGAATTTGTTTCAATTATTATATCAATTGAGACACATAGAAAGAAGCACTTGAACAAGATTATCCATGAAAACATACCATTGCATTTTTTCATAGGCCATGGCCAACATTTGAAGCAACAAAATACTAGTTTAAACCCAAGAACACATGATACCTTCAAGTTTAATCACCGAAATAGAACAACATAAAATAGTGGAAGTGTGGAACAATTCATAAAATGATTACTTGAGGTTAAACTAAAATTCATTCTTGCCTTTCATGCTAAAATTTTTCAGTATGTTGAATTATTGACTTATGATTGTCCTTCCTTTGAAAGTTCAATGGTAGTGCATATTCTTTATTTAACAATAAAAGCCTATTAAATTGAATATACTAAAATGTCATTTGGGAGTCAATGAAGCACCTACACCTACCTACTCAATAGTATCAATGTATGAAGGCACATAGTTGTTAATCCACTATATAGCATGTAAAATTCAAACTTAATGAACCTGAAGTGTAAAGAGAGTGAAACCTAGCCAAAAGTTATTGAGATAAATGTGTCATCAGCTTTCAAAACTTTGTGAACACCTTTCAATGTGGCCATGACCAAATATTGTAACATATAAAATTTAATTTCAAATAAATAATAATTTTGCAAATTCAGAATAATAAAAGTTCCATGAAATATTTCAAAATAGGAAAAAGGTTACAAAATTCTATCAATTAACTGCTACAAAACCATTTTCAAATACAACATTTTCAAAATAATATCTTAAGTCGTATAGCAGTTCCATCCAACCCTTCACTGAGTCCGGTGCTAATCGTCTTGATTACCTGAAAAATTAATGTAAGGATGAGTATTCTACACTACCAAACACATAAATGAGCATAGAGTCTCATCTTGCACATAATTCACATTATTTCTCATGCACCTCACACAATATAATCACAGATAGCATTATAATGCATTTCATTTCCATTCATAGCCGATGCACTCATGACACCAAAACACTCATACATGCATGCGTTCACTGCATGCAGTCATGCTCACTGTGGCGCTGTGATCACAGATTCTCACCATGAATGGTCGTTGGTTACCCCGCCTCACGAATACCACGTGGGCAGTCATGGGTCGCTCAGCAAAGGTAATAGTTAGAGGTCTAGTCAAGAGGAGAGTGTGTGGCCCGTGGTGCACCTACGCTCACTGTTGGTATCATCATTACTCTCTTTTCTCCAAAGTATCACTACGGTCTTCATCTACCACACCTCCAGTATATCGTTGAATCATTCACAACTTAATTACAACGGCATTCAACATGCCCTATTCACACACACATTTCAACCATATACATTACTCATTCACAGCATCAGTACAACGGCGTTAACATGCCCCATTCACAGGCACATCAGCCACACACACAATATTCATGCTTGTACACGACACACAGCCCATATTCATTCACAATACACAGCATATAGCCCACATTCATTCACACTTTAACATTAATTCACCAATCAATGGCATATTATATGTATAATGACCCATAACGGGTTCAACCATCTCATCACACAACAATTCCATCAAACACGTATTTCATATCCTCTATCTCAGCCACATTGCAAAACTCAACAATATAAATGGCAAATCACACACATTGAGATAGGGTAGAGTCTCCCCTTACCTCGGATTGAAGACTCACACGTAAATTGAGCCAAGGAAGTGTTCCCCACACAAATTTCATCCTAAATACACGGAAGGATTCCATGAGAACCCAGGAAAATCACGAAAACAGAGAAGAGGGATGAAAAACTAAAATCCTAACCATTAACACTCACCTCCAAGCATTCACAACACAAATCCAACCTTCAATCTAGCTTTCCAACGGCTTTGGAGGCAATTTAATTGGTGGAATAGGGTTGTGGTTCGAGAGAATCAAAGAAATTTTGAAGGAAAGGTGAGAAATAACCTTTCTCGAATCCTAACCCCCTTTTAATCTTCTCCGATCGCGACACTCTCGCTATAGCGAGATATTCTCACTGCAACGAGGTCCCTCCCTAGCTTCAGCGAAAAACTCAGACAAAACTGTATTTTAGTTTCTGTAAAATCTCGCTACAACAAGACCCTATCACTACAATGAGACTGCACCCAGAAATGCATCCTAAATTGTGGCTTTGTCGCTACAGCGAGGGACCTCTCGCTTTAGCGACAAAGCGACAATTTCATCCTTCTCTCCCAGTACCTTCTCACTATAGCGAGAAAGATACAGTTTCATACTTCATATCTAGGGCTTTCTAGCTACAGTGAGAAAGCCCTGCAGCAGCATCCACACTTAGCCTGCATACACACACCCACACATTTATGTATATATAATCAATCTATTTCAGTCCAGTCTCAATCCAAATCATTACACATAAGTATTGATCATACTCATGTCAATTAACACACCTCATAGGGCAACCCACACATAAATGCATACATATATATATATACACTTCAATAATTAAAAAATATTACAAAATCCAAGGCATTACAACTCTCCCCTCTTTTAGGAAATTTCATCCCCAAAATTCAAACAAACAACAATGCAATTTACACATTCTACTCTTTGTTTCCCATGTAGCATCTCCTTCATTACTAGATCTTCATATTACCTTCACCAATGAGATCTCATTACCCCTTAGCTGTTTAATATGGTGGTCCATTATCCTCATTGGATACACATCGTAAGATAAGTCTTCTGTTACTCAAACCGGGTCAAGATTGATCACATGAGAAGGATTTGGCACATATTACCTAAGTTGTGACACATGGAATACCGGATGTAGGTTCGAGACGTTTGGAGGCAACGCTATCTGATATGTTGCAGAGCCAATTCTATCCAGTACTTCGAATGGCCCAATGAACTTAAGAGATACTTTTCGAGATTTCAGAGCTCTCCAAAACTTCGAGGTGAACCTCGAGTCTTTATCAAATACCACACTCGTCGGCACTGCATGCAACCTGACTATCTCATGCACATACAAGTCTGCCAACCTCTCTAACTTATACTTCATGTTAATCAGGAGAAAGTGTGCAACCTTAGTCAACCGATCCATTATCACCTAAATGGCATCATGATTGTTCCCGGTCTTCGGCATCCCAGACATAAAGTCCATAGAAATACTATCCCATTTTCACTCAGGGATCTCAAACGGTTTCAGTAACCCAGGTGGACATTGGTGTTCGACTTTCGCCTTCTTGCAAGTCAAGCATCTAGCCACATATTCAGCCACATCTCTCTTCATTCCATTCCACCAAAAGCTCTTCCAGAGATTCTGATACATTTTGGTCACACTAGGGTGAAAACTCATCTTGCTCTTATGTGCTTCCTCAGGTACCATCTGTCTTAATTCATCCACTTGGAGAATGCACACTCGGTTCTAGAACTTAATCACCCCGTTTTCATCACAATGGAACTCCAAGTTTTTGCCCTCATTCCTCTGTCTTATCATATCTTGTAGAAAAGCATCTCCCTACTGCACATATCAGACGTACACCAAAAAGTCATTATGAATCGTCGTCTTTTCGAGATACAAACTCCCCAGCCTCACCTCCATTCCTAAGTTCATGTCTCAAAATTTCTCAATCAATTTCATTTCTTTTACCATCATCACTGCCACATGCAATGACTTCCTGCTCAAAGCGTCGGCTACTACATTTGCCTTGCAAGGGTGGTAAGACAATGTGAAATCATAGTCCTTGACGAATTCCATCCATCTCCTCTATCGCGTGTTCAACTCCCTCTGATCAAATAGATACTTCAAGCTTTTGTGGTCACTGAACACCTTAAACCTTACTCCATACACGTAGTGTCTCTATACCTTAAGATAAAGACCACCGCGGCTAACTTCAGATTGTGAGTTGGATAGTTGACTTCATGCGAGCGTAACTGTCATGAGATGTAGGCAACCACTTGTTCGTCTTGCATCAAAACACACTTAAGTCCTTGCCTGAACGCATCACAATACACATCAGACTTCCTCTCCGAGATGGGCAGAACTAACACAGGCATTGACGTCAACCTTATTTTTAGCTCTAAGAAACTAGTTTCACACCCCATGGTCCATTTAAATTCTTTTCCCTTGCGAGTTAGCTTCATCAAGGGCAAGGCTATCTTAGAAAATCCTTAGATGAATTTCTTGTAATAGTCTACCGTCACATTTGTCGGCCTTGGCCACCTAGCCACTGCTTCCACCTTTGTAGGATCTACCATGATTCCTTCCTTCAACACCACATGCCCCAAAAATTGAATCTCTGACAACCAGAACTAACACTTGGAGAATTTTGCATACAACTGTCTCTCTCTCAAAATTTGCAGAACAATTCTCAAGTGCTCAACGTGTTCTTCTTGAGTATTCAAATAGATTAGGATGTCATTAATGAACACTACCATAAACTTATCCAAGAACTCATGGAAGATTCTGTCATGTAATCCATGAACACCGCAGGCGCATTGGTCACTCCAAACGGCATCACCAAGTACTCATAGTGACCATACCGCGTCCTAAATGCCGTCTTAGGTACATCTGCATCCTTCACCCTGATTTGATGGTATCCTGACCTCAGGTCAATCTTAGAAAACACCACAGTTCCTCTCAACTGGTCCATCAAATCGTTAATCCTTAGAAGCGGATATTTGTTTTTGATCGTCACCTTGTTTAACTGTCAGTAGTCCACACACATTCTTATGCTGTCATCAGTCTTCTTCACCAAGAGCACTGGTGCTCCCCACAGTGACACACTCGGCCTTATGAACCGATTTTGCAATAAGTCTTCCAACTGCTTCTTGACCTCTGCCAATTCCATTGGTGACATCTTATATGGTGCCAAAGAAATTAGGCTTGCTCCCGAAATGAGGTCAATGGAAAAATTTGTCTCCCTTTCAGGTGGTAACTCAGAAACATCTTCAGGAAAAACTTCTAAGAAGTCCTTCACCACAGGAATATACTCTGGCTCTACCACGCTTTCGGCCTCCATTGAGAACATAATCAGAAAGGCCTTGGCACTCACTGTATTTTCCCGTGCACCATGACTTAACAGCCTCAGAACTTCTGACATCAATGTACCAAAAATTAGTGTCTTCTCTTTGCAATCCAGCAGCACATGGTTGGCAACAAGCCAATCCATTCCCAAGATTATGTCCAGTTAGGAAAGAGGCAAACAAATCAAGTCTACCTCAAACTCCCTACCATGCACCATTATTAAACATCCTAAGCACACCCACGACGTCACAACCGGCTTACCCGTAGGGGTAGTCACCACAACATTACATGGTAATTCAATCACATACAGATTCAGACTCTTCACACAATTCACAGATACAAATGAGTGTGTAGCACCTAAGTCAAACAACACATCAAGAATTCGGCCTTTAATAATGCATTTACCTCGAATCAGTTCCTCTGACTGTGTAGCCTCTGCCCTGCTCATAGCAAAGACCTACCAGGAATACTTGGCTTCGGCCCCGTACTTAACCCTGTACTCCCTCGTGATTCTGTTCTTTGAGCTGTACTTGAACTGCCACTCCTCTTAGCGGCCCAACACACATTGGCAGTGTGCCCCGACTTCCCACAATTATTACAAGTAGTCCGTGGCTGTGAGCAATCCTTCACCATGTGTGGTCCTCCACACTTGAAGCATTTAAGCAGTCCTCTAAAAGAGCCCGTTCCTAAACCAAAGCCAGAACCAATACCACTGCTCCTCTCTTGAGATGAAGTCCCTCTAGAAGGTTAATGACTAGAAACCAAATACGGCCCTTTGGAGAATCTAGGGGGTCTTCTATCTTACCTCACTAGCCCGGCTCCCCTAGTGTCCATTGTTTTTCCCCTTGAGTTAGCTTCAAAGATTCTACTCTTGCTCATCAAAGTGGGCAAGTCTGTCAACTGGAACACACTGACTGTAGCTCGGATGTCTGGCCTCAGCCCATGCTCAAACTGAGCACACAAGTCCTCCTCACCATCCCCATGTTGGTAGTGAGGCTAGTACTTCATCAGCTCTTGGAACTTTGCTGCATATTCCCCCACTGTCATGCTTCCTTGCTTTAATTTAAGGAATTCATGGGCTTTCTACTTCCTTAGATCCCGGGAAAAGTAATTCTCTAGGAAAATTGCCATGAAGGTCTCCCACTAAATGTAGCCACCCTCTTGTGGCAATGTCTGACCGACAAACCTCCACCAGTCTTTCGCCTCCCCACACAATAAGTAGGTGGCATAGCTCACCTTGTGCTCCTCATGGCACCGCATTGCATTGAAAACCTTCTTAACATCCGCCAACCACCTCTTAGCTCCTTCGGGGGTTGAATCCTCCCTCAAACTTTAGAGGATTGTGCCTAGTGAAGGTAAACAATCCTCGATACTCAGCCAGCTTTCTGCCTTGGTTGGGCACCATGGCCTCCAAAATTTGAGCCATACGTTCCATGAGGTCATTGGATCCTCTAGCTCCTCTACCTCTACCTCTACCAGCCATGTTCAATTTATTGCTACAATAATTCAGCAGACACAATCCAGCACATCAGATCAATAACACATTTATAATTAAGGCAAATAAAATAATCAATACTTAGCTTGGACAAATCAGCCCGTTACCCCAGTCCAGTTTGGATGAACTGCACTGATACCAAAATTGTAACACCTAAAATTTAATTTCAAATAAATAATACTTTCGTAAATTCAGAATAATAAAAGTTTCATGAAATATTCTGAAATAGGAAAAGGGTTACAAGCTTCTATCAATTAACTACTAGAGGACCATTTCAAATACAACATTTTCAAGATAATATCCTAAGCCCTATAGCAGTTCCATCCAACCATTCACTAAGTCTGGTGCCGATCGTCTTGATTACTTGAAAAATGAATGTAAGCGTAAGTACTCTACACTACCAAACACACAAACAAGCATAGAGTCTAACATTGCACATAGTTCACATTATTTCTAATACACCTCACACAATATAATCACAGACAGCATTATCATGCATTTTATTTCCATTCATAGTCGAGGCACTCATGCCACCAAAACATTCATACACACGTGCATTCACTGCACGCAGCCACGCTCATTGTAGCACTGTGATCACAGATTCTCACCATGAATGGTCGCCGGTTACCCCTCGCCTCACGGATACCACGTGGGCAGTCACGGGTCGCTCAACAAAGGTAATGGTTAGAGGTCTAGTCAGGAGGAGAGTGTATGGCACGTGGTGCACCCACACTCACTGTTGGTGTCACCACCACTATCTTTTCCCAAGGTATCTCTACCGTCCTCATCTTTCACACCTCCAGTGTATCGCTGAACCATTCACAGCTTCATTACAATGGCATTCAACATGCCTTATTCACAAGAACTTCAGCCACACACAATCCATATTCATTCACAATACAAGACACATAGCCCACATTCATTCACACTTTAACATTAATTCACCAATCAATGGCATATTACATGTATAATGACCCACAACGGGTTCAACCATCTCATCACACAACAATTCCATCAAACACGTATTTCATATCCTTTATCTCAGCCACATTGCAAAACTCAACAATATAAATGGCAAATCACACCCATTGAGATAGGGTAGAGTCTCCTTTACCTCGGATTGAAGACCCACACGCAAATCGACCCAAGGAAGTGCTTCCCACACAGATTTGGTCCTAAATACACGAAAGGATTCCATGAGAACATAGGAAAATCACGATAACATATAAGAGGGATGAAAAACCAAAACCCTAACCATTAAAACTCACTTCCAAGCATTTCCAACATGAATCCTACCTTCAATCTAGCTTTAGAACGACTTTGGATGCAATTTAATCGGTGGAATAAGGATGTAGTTCGAGAGAATCAAAGAAATTTTGAAGGGAATGTGAGAAATAACCTTTCTTGAACCTTAACCCCCTTGTAATCTTCTCTGGTCGCGACACTCTCGCTACAGTGAGATATTCTCACTGCAGCGAGGTCCCTCCCTCGTTTCAGCAAAAACCTCAGAGAAAATTGTATTCTGGTTTCTGCAGAATCTTGTTACAGCAAGACTCTATCGTTACAATGAGACTGCACCCAGAAATGCATCCCAAACTATGGCTTTGTCGCTGCAGCAAGGGACTTCTCGCTACAGCGACAAGGCGACAGTTTCATGCTTCATGCCAAGGTTCTCTCGCTACAGCGAGAATACCCTGCAACAGCATCCACACTTAGCCTGCATACACACACCCACACACATTTATGTATATATAATCAATCTACTTCAGTCTAGTCTCAATCCACATCAATACACACAAGTATTGATCATACTCATGTTAATTAACACACCTCATAGGGCAACTCACACACACACACACACATAGATATATATATATATATATATATATATATATACACATATCTATATATATATATATGTCGCAACCGGGGTCACGACGGGACTGCGATGACATGGAGTTGCCACCAAAGTTTATTAAAGAAAATGTTGGAAAAACTTTTAATTAAAAAAAATCTTCAAAACCAAATTTGGGCTCGGGAGTCATTTACGTGTAAGGAAGGTATTAGCACCTTACAACGTCCGTTCATTAAAACGACTACCTTCTAATTAATTGTGCAAAATTTTAATTTAACTATAAAAACATTTATTTCACTCTAAAAGAAACCAATTAATATTTTTTACTATTTTTAAATTTGTTATGATTATTATTTTTAGATTTATTTCTATTTTTTACAATTTTTTTGAGAGGTTTTAATTTTATTTTTTAAAATAAGGAAACATAATCAAAATTTATTTGAATTAAAGGAATGGGTTATTTGTAAAAATATTTTTTTTATTTTTTTATTAAAGAAATGTATAGTAAAAAAATTTATCTTCACACTTTATTTTTTATTTTTTATTTTTTATTTTTTATTTTCTATTTTCTATTTTCTATTTTATAAAATAAAATAAAAATTTCATTTTTTTATTTTTATAAATAAAATGTGCTAGAAATTAATCTTAGTTTAAAACAATTTTAAAATTATTTTGAACCTGAAAAAAAAATTAAAAAAAATTAGACTTGACAGGTCAGGTTCCTGCTCCTACGTATCCTCTGTGTGTAACGTAGGAATCAAAGCTACCACGTAGTTCTTTTTCAAAAATTGTATTTTGGATAAATTTCAAAGATTTTCTGTCTTTTTTTTTTATTTTTTTGAAAACTTGATTTTTCTTTATTATTTTTTTAAGTAAATTCACTCCTGCACAGGATTCAAGTTAGCACACGGCTACTCAATAAACCCTTACGATCTAAGCAATATTGAAGGTGGATCCTCCACTCTATCAAAATTACTTGGCCGTTGCGTGGACTCAAAAGACTCCCTTTTTTTTAATAATGAAAAATTGATATACCTTTTAATATGAGATTTTTGCACGCAAAAAAAAAAAAGAAACAAACAAGAGACATACAGAACAAATAAATAAATACAAGAGCAAACAAAAATGATGAGTAAATTACTCTTATTCAATTAGGAAATAAGTTTTTTTTTTAGGTTAGGATATGCAAAGAAATTAGGGGTTTTAGAATTTACGAAAAGAATGAATTTTTAAGATTTGAAAAAAAATAAATTTTTATAATTTACAAAATTGTTAGGGTTAAAAAAATTGTTTGTTTTAGACCTTGCCAAAATAAAAAATTGAATGATTTTGGGTTAGAAAAACAAATATTATTTTTAAGGTTTGCAAAAATGAATAATTTAGAGTTAGAAAAAAATAGTTTATTTTTAGGGTTTGCAAAAAAGGTAATACTCAGAGTTAGAAAAAAAAATTAATTTTCATGGATTTGGATTTTATTTTTTAGGGTTTGACTGAAGGTTTTTAGGGTTAAAAGAACATTAGGTTTTTTGGTTTACGAAAAAAAAAAAGAGAGTTTATCATTAAAAAAGGGTTGTTGGAGAAAAATTAGATTCTTTAGGATTTTGCAAAAGGAATGATTTTTTGCGTAGAAAAAATGTTTTTGTTTTACAAAACGAACAAATATTTCATGTAAAAAAAATTGGGATTTGCAGAAAGAAAAATTTTAGAGTTAAAAGGAAAATTAAAAATTTTGTAGGTTTATAAAAAAATGAAAAGTTTTTAGGTTAGATAAACTAAGATTTGTAAAAGGAAAATATTTTAATATAGATGAAAGAAAAAACACATAAAGATATGATGAGTAAAAGAAAAAAGAACAACAAAAGAAAAAAGAAATAGTAGTTTTTACCGAATGATAAAGAGAAGTAGATTATATTTTTGTTGACTCATTTGTGATGACTCAGAGTTTTTGAATCGACTTTTCCTTCAACATTCTAGATATGTTCTTTCCAATTGATCTCTAGGACTATGCTTTAACTCTCAGTTTTAGCTTTTTCCTTTTTCTCTCTGTTTCTCAAGCTCTCTCTCTCTCTTGAATCTCTTCTTTCTCTTCGTTTCGTGAGCTTTCTCTCTTGAATTCTCTCTTTTTTCTCTCTGTGCTCTCAAAGTATCTCCGTAAAGAAAATAGAATGTGTCCACCTGCCAAGTCTCCTCTCTAAAGACCTAAACTTCCTATTTATAGGCATTTTCTAAAACCCTAGATCCTATTTATTTATTTATTTATCTTTAATAAAAGCTCCCTTATTTTCTGATGACCAATAAAAAATCTACAAACAACTTTGACCATTTCTAAATCTAATTTTAAATTTAAAATTTGAAAATTTGAATTTAAATTTTAAATTAGTTTTTTTTATTTTCTTAACCTCTTAAAAAATAGAATTATATTTAATTTTTTATTTTAAAATTTATTTTTGAAGGGGACCCGGATAAAATTGGGTATTCACAATATATATATATATATATATACTTTAATAATTAAACGATATTATAAAATCTGGAGCGTTACAAATATAGTTTTAGACTTTGGATTCCTTGGGTCACCGCTATCCATGAAACACACTCCTTTAAAACCAAGGATAACTGTCAGGCTAGTGATTTATTATTAAGTAATTTATAATATTTTATACTTGTTCAATGTTAATTGAAGGATTATTTGGTATTGGAATATATTTAGATGGAGTTTGAAATTTAAAAAAAAAAAAAAAGTGAACAGTACCGTATGAACAGTGCCAATGAACAGTAAAACTGCCTGTGAACAGTAACACCGCGTACAAACCGCGTATGAATAGTGACTGCTGACATCATCATGACATCATGGCTGACGTCACATACGCGTACAATACGTGTACAGTACGCGTGCACAGTATTTTTCGGCTTGAATAGTGTCCTAAAAACGTGAACAGTAAGGCGGTGAACAGTGTTTCTGACGATAAACAGTAAATTCTGGTGATGAACAGTAAATTTTGAAAATTTTCTATAAAAAGGGGGTTTCACACGAAATTTTCATTTATTCACCCCTATCCAAGGTTCTCAAAGGTTCTAAGACCGTAAATCACCATTTTCTATCATACTAAATCCTCATAAACTTAGATTTCTCGCCAGATCTGAGATTCTACGTCTATTCTGAAGGATTTGAAGTAAGTTTCTTTAAGTTTGAAGCTAGATTTACCGTTCGTTTCTCTTCTCCTTCTCTTTCTCATAGAAGTTCATGGTATTCTTAGGAGAAACTTCATTCTAAAGCCGAATCTTCGGTGAATCTTGCATTAAAACAAGTAATATTCGGTAGATCTAGTGTGAATCATCTTTCTGAGGTAAGGGGAGTTTACTTTAGCCTATAATCTATGTTTTCAACGGTTTAATATATTATTTCAAGATGTTTTGATATGATTTTGTTAGATCTATTGAATAAAAGCTATTTTCTAAGCTGTAACTACTATTAATTGATTTAAAATACTGAGATTTTAGCTGATCTATTATAAACTTGCCTTAGTTGAGCTGTTAAAATAATTTTGGCGGTGTGCATCATTATAAAGCCAAGTTACATGTTTAGGTGGGTAGACGTGTAACGGTAAGTTCATGCTGAGCTGCTGTGTTGTGCTGTCTAGATCCAGATACCGGAATGGGTCGCTCCCAGACCGGCTCGGTTCCTTCTGGATTACTTAGGCTGTGAAACCAGTTGGAAACCGTTTTCATATTGTGCATTAGATGGGCTGGAAATGCATGGGGCTATTGCTGTGAGAAATATTTTGCTCTATATATATGATTTTATTTTATTTTAGTAAGCTCACCCTTGCATTTCTTTCTATGTCGCTGTGTGTGTGTACTACGATGATCGTACGGTGGTATGTGAGCAGATGTTGCATCTACTTCACAGGCTGAGGGGCCAGTGGAGAAATGTTAGAAGCTGGAGTTGAGTAATCTTGCATTAAAGTCTCTTTTTTTCTTTATATTTTGAGACCTCATGTCGAGGGAGCTACGTAGTATAATTTTGGGTATTTTGAATATTATAAACTAAATGTAATATTATGTTGTTCTGTTGGATATTTGTTGTAAGGAATTTTATTTTACTCTAAATGAGAAGTGAATTTTATATTTATATTCTCTATTATTTACCTATTTTAAATAAGTATGTGATGTAGAAACAATGTTCTCGGTTCCTTATAAAAAGGGATCGTGACATTTTAGTGGTATCAAAGCATGGTCTAGGTAAACCTACGGGGTGAGGTTGTTGGGTGTCAGTTGTGCATATTAGACATGTGAGTTTTAGCAATGAATCATATATCATGATTTCTATTCATCAAGTTGTGAGGGAATGAGCTTGATCACCTCAGTTCTCAGACATGACTAATGTAGGAAACTTGATATATGATACTTGGGTGAGCTATAGGTGAGTCGTACTGTATGAATAAGAGGTTGTTAAGCTGAGTTGTAAATGATTGCTGAGATAAGTGTATTTGCTATGCTATGTAAATGCTGATATGTTGTTATGCTCAGTGCTAAATTGATTAAATTGTTATGATATACTAAATATGAATATATCACTGTAAGCTGAATCTATGAATATAGCTATATGGTGGTATTGCTAAATGTGTTAAATGTTAGTAATTTAAACTAGTCTATTATTAGGATGGCTAGACCAAGAAGATCTACTGCAAATCCTCCTTCTGCTGATATGAACCAAATGGCTCATGCCATAGAGGCCATGGCAGCCACTGTTAGGTAGAGTCTAGATATGATTCAGCAGCAGCAAGCTGTAAATTAAGCCACTGCTGCAGCACAAGCAGCAGCAACTACTGCCTCAGCTGCACCTCCTCTTGAATACCATGGGTTGTCAGAGTTCAGGAAGAATGATCCTCCTCTATTCACGGCAGTGGATGGACCAGATGCTGCTGAACTCTGGATCAGGGAGATTGAGAAGATCTTCCTAACCATGGGTTACGCCGAGGAGAGAAAGGTGTTATGTGCTACGTATATGCTGATAGGGGATGCAAAGATGTGGTGGCACGAAGCTCGTGCTATGTTGGAGGCCCGAGGTGAGGTTATCACTTAGGCTATATTTAGAAGTAGTTTTCTGGGAAAGTTTTTTCCTTCTCATGTTCGTGCTGTCAAAGAGCGAGAGTTTCTAAACTTGGTGCAGGGAAACTCATCAGTCTATGAGTATGCAATACAGTTTGAGCAGCTTTATAAATTTTATTCTCACCCGACCTCAGAGGAGTGGAGATGTCAGAGGTTTTTAGACGGGCTGAGAACTGACATAAAGAGGATTTTGATCCCACTCATGATCGTAGAATTTGCTGACTTGGTGGATCAAGCTACCATTATAGAGAGTCTTAATGCAGAGGATGTTGGTGGAGTTGGGAAGGCTCCATCTAGTAAAGCTGCTAGCAGTTATAGTAATGGAGGTAAGGGTGCTAAGAAGGGGGTACAGTCTCGACCATCTCAGTCGAAGGGATAGGCAACATTAGCCCCGGTGCCAGTAGAGACTGCTACTTCTACATTTCAGCCTAGGGGAGCAACTCTTCCGCTCTTAGAGCCTCAGCGCCGCAGATTCTCAGATGTTTTAGGTGTGGTGGGCCACACTATCTGACCCAGTGCCCACAGACTGATGTCAGAGTTTGCTTCTCGTGTCAGCAGACAGGGCACCTTGCTAGGGACTGTCCTATGCCTACTGGGCAGTTTCGTCTTCTACTAGCGCCTTGCACGCTGTTAGACCTAAAGAAACTAGGGCTCCAACGATAACTAGATCGAGAGCAGAGGGACGTGTATTCACTATATCTGCATCAAAGGCAGCCCAGGCGACAGATCTCGTTCAGGGGACGGCGGTAGTGGCAGGTACTTCTCTTTCTATATTGTTTGATTCTTGAGCCACACACTCTTTTATCGCGGACATTTGTGTGAGAAACTTAGGGTTACCGGTGAGCGATCTAGGATATGAGTTGGTAGTATCGACACCTACTTTAAGTTCAATTAAGACTTCGACGGTTTGTGTTAGGTGTCCCATAGTAATTGAGGGATGAAGATACAAAGTAAATCTTATTTGTATCCCGATGTCAAGGTTAGATGTAATCCTGGGTATGGATTGGCTAACTACCAATCGTGTGCTAATTGATTTTGGCCGGAGGTGTTTAATTTTTCCTGAGCAGCAAGACTATGTAGAATTGATTTCTACTCGCCAAGTAAAAACATCCTTAGGTGAGGGAGTATCTTGTTTTGTTTTGTTGGGAGTTATGAATGTAGAAGTGGAGCAAAGCCTTCAGTCAATACCAGTAGTACGGAAATTCCCTGAGATTTTTCTAGAGGATATTTCTGGAATACCTCCACATAGAGAGGTAGAGTTTGCTATAGATTTGATTCCTGGAGCTGAGCCAGTGTTTGTAGCATCGTATAGAATGGCGCCAAAGGAGTTGATGGAGCTTAAGGAACAGATTGAGGATTCTTAAATTATGTAAATTATTATAATTTTTTTCAATAATTTTTTATTTAATGTAATTTTAAATTATCTTATCTTATATATAGTATTTTTATATGTAAACTTGTCTTTTTAATTTAATTTAATAATAAATAATATAAACTTATAATTTTGTAAGTTTAATTTTTTATTTTAAAGTAAATTTTAGTTTTTAAAATATATATTGAACTATATATTATATTAAACTAATTAATAAAATAATTTAAATATATAAACTTGTCTTTTGCTTAAAAATTTAATTTAACAATATATAATGTAAACTAATAATTTTATAAATATAATTTTTTTAATTCAAATTACGTTTTAGTATTTGAAGTAAATATTGAAATATAGATTATATTAAACTAATTAATAAAATAATTTAAATATGTAAATTTATTTTTAACAATATATAATATAAACTAATAATTTTATAAGTGTAATTTTTTTTTATTCAACGTATATTTTAGTTTTTGAAAAATATATTAAATTATAAATTATATTAAATTAATTAATAAAATAATTTAAATATGTAAACTTGTCTTTTCATTAAAAATTTAGTTTAATAATATATAATATAAAAAAATTTTATAAATATTTTTTTAGTTTAAATTATATTTTAGTATTTAAAGTACATATTAAAATATATATTATGTTAAACTAATTAATAAAATAATTTAAATATATAAAAACTCATCTTTTATTAGAAATTTAATTTAACAATATATAATACAAATTAATATTTTTGTAGGTGTTATTTTTGAATTTAAAATATATTTTAATGTTTGAGTACATAATAAAATATAAATTATATTAAAATGTAGTAATAATTTTAATTCGTAAATTATTAAAAAATACTATAATTAAATTAAGACAATTTATAATATAAATATTTATATTACCGTTTGTAACATAATATAACCATTAATACTAAAAAATATTCTTTAAATAAAATTCAGATATTATTTTAATTCATAAATTATGAAAAATAATATAATTAATTTTAATAAAGGTAATTTAAGTAAATTTATAGTATAATTATTTATGTTTTCGTTTATAATATAATATAACCATTAATACTAATAAATATTCTTTAAATACAATTCAAACATAATAAAAACATAATAAGTATGAATAAAATATAATTTTAATTTGTAAGTTATATGTTTCAAATTTTAATATATAAAATAATAAGTAAGTGTAGTAAATAGGAGTGACTTTATACATTTCGAATTTTAATACATAGATAGAAATAATTTTTTATGTTTTAAAATGTAATACACTGAGTAATAAATAGGTGCAATAAATTTTAGATATAGATATAGAATATAGATATAGATAAATTTTGACTATTAATGTTTTATTCATATATAATAGTGTTAATAATTTAGTTAAAAAATATTAAAACATAAACTAAAATGTTATTTTGGTCTCCGAGAGAGTTTGCACCTTGTACTTTGGTTCTTAAAAAATTTAAAATGTTATGTTAGTTCCCGACTTTCATTTCTGTCGTGCATTTAAGTCGCTAAAACCTAGATGCCGTTAATTGACACGTGTTATTGCTTACATGGCAAAATGACGCTGACGTGTCATGTTAAGTGACATGTGTCATTGATTATGTGGTAAAAAAGATGTCGTATGTGGTATAATATATGTTTTCGTTTCATTTTAGTCATTGAAATTATAACTCATCGAGTATTTTAGTCCTTGAGATTATAACTCGGTTGTTTTTTGGGTTTGTTTTGCTTTCATTTTCATCTTTTTCCTTCACATCCTCTTTAGCTTCTTCTTGTGTGAATGTGATTACATACTCTTCTTCTTCGTAATTTTCCTTTGTATATATGCATGCATTCATACCAGTATTTGGGCTTAATTTGAGCACAAAATCTTGAGTTGTAAGTGATGAAGTTGTTATTAGTGTGAGAGTAATTTATTACATAGGTGTGACTTGAAAATGATCTGTTGGGTTCTAAATAGGAACGACTAGTTTTGATGATACTGCAATTTACGCTGCAATTTACAATAAGTTAGGACGACAATAAAGTTTTCAACATGACTTTTCTATCATTTGACGAGTGTAAGAATTTCAATCCCTCTTCTCTTCCCCTTCTTATAAAGCCACCAAACATCTTGCAAATGCACTTCCACATAAATCTTCTCTATCATTTCTTTCACACCAGATCCTTTTTCAATAGAACCTCCACTACCCTTATTCTCTTTCTCTCTTTTAAGGAGTAAAATATTCGTTAGTGATAATTTCAGAGACTAAAATATTTATCAATAACACTATCAAGGACTAAAATGTCTAACAAATTATAATTTTAAGGACTAAAAAAAAAAAAAAAATTATACCACATACAATATCATTTTTTTTACATAATCAATGATACATATCACTTACATGATATATTAGCATTATTTTATTATAAAAATAATAACATGTCAATTAACATAACATCATTATTTTATAATTGTATATTAAAAATGACAGTTTAGGATTAAACATAAATACATCATCAAATTTACGATCAGCAAGCATCTTCCGAGAAATACCCTAAACCCTAAACGGGCCCAATAATCTTTCCACTAATAGGTTGTGTAAACTTCAGAGAAATAATGAAGACCATATTCAGAGTTTCCCGATTTCTTGAATTTGGCAGCAATTCAAAGGTTAACCTGTGTAGTTTCCGCGCGCGTGTAATGGACGCAGCAGCAGCGGTTCGCTTTCCGTTATCTGCATCCACCTCTCTGGTCATTCAGAAAGGGGACATCACCAAATGGTTCATCGATGGTTCCACTGACGCAATAGTATGCACAATTCCTCTCTCGTAATCCATTTCATTATTTCACTTCGTTGAACATGAATCACTTGCGTGGTCTCCTCTCCTGCAGGTAAATCCTGCAAACGAGAGAATGCTCGGTGGTGGTGGTGCCGATGGAGGTTAATTCTGTGGATTTTTTTTGTAAAAGGAATAAATTAATCCGTAATGCTTTATGTATAATGATTTTGGTGGTGAAAATGGGGGCCAATTTAAAATCGTTTGACTCTGATTTCAGCTATACATAGGGCTGCAGGCCCAGAACTTGTTGAAGCATGCTGCAATATCCCTGAAGTCAGACCCGGAGTTCGGTGCCCAACAGGGGAAGCAAGGATCACACCGTTAGTGCTTCTTTTGATTTTATGTTTAGTTGTGCAATTCTTTAAGCTTATTCGGGTGCTTTTAGAACAACCGGAACATGTTCACGGTGGAATGTGGATGACCTTGTCAAAATAGTTTTGAAAGAAACTGTTTGGCCTTACCTCACATGTTACGCTATGTTTGTTATCACATTACGGCCCAAAAAGTAAAATATTTTTTCCTTTGCAAAAATTACATTACGCTTGCCTTGGAGATCGTGATTTACCTTTGCAACACAGTTCTTTTGAATGTATGCACAAACACCGTATGAAGTGTAACCTGTTCTTGTTCATGTGCAGAGGTTTTATGCTACTTGCTTCTCATGTTATTCACACTGTTGGTCCAATCTACAGTGCTGACAGTAATCCTGCTGCCTCCCTAGCAAGTGCTTACAGGTAAGGTTTTTGATACTGTGCTCATGTTTCTATGTTTCATTATCGTTGAATCAGCACATGTTTATTTCATTTTAATGTTTTGGTTCTCCCTGTTATTACACTTGATTCGGTTGGTTCAACGTTTGTGTTGTCAAAATTGATTTACAGGAATACTTTGAGGGTTGCAAGAGAAAACAACATTCAGTATATAGCATTCCCAGCTATATCATGTGGTGTCTATGGGTAGGTTTATGCTAACAATTGTCCCCTCCACCATCTTAATTTATTCATTCTTTGTTTGTTGATTATCAATATTGGTCACGTGGCATGGCTTGAGATGTAATTGTCTTTTACAGTGGAATCCCAATGAAAATTATTTTCATCATTTCTATTCACTTTAAAAGTTTGATCATTGGAGCAAAACAAAACATACATGAAAAATTAATAACACAGTTGCTGTCCGTTTAATATGATGTGATGACTGTACTATTTCTTATGATGACTAATCTAATTTGTTCTCAAACCTAATAAATTCAATCTTTTGGCTCTCAAATCTAATTTTCCTATTGATTTAGATCCGAGCCTTTCATGACAATTGTGTTATGCTGCATTGTTTTAGATACCCTTATGATGAAGCTGCTACTGTGGCAATTTCTACCATCAAAGAGTTCCGAAATGATTTTCAAGAGGTATTACCCTCCATTTTCTTTATTTGGTCTTAGTTATGTTATGAATAAATATACATTTCAATTGAACTTTTAATAAAATGATGCATTACCAATTAGATGTGATTGTGAGTTTGCCTTTGGGTTTCATGTGAGGATTACTTTGGCACCTTGTTTTTAATTTTCATACTACACTTTACTTTTTAATGTAATTTCTATTTTAATAATAATTTCATCACCTGTGTTGTCAAAAGCGCGAGTGGGATCAGTTAGGGTTCAGATATAAAATAAAGGTAAGGATTTAAGAAAATAATGGTTTTATTGATCCCTAGAAAGAATTAGGATTACAAAAGGAATCCCTTAGAGTTAATAGCTCCTGAAAAGAAAATGAAATTCTCCCCTAATAATTAATAGAATCAAAGATGCCTCATTCAAGAAACTAACTATTTATAGAATCTGTTAGCAGTATTAACAAACTAACTAACATTAGTTAAGCTTTATCTTTATCTTCAACATCTCTTTTCTACCCTTCTTTCTAAAATATACCTACACTTTTAAGTCTTTTATTGACATTGATCATATGTTTCTCTGCCATGATTTTAACACTTAACTCCATCCAAAGAAACAGCCTTGTCCTCAAGGCTTCAAATGTGGAAATTGATTTGGCAGGAACAAATTCATCCTCCCAAGTGACTTCTATAAATATACTTTACTTTCTTACCCTTAGTTGAAACAATGAGACTAGATAACTCAAATTCAGGTTCAGTCATATCTTCAAAGACTAAATTAGTAGGGAGTTCGGTAGGAGTATCATTAAACAATGTAGAACTTGGTCAAATAAAAAATAATTTAAATACAGTAACTAGGAGACAACTTAGTTCCTTCAAGGACCTAGGTTATAAATGCTAAAAATGAAACATAGAAAATTGGAGAGAATTTTGAATTCAAGCAAGAATCAAGAAATTAAAAAACAAAGAAATTCGATAAATCAAAAGCAATTGACTTACGATATTTACTCCCTAAAATATAGTTGGTTCCAAAATCAATCTCAATTCAATTTGTAAATTTAATTTAAAGAACATGTGTCCTTAATCCAAATTCTTTGAATGATCATTGGACATGTGTCCTCGATCGATTTGATACGATTTTTTTCAATTCGATCTTGGAAGTCTGATATATTTTGAGATCGCACGAGTAATGAATTTGACATTTACGAATTGTCCATAATTGTATCAACTCGATTTGAGACCAAATTAAAAGTATTTGTGACAGAATTGAGAATGTAAGAAATAAGGTTTCAAATTGAATTGAATTAGAAAATGTTATCTCATTGCCTTGTAGGTTCAAATTTGTAGATAAGGTTATGAAATTTCTCCTCCATCACCATTGTAAACACAAATGCAAGTTTAAAGATAAATTATCATGGAAGAGCTAAAATTAATTTGCCAGAAGGAAGAGAAGAAATAAGAAAGAATTTAAAGTAAGTCTAAATTGAAAGAAAGATAAAAATGTAAAAAGTAAGAAAGTAAAAAATATCCATAATTCCTCTAACTCCTCCCTCTTTTATAGATGCTAACCCTAAATTAAACCTAACTAATAAATTCAGAAAGAAAAATGGGTGACAATCCAATCTACCCCAAATTTTAATTGCAAACTATTAATCGATACTTATTTCGAGTAATAGGATCTCTACTTGTATCAAAAGTTATGATCAAAATAGTAAGCAAAAGTAGAAAACACTAAAATGTAAGAAATAGGTAAATTACTAATTAAGGTCCAAATAGGCTCAAACAAATAAAGCTAACTGAAAATAGTATATTAATCATAGAAGTAATGTCAAGAGATAGCACTAAGGATACAAAAGTGTCAGTATAATATGATTCATCAATCATAATGTCCAACAACCTTTTTTAATTGAGAAAGATGAAAGTAGGATGGATCTTTTAGAGGAGATAGGTAATTGCAACTTGTAAGCAACATTTCCAACCCTTTCTAAAATTTGATAAGGACAAAAAAATTGAGGAGCTAATTTTTTATGAATGCGGTGGGTAACATATTGCTGTTTGTGGGGTTGTAATTTGAGACATTTGTTACTTATCCACATACTTCTTCATCTATTCATGTGCCCATTGTAAATGCCCTTAAATTGCTTAAGAGTTTTATCTCTATCTTTAAGTTCTCTAACTACTGCCTCAACCCAAATTTCTCCTTAAAGCAATTTAAGCTTCAAAAGTTGTCCCGGTAGAGGAATGAAAAATAGTGTTGTACCACAACTTCGCCCATGAAACCCATAAAGACTAGTTTGTAGGATGGTCCAAAGTAAAGCATCACAAATAAGTTTCCACGCAACGATTAACAACATTTGTATGTCTGTCCATTTGTAGGTGATAAGCAGTACTTAACAACAGCTAAGTGCCTTGGAGAGTAAATAATTCTTGCCAAAAATGACTCATTAAGGATAGATTTGTAAATGAATGATCTCACAAGCAAAAATATCTGCTACCTATTTTTCTATATAAAGGTGTTTTAAAGGAATGAAATGCCCATATTTAGTTCATCTATCTACCACCACCATCAAGGCATCAAATTCCCTAGATTTAGGCAAGGCCATGATGGAATCTAGTGATACTTAATCCTTGATTAGAGAAGGTGTTGACAGAGGTTGCAAAATTTTGATAGTGGAAGTTGCATTTTACTTATGTCTTCGACAAGTGTCACAAGCTTAAACAAACTCCTTAAACCACTTCTTCATACCAATCTAATAGACATTTCTAGCCAAACGCTTATAAGTTCTTAACAAACCAAAATGTCATCGTGTATTGCAAGAGTGAAACTCATGTAATCAATGTAACATCCCTACTTTATTAATTATTAAATTCATACTTAATGTAAGTTGATAATGCATGTTGCTTGAAATTAGGAGAGTTTTAGATGTGAGTTGCAGGATTTTTTGCTGTAGCGAGAAATCAGTATCAAAATTAGGCATTCTAATGCTCTCTCACTGTAGCGAGGAGCTCTCGCTATAGCTAGAATGACAAACAGTCTAGGGGTATTTAAGGGTTTCCAAGTTAGAAAACTTGGATTACAATCCAAGTTTCGAGCTCTCTTTTGTTCTCTCGACTCCTAACCATCTCTTAGAAAATCTCTAAAAAATCTTAACTTTCTTACAAATCCAAGCTTGGGAACTTTATCAATCAACTTTACATAAGTTCTTGGAGCTTTATTTTCTTTTTTTTGGATGTTTTCGAAGTTTCTCCTTTCTCAAAATGTTCTTTTTTGTGATATCTAAGAAAATCTGAGTCCTTTCACTCAGAACTTTTCACAAAATCTCTTTCAAAACTTCGTCTCACAGTAAAGAGAGCTCTATATCATTGCTAGGAACTGTTGTACATATGAGTGAAAATGCTTGAAATGAGTATGTATTGAATGATAATATGTGATTGATGTGTTTAGAACATGCTCCGTGATGTTTGAAAATATGTTTGGAATGATAGATGATGAGTATGTTTTATGTGAATCTGAGCATGTGTATATAATGAGAAAGTACATCTACTGAGCCCGAGAGGAATAACTTCGGCAATGAGAAAGTAATATATAATGAAATAATAAAATAGAAAGAGACATAGAAAGATGAGATATAAAAGACAAAGAGAAAGAGAAAGGAAATCATAATGAATACGAAAAAGACAAGTATAGATAGTTCAGAGGTACACAGGGACTGTGAAAGATGGAGAAGACTGAAAAGTATTGGAAAAATAACTCCTTTTGAATTGTGCACTATAAATGAAAGTAGAAGTACCATAGGTCTCACACTCGTTTCCTGACCTATACTTCTGATCACATTTATGCTAAAAGAGGCCGGGTCGGCACACGTATCCATGTAGCTGCAGCTATCCAACAACTATCTATGCTAAAGAAGACCTCAAGGGATCCTAGGGACAGTGAAAATGAGAATGATACTGAGTTTGGAAATAAGTAATGAGAGAATAAATAGAGAAATATAATTTGAATACATAATTGAATTAGTTATATGATGCATGTTGAATGTTTGACCGGTATTATTGAATTATCTGAGTGTGTATGCTTGGCAATGAAAGTGGAGACTCATTCTTACGTAACCATTCAGGAAACTCAGATGACTACACCCAGGGAGGAAAATAGAATAATAGATAGTTCAGAAGTAAATATAGTAAATGATGTTTTTGGTGTGTATCAGAGATTTACTTCCTTTAGAATTCTTGTACATGATAGTGAGGTGCCTAGTGAGGTAGTGATGATAGAATTTGAGCTAGCTTTTAGTATCTTTTTTGGTTTTTTGTATATAGAATCCATCACACCCTCTGTATTTATATCTTTTTTGGTGTTGAGAAAACCTTTGCAGCAATAACGTATCTTGTTACGTACCATGACCACGGTCAGTCTAGAGTACCATCACAATGGACGATCTAGTATATTATAGGTGTTCATGTCACTGCAGACCCTTGTGATCTGTATCTTGGCTCGGATGACGAGTTGACTATTGAAGACCTAGCGATGATAGAAGATTGACACGAGAATGACTAGTGCCACTTGGTTAAAAGGTGGTTGGGCTGCTCATTAGGATCGTTATTATTTGGAGTACTTGTAAATGTAAATGAATGATCTTAATGTATTTTGATATCTTTATGTGCATTTTAAATACAAATATATGTTGTACATTATGGAGCAAATTATGACTACAATATTTGATGTTTATTTACCAGTTTTAAAGACTAATATTTTATTATTTAAGTTTTTTGATTTAAACCTTTGTTATTTAGGATCTCTTCAATTTTGGTATTTTTTTTTTTTTACTATTATTATGTTAATTAAAAATATGGATGTTACATTTTGGTATCAGAGCAGTTCTTCCAAACTAGACTGAGGTGAGACTAGTTGTCTGTGCTGTGTACTCATATTCTTGCGTAACAGGAACATGAGAGAATTGATTGTTAGAATAGTTTGTCTGGTTTTCCAAACAGGAATGTGTGTGATTTATTCACTTGAATGTTTATGTGCATTAGAGTGAATAATGGTTGCTGATAAGTTCATGAACTTTCTATATAGAAAAATGACTGGTAGAGGTAGACCTGCAGGAGTTGCTAATGAGATATTGAACCATGTGGCTCAAGCCTTAGAGATTCTGGCGCAGAACTAGAATGCTGAACCTGCAGAGTATCAGGGTTGTCATCTTTTACGAAACTTGATCCTCTTAAGTTTGAAGGGAATTTGATCCGGAAGGAGCCCAAAGATGGATTGCTGACATAGAGAAGATATTTAATGCTATGGGCTACCGTGAGGAGCATAAAGTGGGTTATGCAACCTATATGCTATGCGGAGAAGCGGAGGACTGGTGGAAGTACGCCGATCAAACCTTGCCACAGGAAGAGGGTCATATCACTTGGGAAGTGTTTAAAGCCTGTTTCCTGGGAAACTACTTTCCTAAGGACTTGCAGAAACAAAAAGGTGAGGGAATTTCTAGAGCTGAAACAAGGAGATATGTCAGTGGGAGATTATGCTGCCAAATTTCATGAGTTAATGAAATTTTGGTCCTATTATCAACATGAAGGAGGTGAAGAGGATTTATTGCCGAGTTTGAGAACGGGCTAAGAGCTGATATCTGCACGGCGGTTAGTATATTTCAAGTGACCGATCTCCCTACACTGATGAGTAAATGTCGAGTGTATAGCGAATGCCAAAGGGAAGTCGGTAGACACAAGAGTTGGAGGACCAGTGAGGCAAGATAGGAGGCCCTCAAGATTTTAAAGATCTTATTCTGGCCTAGCTTAGTCTAGAGCGAGTGGAGTGACACCTCGCAGAGGGGGTGGTTCTGGCTCCAATGTTTCTCGAGAGCCATTGAAGTGCTTTCGATGTGGAGGACCGCATATGATATGAAATTACCCACAGCTAACTACAGCGTGTGGTCATTGCGGGAAAATGGGACATCCAACTGGCGCTTGTTGGTTTGCACCACAAGGGAGCAAAAGTGTAAGTGAGAGTAATAGGCCGGTGCCTAAGAGCAGTGGAGGATCCCAGTCTAATGTCCAAGGCTGGGTGTTTGCTATGACTGGCTCCAAAGCAGCAAAGTCAGATGACCTCATTTGAGGTAAATGTATATTGAAAGATAAATTGGTAGATGTTCTTTTTGATTTGGGTGCTACTCATTTGTTTATATCCTTGGATTGTGTGCATTGTTTGAAATTATCTGTTTCCTCTTTGTCCTACACCATAGTGGTATCTACTCCTACAAATCAATTCGTTGTAACTTGAGACGTATGTATAGGTTGTACTGTGACTGTTCATGATAGAATTTCTGTGATAGATTTGATTTGTCTACCCTTTTCTCAGCTAGATATTGTGTTAGGAATGGATTGGTTGTCGTCTAATCATATTCTTCTGGATTGTAAAGAGAAAACGCTTATTTTTGGTGATAGTACACCGAAATGTCCAGAACTTTTAAGTGAGGGAGATTCAAGGAAGGTGATCAGTACCAAAGCCTTTATGGTACTATTTTCTGCTGAGGTAGAAAAGAGTGTGAAGGTAGAGCAAATTCCGGTAGTGAATGAATTCTTAGGAGTATTTCCAAAGGATGTGACTGAGTTACCCCCTGACAGAGAAATCGAATTTGTGATCGATCTCGTGCCGAGAGCGAGTCCAATTTCAATTAAACCTTATCGAATGTCACCAATCGAGTTGGCTAAAGTAAGGAAGTAAGTTGAGGATTTATTGGAGAAACAATTTGTGAGATCGAGCGTATCACCATGAGGAGCCCCTGTGCTCCTAGTGAAGAAAAAGGATGGAAGCATGAAAATGTGCGTTGATTATCGCCAACTGAACAAAGTTACAATCAAGAACAAGTATCCGTTTTCCAAAATAGATGATTTGATGATGGATCAACTAAGAGGGGTCTCAGTGTTCTCAAAGATCGACTTGCAATCGGGATACCATCAAATTCGGGTGAAGAATGATGATATTCTGAAGATCGCGTTTAGAACTCGGTATGGACACTACGAGTACCTAGTTATGCCATTTGGTGTGACTAATGCTCCGGCTATGTTAATGGATTACATGAACCGTATTTTCTATTAATACTTGGACCAATTTGTGATGGTATTCATAGATGATATTTTGATCTATTCAAAAAGCCATGAAGAACATGCTGAGCATATGAGAATTGCTTTGCAGATTCTCAGAAAGAGAGACAGTTGTATGCCAAGTTTTCAAAATGTGAATTCTGGTTATCACAAATACAATTTCTGGGGCACGTAGTGTCAAGTGAAGAAATTATGGTTGACCCAACTAAAATTGAAGCAGTGTCTCAGTGGTCAAGACCTACTAACCCGACTGAAGTTAGAAGTTTCTTAGGATTGGCCGGATATTACTAGAAGTTCATCGAGAGATTCTCAAAAGTAACATTACCTTTAACGAAGTTGACGCGAAAGGGAAAAGATTTCGATTGGAATGAGGAATGTGAATTAAGTTTCCAGAAGTTGAAAGAGAGACTTACATCTGCACCGGTGTTGGTTTTGCCAGATCCTGAAAGGAATTTTGAAGTGTACTATGGTGCATCAGGACAAGGTCTTGGATGTGTTTTGATGCAAGATGGGAGAGTGGTGGCATATGCGTTTAGGCAGTTGCGACCTCACAAGGTCAATTACCTTACGCATGATTTGGAATTGGTAGCGGTGGTTTTTGCACTAAAGATATGGAGACACTATTTCTTCGGAGCTAGATTTGAAGTCTTTAGTGACCACAAAAGCTTAAAATACCTATTTGACCAAAAGGAGTTGAATATGCAACAACAGAGGCAGATGGAATTCTCGAAGGATTATGATTTCACGCTATCATATAATCTGGGAAAGGCGAATGTGGTGGCGGATGCATTGAGTAGGAAGTCTTTACATATCTCAGCAATGATGGTGTGAGAATGGAAGCTAATTGAAGAGTTTAGAGATATGAACTTGGCAGTAGAACTCTGACCCAACAACCTTTATCTTGGAACTCTAAAGATCAATAATAATTTCCTGGCCCAAGTTCAATCTATGCAGCAAGAAGATCAATATTTGCAAGAGATGATGCATCAAAAGGAGGGAGGCAATGATTTAGCATTTTATCGTGATTCGTATGGGCTAATCAAGTTCCAAGACAGAGTTTGCATTCCTTGGAATAAAGAGCTAAAGTAGATGATTCTAGAAGAAGGTCATAAGAGTAAACTAAGTTTTCATCCGGGAGTAGCAAAGATGTACCAAGATCTGAAAAGGAACTTTTAGTAGTATGGAATGAAGAAGGAAATAGCAGAGTATGTGGCTAAGTGCTTAACTTGTCAGAAATCTAAGACAGAACATCAACGTATGCCAGGGGAGTTGCAACCACTAGAGATTCCAGAATGGAAAAGATGACATTTTTATGGATTTTATGTCCGGATTGCCAAGGACCAAGCAGAATCATGATGCGATATGGGTAACAGTGGATAGATTGACCAAGACTAATCATGATGCGATATGGGTAATAGTGGACAAATTGACCAAGACTGCCCATTTTCTTCCAATCAACATGAAATATAAGTTGGAAAGTTTAGCAGAGATGTATATTAAAGAGATAGTTAGGCTACATGGAGTGCCTTTGAGCATCGTGTCTGATCGAGACTCCAGGTTCACTTCCAAGTTTTGGGAGAGTTTACAAAGATCATTAAGAACTAAGTTGAGACTTAGTTCAGCATATCATCCTCAGACCGATGGACAAAAGGAGCAGATCATCCAAACTCTTGAAGATTTGTTACGAGCTTGCGTGATAGAGCAACAAGGAACGTGCGAAGAGTGTCTACCTTTGATAGAGTTCACTTATAACAATAGTTACCATGCTAGTCTCGGGATGACATCGTATGAAGCATTATATGGAAGAAAGTGTAGGATACTTTTATGTTGGTATGAGTCTGGAGAAGCAATTTTACATGCAATCGACTTAGTCCAAAGGCAGAACGATCAGATCAAGATGATCAAGGAGAAGATCAAGATCTCATAAGACAGACAGAAGAGTTACTACAATAATTGAAAAAAATCGTTAGAATTTCAAGTAGGAGATCATGTGTTCTTGAGAGTCTCACTCATTACTGGAGTTGGTAGTGCGTTGAAAACTCGAAAACTATCTCTCAAATTCATTGGACTATTTGAAATCTTGAGTAGAATTGGCCTTGTAGCATATGAGATTGCACTACCTCCAAATCTGTCTAAATTGCGTACAGTTTTCCATGTATCTCAACTCAGGAAATACATTCCAGATCCCTCGCATGTAATCGAACTTGATCCAGTCTAAGTTCGAGAAAATCTCTCTTATGAAGTGTTTCTGGTAAAGATTGTCGATCGCCGAGTCAAACAATTGAGGGGCAAAGAAATATCTCTGGTGAAAGTGATATGGAGTACAAACGATGAAGGAGATGCTACTTGGGAACTTGAGGATCAAATGAGGGAAGCTTACCCACATCTCTTTCTGAGCTAATGAATTTCGGGGACGAAATTCTTAAAAGGGTGAGAGAGTTGTAACATCTCTACTTTATTAATTATTAAATTCATACTTGATGTGAGTTGATAATGCATGTCGCTTGAAATTAGAAGAGTTTTAGGTGTATGAGTTGTAGGATTTTTCGCTATAGCGAGATGTGTCTTGCTGCAGCGAGAAATCAGCATCAAAATCAAGCATTCTGATGCTCTCTCGCTGTAGCTAGAATGACAGACAACAAATTGCAATTTTGTCTGATTTTTTCGCTGTAGCGATAATTTACCTGCTGTAGCGAGAATGTCGTGAGTCTAGGGGTATTTAAGAGTTTTCAAGCTAGAAAACTTGAATTACAATCCAAGTTTCGAGCTCTCTCTTGTTCTCTCGACCCATAATCCTTTCTTCTTAGAAAATCTCTCAAAAACCTTAACTTTCTTACAAATCCAAGCTTGGGAACTTTATCAATCGACTCCAAGTAAGTTCTTGGAGCTTTGTTATCTCTTTTTGGGTGTTTTCTAAGTTTCTCCTTTCTCAAAATGTTCTCTTTTGTGATATCTAGGAAAATCTTGGTCCTTTCACTCAGAACCTTTTACAAAATCTCTTTCAAAACTTTGTCTTATGGTAAGGAGAGCTCTATATCATTACTAGGAACTATTGTACATATGAGTGAAAATGCTTGAAATGAGTATGTATTGAATGATAATATGTGATTGATGTGTTTAGAACATGCTCTGTGATGTTTGAAAATATGTTTAGAATGATAGATGATGAGTATGTTTTATGTGAATCTGAGCATGTGTATGATGTACTGAGCCCGAGAGGAATAACTTTGACAATGAGAAAGTATTATATAATGAAATAATAAAATAGAAAGAGACATAGAAAGATGAGATATAAAAAAGAAAGAGAAAGGAAATCAGAATGAATACGAAAAGGACAAGTATAGATAGTTCAGAGGTACACTGAGAGTGTGAAAGATGGAGAAGACTGAAAAGTCTTGAAAAAATGAGGGTGGTGGATGCGCCTATTGAATTGTGTACTATATATGAGAGTATGAGTACCACAGGTCTCACACTTGTTTCCTGACCTATACTTCTGATCACATTTTTGCTAAAAGGGGCCGGGTCGGCACACGTTGTATCCATGTAGCTGTGGTTATCCAGCAACTATCTATGCTAAAGAAGACCTCAAGGGATCTCAGGGACACTGGAAATGAGAATGATACTGAGTTTGGAAATAAGTAATGAGAGAATAAATAGAGAAACATAATTTGAATGCATAATTGAATTAGTTATATGATGCATGTTGAATATTTGACCTGTATTATTGAATTCTCTGAATATGTATGCTTGGTAATGAAAGTGGAGACTCATCCTTACATAACCATTTCAACCCAGATGACGACACCCAAGGAGGGATTAGAATAGTAGATAGTTCAGAAGTAAATATAGTAATGATGTTTTTGGCGAGTATCAGAGATTTACTTCCTTTAAAATTCTTGTACATGATAGTGAGGTGCCTAGTGAGGTAGTAATGATGGAATTGGAGCTAGCCTTTAGTATCCCTTTTGATTTGTCTGTATATAGAATCCATCACACTCTCTGTATTTATATCTTTTCTAGTGTTGAGAGAACCCCTGCAACAGTAATGTATCCTGTTACGTACCATGACCACGATCAGTCTAGAGTACCATTGCGATGGACGATCGAGCATATTACAGGTGTTCAGGTCACTGCAGACCTGGGCGATCAGTATCTTGGCTTGGATGACGAGTTGACTGCTGAAGACCTAGCGATGATAGAAGATTGGCACGAGGATGACTAGTGTCACTTGGTTAAAAAGTGGTTAAGCTGCTCATTAGGACCATTATTATTTTGAGTTCTTGTATATATAAATGAATGATCTTAATATGTTTTGATAACTTTACGTGTATTTGAAATACAAAGATATGTTGTACATTATGAAGCAAATTATGACTACAATATTTGATATTTATTTATCAGTTTTAAAGACTAATATTTTATTATTCAAATTTTTTGATTTAAACTTTTGTTATTCAGGATCTCTCTGTTGTTGATGATTTTGATTTTTTTTAACTATTATTATGTGAATTAAAAATAAGGATATTACAATAAATTTAGAATTATAAAAGAAATTGCAGAAAGAACCAATTTGTCATGATAATATGGATTCTACCTTTGAAGGAATACTCAGGTATGGATTTTGGATCCTAGATGATTTCTTGCAAGAAAGAATCCTCCATAGTTTCCTTTTGTATTGTAGGAAGCTATTGCCATTGGGAAAAGAAATCAAAGTTGCATTAGTTGCTAAACTCTTTGCATCTTCGTTTTGGGACAAGGCATCAGAACGACTTTGATATGTAGCATTGTTTGTTTGCAGAAGCCACTCTCTGCTGTGGCAAATGTCTCAAATTATGTTGATTTGTGTAGACCAAAAACTTTCTTTCCAAAAGATAATGCCTCTAATGTAAGATGGCAAGAACCATAGTCATTAATTCTTCCTCATATATTTAGTGTTTGGGTTCATAGATAAAATCAATGAAAAGACTTGAGATAAATGATGGTTCTATTGACCACTTAGAAATCATTTGGATTACAAAGAATCTCCTAGAGCATAGAATGAAATTCTACTCAAAACAATAACCTAGAAAAATAACCTCGATATTAGCCCATTTAATTTCATGGTTTTTGCTCAATTTGGGCTTCCACTCGCAAGGCCCAACTAGCCATCACCTTGCACTCTAGTGCTTTCCCATCCTCCTCAGACCCATCTCCCATGGTGGGCACCAAAGCTTCATCTTTCTCTCTTTCTCTCTTCATCTTCTGCCAAAACCATTAAGCATAGAGAACAATCTCAAAATTGATTCGTAGGACTGAATTTCTCTTCGTATTTCAAAAATAGACCCAATTGCCAACGCTTCAAATCTCATGAGGAAGATGTCTCATGCCTTTGTTACGACTCCTACCATCATTCCTCACTATCTCTCATTATGTTGTTGTCTTTGTACCAGAATAAGGACTTAAGGTCGGAGCCTTAAACCCTTGGCTTATTGAGTTTCCCCCTATGCACATAGATTCTTGTTCAATGGAGATGGCAATACTCCTTCTTGAACTTGTGTTGCCCAACATTCTCCCACCAAAACTCCTATTTTGCGACAAGGAAATCTCACTCTCCTTCGTGATTTCAACCTCAATTTCCCTTGCAAAATGCATTGCATTCCGCCTAGTTGATGGGTCTAGGGTTTGTATCCTTAACTTGATCTCCTCTTTCAACCGTCCCACAAAATACTTAAGGTACCAAGTGTTTGTGAACAAGTGTACCTGTGGAAAAGTAATGAAGATTTTTAAAATAAATTTCTAAAATATCATCTTACAATGATTGTTTTCAAGTACTTAGAATATCTTAACTTAATTGTTTGAACTAAAAGGATGTGTAATGAAATAAAATAAAGGAAGATTTGGATCTAAATGTAATTACAAGAAAATAAAATGACGACAATAAATTATTTGAGATGAATTCTAGAACTTATGGTAGGATTGAGTGGAAAGTGGTTCGAAATAACCGTGGTGATTGAGTGGAGCGTGAATGGCAGGATTGTAATTTGGATTGAGGTTGCAATCTATGGCTTTGCAACCCTTTTCAAGACAATGTTTACAAGCAAGAAGCGATATCTTATAATTTTTTTTTTTAAAAGAAAGCTTAAAAAGAAATTCATGGTGTTGTCGAATGTAGCACATGGGGTGCAAAAAAAAAAAAAAAAAAAAAAGTAGTGGTGCAGAGATTTCCAAATATATGATATCATTTTTAAATCAAATCAATTCCTATTTTATAACTTTTCAAAAGAGATTGCGATTGCATTTATTGAAATCAATTCCCAAATTTGTGGTTCCAAATATCCATACACTTGTAATACCATAGAGAGCTATGAGATGACGCAATGTGTTGCTTTATTTGAAAGGTTGAACATTCATTGATGGAATTTACATTGAATAAGACTATGCATTAGGATAATAGGATCCCATTGCAAGGTATGAGATTGAATTGCACATTAGTAGAAGTATGTGATTCTAGTGAAGAGTCTATATGGTTTTGGTTCTTCAACTACAATGACTAGTTTTTTTGTGATGTGGTTCTCTCAAGGTTCTTTTCATGATATTTCTATGATTAAGCTTTATAGAATATGTAATTAAATTTAAGTGTTTATTTTAAACCAAAAAATAAAATAAAAATTTAAGTGTTTATTACAGGTTCACTTGGTTCTGTTCTCGCCGATAAAGCCTAAAAAATTTAAAGGTGGTGTAAAAAAGAGAAAGTAAAAACAGTTGCAAAAAAAAATTTAAAGGTGGTGGTGTAGAACTTTCAAATTATAGAATATCATTTTAAAATCATATCTATACCTATTTTTATAACTTTCAACAGATTGCATTTATTTCATTCAATTCCCAATTTTGTGGTTACAAATATCCTTACACTCGTAAATACCATATAGAATTATGAGATGGGGCAATACGTTGCTTTATTTGAAAGGATGGACTTAGATTGATGATTTATGTATCTAATAAAATGATATTTCTATGATTGGGTTTTCGGAATATTTATTTACATCTAAATGTTTATTTCAGGTCCACTTTGTTCTGTTCTCGCCTGATATTCATGACATTTGGTTAAATAAGGCAAATGGGTTGCTGGAAGAGTAGTGTGCTCCATCTTGTAATCATCCCACACAATTGAACACAATCTTCTAAACTCCTGCAACAAGTTTAATAGATGTGTTTTCTTAATAGATGATTACTGATTCTCGTCTACGTCTTGTAATATCTATCAAGTTTGCATATGCATCGAAGTTATTGTAACAAAGGTGAAGAGAAGAATAAACATTACATATCTATTTACTAAGAAACAAAGTTAAATTAGGTGACAAAGTACTTGAATAAGCCACCGTTGTTCCCGCTTAAGTTTTATATTAAAATACTTCCTTTTTTAACACATTGGCTATCACTTTCTTTTTCTTCTTTTATATTAATTTTTTCTAACAACTTTTTTATGTTTTCGTTTCTCATCCTAACACTCCTTTTACTGATGAGCAAAATAATATAACCTTTTTGTGTTCACTTGCTGTGTTTTATAATGATATAAAACACAATTCATTGTTTGTCTATATCACTTATAAAATATTATTCTACTGTTAGATTAATATAAAACAAATTGAAATAACATCCAATTAATGTCATAAAGTATTTCACTATCATATATTAACATTATGTATTATAGTATGAAAGATTATTATAATTAATTTATCAATATCTATGAAAATAATAGCTTTGTTATTTTATTATCTTATTCGTAACTAATTTACGATACGGTACTTGTGCAAATGAAATATGCTATATTTCTTTTTTACTACATAAATATACAAACACTTTTTATGATAAGGAAGATTTTGATACGATACTACGTTAATTCTTTTAAATCATCAAAATTTTATTTTCTATATCACTTTAGTTTTTCATGAAGACTAACAGGATAAGATTTTAGATCTTTCTTTTAATGATTTAATTTATTACTACTCATTTTTTCTCTACTTGAATCTTTTGTAAGGATCAATGTGATGACATTTAAGATTTGTGAAGTGTTAAAAATTTGCTTGAGTATTTCATTAAGACAATATAATTAAATATTGTCTAGATAATCATATTGTTTGAAAGACAATGTAAGAATAAATCATCAAAGCCGATTACAACATCGGTAAGCATGTTTAATCAATAAAATAGTCTAATAAAGTAAATAAACTATTCATGCACGAGAAAAATGTATATACTGTGGTAAGTCAAAAGAAAGATTATAAAACAAAAAGTTAAAGTAAGTTTCAAGTTTGAAGATTTGAATATTAAGAAAACACCAATCTTAAGAAGTTGAAGAAGGATGACATCTAGTCATTCAGAAAAACAAATGTGCATTCATGTGTAAAAGATAAAAAACACATTTTTCTGCTCATTCTTGCACATTTTACAAATCTAGCAAAAAGATTGAAAAAGAAAAAGGAAAACATTCTTGATATAAAAAAAAAATTGCTCACATAAAAAATTCTCAAAAAAAAAAAAAAAATTTTGTCCAAATCTAATAGACCTAGCATGAACCTTATACTTACTGCAACATTCTTATTTTTTTTATTCTTATTTAAATAGTATTTATATTATTTTAAATTGAGAAAAGCAAGTTCTCTTGTTTATCAAAAGTAGTCAATCCATTACTTTCTTTTCTCACCAATTCATGTTCTACATACTTAATATGAATCCCATATATTCACCCCTTGTCCTAATGTATATCTAAGACCCCACTTGAAGGACTTAATTCTATAAGCAACCATAAGTTACTATACCTAAATTAAGAGGCAACTACCTATTCACATGGTGATATAGTGCACATAGACTTGGTGGCTTAAAAGAAGCAATTGAAGGCTTTCAAAAAAGGACATTTATGGAATAAGGAATTTTAGTGAAAAGGCTTTGCATGAGTATTAGGAGAGATTTAAGAAATTGTGTGTAAGTTGTCCACACTATCAGATTCGTGACAAGCTCGTTATTCAGTATATTTATGAAGGTCTCTTACCAATGGATAGAAGTAGCTTCTAGAGGAGCTTTTATAGATAAAAAAAACCTATTGCATCTCATTAATTAATTGCAAACATGGCTGTCAATGCATGACATTTTGGTATCCGAACCATAGTGTCAACAAGAGGAGTAAATGAAATGCAAACCTTTAATATAAACCATCATAGGATGGAGAATAGATAAGTTGATAACCTTGGTGAGAAAATTGGCACTTGGCTAATAGCCTTAATAAGTGGTTGTAGGCAAGTGTATCTATCAATAAGTAATAAAGAATTTTTGAATTAAGAGTTCTCAAGTTATCGTCTCACAGAGATTATTTTCAAGTACTAAGAATAACTCAATTTGATTGTTTAAACATAATGGGATTGTAACAAATAAAAAACATACTTAATATTAATAAATTAAAAGAACAATAATGCAATGTATGAGAGAGATTAGATGAGATAAGTCTAGGACTTATGGGTTCACCTACTACATTTTTTTATATTCTAATTAATTTAATTTCAGTATTGGTATCCAAATGTTTACCAACCACTAATAATTAGTTCTATTAACATCCAATAATCATGCAATGTCAATATTTTTTTCCTTGAGCAAACACCTGTAATGATCATGCAAGGTAAATTGGTCGAAAAAGTATGAAGATCCTATAGGTTTGTTAATTCAATATGGTTAAAAAAAGGAATTAAGTGTGATTAACCTAGCCCATTGTCTCATTTTATCTTATAGTTCCGTTAATTACATGTGGTACGATCGCCTATAATGCAACTAACTATGGATTGCTAAGGATGATCAAATCTTAATACACAATATGACCCAATAGAATAAAAAACAAATATTAAAAGGAAAACCAATGCCAACATTAAAAGTAAAAATCACACAAAGTTTGTAGTAGGATCCACTATAGTCCTAGATATGGATTTAGTTACTCATAACAAAATAAACTACGAAAGACGTGATAAATAAACTCATAACTACAAAGAAAAACTCAAATAAAAGAAACTCAAAAAGGAAAAGACAAAGAGAGTTCTCATTCTTCGAAGGGCACTCAATTATTTGCTTAGACTACAAGGAGAAGCTCGTCGTCCTTGCCAATAGTCTCCAATTCCTCTCAAAGATGAGTTTGGTTAGAACTAAGAAGGGGAAGAAGGTGTGTAAAGAAGTGGAAAGTGTCTCAAGTGTGGAGCATAAGGCCTCTTTATATAGGTTGTACCCTGAGTTTCCAGTCAGTTGAGCTCTATCTCTTCAAATCGATTTTATCCACAATCAGAATCTTAACTAAAAACTGCTCCAAATCTTCATATCTAAATCTTTATCTAAGTTTAAATTTTAAATTCAAAATTCAAACTCAAATTCACATAGCACAGCCAAGGACTAAAATTATTTAATATTTATCTAGAATATCTCCATAATGCACTGATAATAACTTTTAGCTAAATTGCAATAATTAATAGCATAATTAATGTAAATATATATAAAATAAGGTAGTGTATAAATATAAGTCATAAAATATATCAAAATATGAACTTATCAACTCCTTATACTTAAGATTTGCTTGCTCTCAAGCAAAAGTCCTGACTAAAGAATAAAGGAACAATTTGAAACACATCATCAAAATAAGAAACCTAAAATAACAGAGATACAAAGAACACAAGAGTAATATCTTTGAGTTCAAGTAATCAAAAGGCATTTAAGATTTTATATTTTCTATCTTCTTGCTCGATCATCAAACTGTGATACTCTACTCTCCTCTCTCTTTCAGTGTATAAGAACGAAAATAGAGAACGCTCAGTCCCTTTAGGAAGAAATATACTACCATAAGCTTGATGATAAACCAACTCTCCACTAAGTCAATTGAATGCAATTAAAAATCATGAGGTCTTTTATAGGTTATAATATGGCAAAAGGGTTATAATAATTAAGGTAAGATAAATAAAAGAAAAGGATATACAAAGGGTTAACTTAATTAAAACAATCACAAATATCTCCTAGGTTTATAAATGATGCTCTTGGAGTAATGATTTTTCTACTTTCACTTTTTTTACTCCTTTTTTCTTTCATTCAAATGTAACTTTTTTCTCCCCTTCTTTTTACATTTTTTTCCTTTTGCAACTTACACACATTTTTTTTATAAAAGATATAGAGAAGAATTTTTCTAAGAATCTAACAACTTAATTGCTCCATTTACAAACTCAAGGTCAACAAAATATTGCATAATTTTAATATAAAGGACCAAGAAAAATCAATAAAGTTCAAAGTGGGCAACAAGCAGAACTAGCAGAGGAATCATGACCCTTTCTCCAATACATATAACCATGGTTGGAGATATTATTTGAACTTAAGGTATGGTAATTCTAGCCCATTTTAGTAGTAATGTAACCAATAATTCAGGCAAAATTTTGTAGGTCCAAGCACAAGAAAATTTCTGCAGAATAACATGCAGAACAAAGCATGGTAGAATTAATGAAGCAAATAAAAATTAGCAGTGTCCAATTCCAATAGAGAATATAAGCCAACATCCAAAATCTACAAACACAGATTGGTCAGTTAGCCATAACTGTTAATGAATTGAAGTCACAGGGATATGGAAATCTACCTTCCAAACTGTGACCAATCCAAGGAATGTGAGTGTTATCACCTTAAGAGAAGTAGGAAGGAGCTACAAGCACAAAACCAAGTAGAGAAATCAAACTCTACAGAAACATCAAGTTTTGAACCAAAAATAGATTTTGCAGAAAAATTAAATGATGTAGAACCACCTATAACTAGCAGCAATAGGCAATTTGAATCAAGTAGCCCTCTATTTTTCCCAAACAAAGTGACACAAAATAAGAATATAGCAGACGTAGAGTTGGACAAGGAAATCATGAAGACATTTAGAAAAAGTGAAAAAGAATATTCCTCTTCTTGAAGCAATAAAATAGATTCCAAAATATGTCAAGTTTCTCAAATACTTGTGTACTTATAGAAAGAGACTGAGCAATTTATTCAAATAAGTAGAAAATCATAAAAACTCTAAAATTAAAGCATATTAAAAGTGTTTATAAATCAAAATGAAACTCTAAATATAAATCTAAAATATATTACATCAGATCAATAGAAGGCAGGGAAAATGATCTTTGCGAGTGACCTGATGCAACTTCTTATGATCAATACAGACTTGCCACCCATTCTAAATTCTAGTCAAAATCAATTCATCAAACTGGTTTGTTACTATTATGCCAATTTTCTTAGGTACAACATGTATTAAACTCACTCACTCACTATTAGAGATCAGGTATATCATGCCAGCAACTAACAATTTGCTCACTTCTTTCTTTATCACCTCCAGGAGGGTGGGATTCAACCTCCTTTGAGGCTCTCTCACAGGTTTTACTTCTTCATCTAGTAGAATTTTGTACATACAAGTGAAGGGACTAATCCCTAGAATGTCTACCAAGGTCCACCCAATTGCTTGCTTGTGGGCTGCTAAAGTTTGTAGCAACTTCTCCTCTTGTGCAGCATCCAAATTTGCTGAAATGATCACTGACAGTTTGTTATCAGCTTCTAAAAATACATACTTCAAGTGCTTGGGTAAAGGCTTCAGTCCAAATGTAGGTGGTTGCACAATAAAGGAAAGTGTCCTGGTCGAGAACTCTAATTCTGCTGCATGTATCTGGGCAAGTTCAGGGGTGTGTGTACTTGTTGTAATCAAGCTAGAGCTTCCTAAACTTGCTACTGCATCATATGAAGCATCATCAGTTGTTAGATATGCATATATTTTAGTACAAACTTTACACAAATCCACTTCAGTGCATGTACAACTAGGAATATCAAAAAAATCATTACAAATTTCCTCAATTAAAACATCAATAACATCTATCTAAAATGCACTATGCAACTCTATGGGGTGCTTCATGGCCTTAAGGATGTTGAACTACACAACATCATCTCCAAACTCCATGGATAAAATTCCTGCATCAATCTTTGTTCTCACTGTTTTCAAGAAAGGTCTACCAAGGATGAGTAGAGGCATGCTGAACTCTTCTGCCATGTCCAAAATGTAGAAATTAGTAAGGAATATCAGCTTATCCACTCTTACTAGCACGTCTTCTACTACTCCAACAGAAAATGCATTACTCCTATTTGCCAATTGAATGACTACACCAATTTGTCAGAGGGTCGAGGTTCAGAAACCTGTAGATTGATGAAGGCATCACATTTATGGAAGCACCAAGATCGAGTAATGCATTGCGAAAGGTGGAATTCCTAATAGTACAAGGGACAGTAAAAGTGTCAGGATCCTTGCACTTCTGTGGCAGATTGGGCTGTGTGAGGGCTGACAAGTTCCTTCCCATGTTGACTCTTTCGTCTCCTTTTAGCCTCCTCTTATTGGTGCACAACTCTTTAAGAAACTTTACATATTTTGGAGTCTGTTTTATAGCATCTGGCAGTGGAATGTTCACTTCCACTCTTCTAAATGCCTCAAAAAGCTCCTTATCAAAGTCTGTTGGTAGATTTGACTTGGCCACTCTATTTGGAAAGGAGAGAGGTGGTTTCTACACAATTTCTAAACTATTAGGAGCAGTTTGTTGCTTTGTGTTTTGCTTATTCTCTATCTCTACATCATTTGTACCTCTTTATTTTTCTGGTTGTCTGGCAACTCCTTCCCACTCCTTAATATTATGACACTCACGTTTTTAGGGTTAACCTCTGGTTGAGGAGGAAGTTGTCCAAAACCTTGAGACTTGAACTTATTTACAGTGGTAGCAAGCTGGCCAATTTATGTCTGCAAATCTTGAATGGAAGAATTGACATTTTGTTGGAACTGCAGATTGCTCTTGGCCATTTGTTTGACCAAATCCTCCAATGAAGGTTTAGAATTTTGCTGCGTTTGCTACTGCCTCACTGGGAGTGCTCTGTAGCGGTTACTTGCTTGGCCAGTCTATTCCTGTTATTTCTCAGAGGCACTATATCTCATATTTGGATGATCATTGAAGGCAGGATTATGAGATTGGTACTGGAATCGGTATAGTTATTGTTATCTTTGAGGTTGCTGGAAATTCAAAGCTTTGTAATGCTCTTGTCTTCCAATAAAAACACCATGGATAGAAACTTGTTGGCTACCATCCTGCAGCAAAGGACAATAATTTGAGATATGCTCTATGAAGGAATAAATCTGACAGTCTCTGTTATCCCTCCTTGTGAAGCAGTCTCAATTCTGCTCTCAAATATGCTAGAATCTGCTGCCATATTGTAACATCCTTCGAGGGCTAGACTCAATCTTAAATTCGGCTTAATGTTTGTTATTGTATTTTGAAGGAATTTTTTTTCTCTTGTCTTTTTTTCATTTCTTGTTCCTTTTCCTTTACAATAGTTATCATCAGCAGTAATTACTGTTAGTACTTCTCAAGTGTTCTTGATTTCTATCTTTGATTTAGAATATTTGATTTAATTTCACTCGTGTCACCTTGATTCCTTTGATCTTTGCTTGACACTTTAGCAATGCCTTGATATGGTTCTTATTTTGATAAGTTGCATTCTTGGACTATGTTTAAAACTTTGTTCTACTTTTATTTATTTATTTCATTTTATTTTTTGAGTCCTTCTTAATACGTGTGGGAACTTTTCATTTGGGGAACCTTATATTGCCTTAGCTTTTTCACCCTAATTAAATACTTTGACTTGTTTTTATTTATTTTAATATTAATGCATAGAATGCTCTTTGACTCCTTATGTTCGTTAATAAATTTCAGGCAGCCCCTTTATATTAAATAATAAAGGCATAATTACCATTCATCCATTTCGGATTGTGCCCTGAAAATTCTCCCAATAACTCTATCTCTTTAACACTTGTGGAGAAGTCCAAGAGACAAAGGTTGTTCCTCTTAATTGCTTTAAGATTTTCATGCAATCTACACCTTTTGGGATACCCTTACAAAAGAAGGTGGCACTCCATTTTTATTTATTCTATGCTGCATGGTTCAGCCACTTATAAGCCATGTTAGACGTGCCTTTTCCTATTTCTGAGGTACATTAATCTCAACCAATATAACTCCTTAGACACCCTCTTAATTGGTTTGTTGGGCCACTAATTATGACTATCCAAATTGCCTATATTCATTCATGTGGGAATTCTAAGAGGGTGGGAATTATGGTCTACCCTCCACTAACCAAAGCCATTATGGCTAATTACTCATGTGAAACTCCCAATTAAATGCCTATTATTGCTAATTCCTTTGAATTCTGTGCCTCTTTGTGTAACCGTACTTGAGTCTTGTGTTGTCTAATCTCTTTCCACTCTCATTGGATGCCTTTTCAAATCTTACTCAAAAGACATCCACATAAATGATAGTATGGCATTGTTTGAATGGCCTTGGGAAGCCATAAGGTCAGGACTTAATGGAAAGAGAGAGAAGAAAAAACTTGAGTGAATTAGGATAGTGAAAAATTGGCCATTAGTTTCCTTGCATATCACCCCACCTATATATAACATAAGTCAAATTTTCTAGTGCTTCTTTTTCAAAAAGAACCTACTATACTGAAGTTGAACTGAGAAACGAAAGGCATGAGCTCCAAACCTTCAAACTGTGTTTCATTCATGACAATCATCGATCAAGGACTCTGCACTTTTGGATCTTTTCTGCTAGCAATGGAGGACCCACACGTTGAAGACTCAACCCCAGGAGCAAGGGAAAAACTTCTACATTTCTTTTCTTCCATCTTTTCTCGTGAATCTAATTAAGGTAAGGGGGTCCTACTATGTTTAGGTTGCTATGATGTTTCGGTGTCTTGCATGCATGTACGTTTAACTTGTATGTTGTTAAGTAAACCCAGTTGATTGAATGCGTAACCTTCTTCCAAAATTTCAATCTCCTACTTTGACGAATGTGTGTAAATGGCGTGAATAATCTGTTGCATGTCAAAGATCAGAGGAAAAACTTGATGTGCATGTCTCTATTTTTCATTTTCTGACTTCTCATTCCTTGTATGTTTCGGTATACCGAGATTATAATATATGTTGCATGATAGACTGAAAATGCTTGCTTCCTATTCAATGAAAGTGGTTCTTGAATAATCTATTTTAGAAATAAGGTTCTCAGGTTTTAAAATCCATATTTCATACTACCTAAATGAGAGATATTTTTGCATGTATGTTTGTTTGTATGAGCAGTGTAAATTCATTTATTTCAACCATATATTTTGTTGTTAGTGTAAATGAGCAAGAGAACTTTATTGAGTAGTCTCAAAAAGAGAATCATTGGCTTGATTGTGGATGGAATTTACAGTGTCTCTATTGTGGATGATTACTTATGCTTTGTATTGTTATTTGTGTAAAATAAAAACAAACTAGGTGTGCAGTAAATAGAAAGAATGATATCGTGAATCTCTAAATTTTGATTAGAATGATATCGTGAATCTTTAAATTTTGATTTGGTTCAATCCCAACTTGTTTCTGCATGTGAATTGAGATGTCCAATCATTTTTGAGTATGTTGAAATGTTCTGTTATTGGTTACGGTTATTTGTATAGGTGATGATTCCTCTTAGATTCATGATTCTGTGACTTGTAAGTGTATACCGATATGTAGGAGCGAAACCTCATATTAATTATGTTGTCATGTCTTCTTCTTTACCATTTAAAGGACAAATTGTTTTTTGCATAGACTCTAAAAGTTTCCCTACATAAGGTTCTATTATTACTAAATTCTTGTCCTTAAAATTTTAGAGTTTAGAAATCTATGTAGGAGAGGTCCCTCGTTGTAGTGACAAACGATAGTTTAGGGTGCATTTCTGGGTGTAGTCTCGCTGTAGTGAGAAGGTCTCGCTTTAGCGAGATTCTGCAGAAACTAGAGTGCAATTTTTGCTGAGATTTTTGCTGTAGCGACAAGGGGCGTCGCCGTAGCGAGATATGCCTCGCTGTAGCGAGAGTGTCGCAACCTGAGGGGTATTTGAAAGGGGTAGGATTTGGGAAATTCCTTTCCCATTCCCCTCTTCAAAATCTCTTCAATTCTCTCGATTCAAAACCCTATTTTGCGGATTAAATTGCCTTTAAAGTCGTTCGTGAAGCTAGATTGAAGGTTGGATTTATATAGGGAACTTTTGGAGGTTAGTTTTAATGGTTAGGCTTTTTGTTCTCATCCCTTTTCTCTATTTTTTGGGTTCTCTTTGAGTTCTAATGGAGTTTCCATGTGTTCTAGGGACGAAATTCTTGTGGAGAACGTTTTTAACCATTGTTTGTGCGCGAGTCTTCAATTTGAGGTAAGGGGGGACTCTACCCTATCTCATTTTTGTTAGATTTCATTTAATTGCTATAGGTGACCATGTGATTGAGATAGGAGGTCGAAATATGTTTATTGATAGGAATTCCATGTTAGATATGATGAAATAAACATTGAATGATGGTTGTGATAGAGTAATTTGATTGGGGTTGGGTTGTCATGCTTTTGATTTATGAGTGTGGATTATGTTGAATGTTGTGGGCATAGAACTACTGTGTGTTAAATGTAATGTGAATAAGTGTAGGCATTTGTGCCTGTACTGTGAATGAATATGGGCATATTTGCTGTGTAATTTGAATGAATGTAGGCTTAAGCGCCGTGTACAAATATGAATATTGTGTGCAATAGAAATGTGTGTGAATGAGGCATGTTAAATGCGATAGTAATGATGTTATGAATGATTCAGCGATATAGTGGAGGTGTGGAAGATGGGGATGGTAAAAATACCTTAGGGAAGAAAGAGTAGTGGTGACACCAACAGTGAGCGTAGATGCACCATAGGCCACACACTCTCCTCCTGACTAGACCTCTGACTACTACTTTTGCCGAGCGACTTGTGACCACCCATATGGTATCCGTGAAGTGAGGGTAACCGGCAACCATCTATGGTGTGAAACTATGATCATAGTGCCACAATGAGCGTGGCTACGTGCAGTGAGTGCACGTGTGTGAGAAATGTTTTGGTACCGTTGGTGCATCGGTTATGAACCGAAATGAAATACTCGAAATTGTTGCTTGTGATTACCTAGACTTGAGTAGAATATGTTAGAACACATGTGGATATGCAAGGTGAGTCTATCTTATGTGTATGTTGGATAGTGTAGAGTACTCACCCTTACATTTATTTTTCAGGTGACCAAGATGATCAGCATTGAGCTCAGTGAAGGGATGGATGAAACTGCTATAGGATTAGAAATTTATTTGAATTCTGATGTAATTGAATTAATCTTATAGCAATGATTTGATGCAAGTTACACCCACCCTTATTTTGAATATTTTAATGAACTATGTATGGAAAAAACTATTTTTGAATGAAATTTATTTTCTCCTATTTTCTGAAATTTGACGTTTGAAATTAAATTTAAGGTGTCACACCAGACCTTCCTTTCGCCATCCTTCTCTACCATCACCAGCGTCATGCTTACCACCTCCCACTTTCGGATGGTTGGACAGTGACGATGACAGTCCGTCCTCTCCATGACCTCAGACATGCGAGGATTCATCTTCCTCCGATGGGACAGAGTCGGACCCTAGCGAAGACTCTTTTCCCTTAAATGCTTATGATTTTATGTAATCATGAATGTGTCACTGCTCATAGGACTTTTATTTTAGGGGTTTTACTTATTTTGACAAACTTGATATTATGGGCTTATTTTGAGATAAATAATTTGGTGAATGTGTTGATCTTTTGCACTATATATATGACAGACATATACTCTAGCATTCCTTTTTCACATAAAAGTTTTCCATTTGTGCTTCTTTTGAATTAACTATACCATGTGTTGTATAATTATGTGATATCAATTATGGTAAAGACAAGAATTATTTGGTAAGATAAGTGAAGTAAGTTCACAAATGATTGAAGAGATCTTTAAAGTTTTCAATTCAGATATGTGCTTGAGATTGGTATCAATTGAATGCTACAGGATCTAATAGCTTGATTTTACATAAATGGGGAAAATCAATTACATGTAAATTCAAAACTTGGATTATACAGGGACATACAATTAAATGTTGATTGTGCATACGAGATAGCATGCTTCTAGGATGTTAATGTTCATGATTATCACAGATAAGTTCATTCGTCAAAATATTTCACAATTAAATTCTCCGCTATGAATTATTTCTGGCATAAGTAGTACTCTTGTAAATGGGGTGTTACACATATGGTTTGGTTGATGCACATTGTGCACTTCTCTCACTAGAGTCATGGCTCTTATATTAAATTGCTGAGAGTTTTCTGCCATGTTATTAATCAGAGCTCTGGCTACAGATAGTGTCTTGTTCATGAGAGCTCCACTACTTGCTGCATCAAACATACTTCTCTCCATTGGAGCAAGGCCTTCATAGAAATACTAGATGAGCAACTGATCACTGATCTGGTGATATGGCAGATTGCACACAGCTTCTTGAATCTCTCTCAATACTAATATAGGTTCTCTTGGCTGAATTCCCTTATGCCACTTATCTCCTTTTTTATGGTGGCTACTCTGGATGCAAGGAAAAACTTCTCAAGGAAAACCCTCTTGAGGTTTATCCAACAAGTGACTGAGCCTGGCTGTAAGTAGTTGATGAACGAACTTTCTTATGTTGTGTTTAAAAGATTTGTCGCAAATCCTCATCAAAATTTAAACAAATTAATGTAGTACTGGGGTTACCCTAAATTGTCTCCCGTGAACATTGGCTATTAATCTTCACTAAACATGTTGAAGGCACTAATTGAACAAGCAATTAAAATGGAGAGTTTTATGGTTTCAAATTATTATAAAGAACAACAAGCAGACAAGTTTAATTAATTCAAACAATAGAAAGTAGCAATCCTTAGTTCATCCACAAAGATTCTATCCTCATCTCACTCAAGATTTAACATTCATCATCTCTCCTATGAATTAGGTTAATTTAACAAGCAAAAATCAACCTTATGGTCCCAAAAAAATTACGCAATTTGTTATGCTCTAATCCCTCATCCCAAGATTACACAACCTTAGAATTAAACCTAGGATTAAGCAATTCCTAGTTTAGAATCTCCTTAAAACGAATTAGGGTTAATTAAGCAATATCTCCCTCATTCACCATTAATTCAATTCAAGAGACAAGGAAGAAGTAATTCATGAGAAGAAAGGAATTATATTATCATTAAAATCAAGGAACTCAAGAATCCATGTGAAATTACCAAGGATTACACAAAATTTAGCCCTCCATAGAAATGGGGGTCAGAAACGTAAGTTAGAAATGCAGAAAACTCATTGGTATTAATATAAAAGCAAGGGAAATGAGAAACCAAACCCTAGGTTGGACCCTTGGCTGTCACCCAAGGTTACCTTAAGCTCTGGAAAATGTCCTAATTTTGTAAGGAAGAGAAAAGGTATGAAAAATGTAAGAAGACTCTACCCTAATTGTTAAAAATCTATTTATACTAAGGTAGGCGCCCTCCAAAGTGATCACCATGAATATTCAGAGTAAACACGCGCAACATCAGTGAATTCCGGGCTCTCTGGAGTGATCACTTTGAACTTAGATAGTGTTTACGTGCAGCTCCTGAAATTCCGCACTCTCTGGAGTGATCACTTTCAAATTTGAAAGTGATTACGCGCAGCTTAGTGGATTCTAGGCTCTCTGGAGTGATTACTTTTAACTTTGAAAGTGATCACTTTGGTCCCTTTGCTGAAAGTAGCTTGCTGTAGTGGTTACTATCAATCTTGAAAGTAGTTACTTTCACCTCAAATTCCTCAAAATCCAATAATTCTTCAAAATAGGCTTGGGGATTCTTGCCACATTATTCAAATGATTAAAACATGTAAAATAAACTATCTAAACCAATGTAAATTAACCAAAAACTAAGAAACTTATATTATTTAGCCTAATTGGAATATTCATCTTATTTACACTATCTAAGTTTATTCTTTTCTAAGTAATAAATGATGTATAAAAATTTAGTAAAATGTGGATTCATCAGTAGTATAACCAGTCATTCGCTGCACCATCTAAGGAGAATAGAAACGCCTTTAGCTTGATGCAGTCTTTTGAAACTCCTTGAGGCGTCATTTTTAAACAGATTATATGAAACTCTTTTAGATGCTTATGAGGATCCTCAGCTGCACTACCATTAAATTTAGGCAACAAATGGATTAGACTAGATTTTTTCTCAAAGGGAGCATCTACATCAGGATATTGAATGCCTAGGGATTGGTATGTGACATCTAGTGCAGCCAATTCTTTAAGAGTCCTTTCATGTTAATTATTAGTCATGATATCATAATGCACAATATAGTATCAGAATCATCACAATGAGAATGCTCAACAACACTATAAAGGCTATCACTACTATGACTACTATGCACACTACCTTCTAATCTATTAAGTTTATTCAATCTGTTACAAGTACATTGAATTTCAGGATCAAATGCAAGCAATTGCCCTTAATTATCTCTAGTCATGCACCAAAAGGCAGAATGGTCAAAGTCAACAAAATCAGTCAAAGTCAACCTAATTACATGTCAAGAATGGTTAAAACACATCAAATGAATTTTTTAAAAAATCTAGACTACCATAGTTCATCTAATATGACGATTTCCTATTTTTGAGAATTTTTTTGGTGTTTTTTAAAAATATCAAAATTGAAAAAAAATTAAAAAAGTAGTCTAAACAATTCAATTTTGGATTTTGAGGGCAACTACACGCATTACTTAAAGTCTTGTATCTGAAATTTTTCTGGACTTGCTAACAGAATTTGGGAGTAATCGAAGTTAGTCACAAAATAAATTACCAAAATACTCTCAAGTAGTAGTAAGGAGGATTTTGGGAGGGGGTAAAATGTAGAATTCTCCACTCATAGGCTCCAAAAGGCCCCAAAGTGGCCCTACACTCCTATTTGCACCTCCAAGAATGCCACGATACAAATCTGTGGTTCAAATTATGAATCCTTATCGTTGCTCCTCGAATCTCTGCAAAATTTATGCAAAAAATCTGCGAGATTCTAGTAAATCATAGACTTCTGTAGCAATCCAATCTTCTGAAAATTCAAAATCTAAAATTTAAAATTCAAAATTTAAAATTTTAAACACTAAAATAGTAGAATATTCAAAATATTCAGAATGAAAGAAACGCACAAAAAAAATAGATGATAGAAATAATTTGTAGAATTCAATAAACACTGTCGCAATCAGGTAGTCGTAACAGTATAGCAAAAATGTGTTTAAGAAAAACAACTTTTAAAAATAAAAAATATTTTCTAAAAAAACAAAGGAGTCGCCATTAAAGTTTCTTAAAGAAAACCTTGGAAAAAACTTTGAAAATTGATCTTTGAAACCAAAAATGAGTTTGAGAGTTGTTTACATGTAGGAAAGGTATTAGCATCCTACAATGTCCATTTGAAAAAAATACGGTTACCTTAAATTAATTGTACAAATTTATTTTAATTCTAAAAAATATTTATTTAACCCTAAACAAAAGTGTTATTGTTTTTATTTTTTAAAGAAGATAAATTATTTATTGAAATGTTAATTGGTATTTTAAAAGAGAAAAAATTATTTTGAAAAATATTTTAACTTGAAGGGTCTGATTTCTGCTCCTATAGAGTTCAACCAAGGTCGATTCACAGAGACACATTTTTACTATTCTCTCTCTTCAAAATGGCATAAGTTTGGCGGCTCTCTCAAAGCTCCTTTTCTACCTCACATTCTCAATCATCTTAGTCAATCTTACTTTTAATTCTCTTACTTCTTCATTATTAACCTGTTCTAGATTAGATGACTCACTTTCTTGAGAAGTGCCTAGATCCTTGAATGGTAACTTAATCTCTTAGACTCTTTCTTTAACCCATTGGCAATAACTTGCCTTTGCTACGCAGCTTTTCACACCTAGATCTTTTCTTTTTAAACAACTTTTGCCCAAGCATTCCGTGTCTTTTGGATCAACTCAATGAAATTTTCATCTTCATAATAAACAACAAAAGGAGCCAACAATTCCTCGTAGGTGGTCCCATCATATAAGTGAGGTGACGTTGTCCTATAATTGGATTGTAATTTATACAACCTTGAGTACTCATAAGAGGAACATTTAGGTAACTACCACATTGATAAACAATGGTCATCGACTATTGCCATAGAGTGTGCCATATGATGTGTCCTTCATTCAAACTAGCTAAGTGATTAACCCTTTCTTGACCATTTTTCTACCCAATTTGAAACCTCAGCAAATCAGTAATCAGACACTTGATTTCACTGGGCCTTTTAAAGACATGAGCCATGAGCCATATATAAAGCATTGGAAAACAACTTATAACCTTTTTTTCCTTTCCTTTCATGGTAGAAGCTCAATGTACAATAAACATCAGCTAGTATTGCAGGGACATTGACTATAGTTGAAAAAGATACATGATGTTCCATAGTACGATATGGCTGTTGACCCTCCAAAAGCAGGTCTAGAATTTGTTCAAACTCTTCTAGTGTCGAAGACAGCTGAAAATCTTGAAAGGTGAAACACCTTAATAGGGAATCATAATATTGGGCTAGAGCTATTATGGCATCTTCTTGCATATTCACTTCCATCAATCTCAGAATATTTCCAAACCCCCTCACTAAAGTGAGTTGTTGAACTGTCTTTAGCTTCTTTCCCAAATCTCTCACACTAGTTGTGTTAGCCGTTTTAACTTTTAGATGCAATTTTTTTCTTAACTGATCTCACCTCATTTTTACTTGATCCCACATTAATTTCCATTTTTTTAATACTCAAACAACTTTGTGATTCTCAACCTATAAATAAAAAGAAAATAATGAGAAATTATTCTAAATCTTGTATTTGTTTCATTAACGTAGGATCCTAATGGCGATAAGGATTAGTATTGATTCTAAACAGATAAATATCCATATAAGAATCAACATTAATTCTAAATAAATCAATAATCTACTAGGCTTTTATATTAATGAGACAAATATTTGATGATCATGATAATGTAAAACCAATATGAATCATTACCTTTTTAAGATCTCTTTGAAAATGATTTCTTTATTTTCTTTAAATCTGAATTGATAGTTGGAAAGATAATGTTTCATATGAAAATACAAAATCAAGAGAATCATGCGAATTATCATCCTTAACTTTATTTTCAAAATTAATTTTAATAATTACAAGTGTTACATGGATGATAATAAGCGCGATATTCAAATAAATGATATATAATGATATATGAAATGATAATGATGTAAGGAAAATTAACTTAGAGAATCATGTAAATCACTAGCCTTTAATATTGTTCCAAAATGTAGTAATGTTTTTTTTAATTTAAGTGCTAATAATTCACATGATTTCTAAAAAAATAGATAAGAGAAAAAAATACTCCCTTTATTTCCTATTTCGGGTCACCTAAGGATCTAACTTATAGATCTACGGTTTTCTTTTATATTTAAAGACTCATCAAAGGTGGCTTGTAATCCTAAAAGGTCACTAGAGTTAAGATCTAATCCCCGATGTTGACCACAACAGTAGGGAGTCTACTAGATGTGGGACATCAAGAAAAGGTCAATCCTATGGTTAATAACAATATCAAGACATATATATACAATAAGATTACAAAATACATACACGAATAAAAGAAAATATAATTCAATTAACTCAAATAAATAAGAAAAGAGAAAGGGATTAAGCAAATAGAAACAAAATTACATAAATTTACACAATTAATTATCAAAGGGTTGAATTTCTAAAATTGTCCCAAATGGAGTCGTCATTTGTTGTAACTAGGCGATCATAATGATGTGGCGAAAACGTGTTTAAGAAAAACATATTTTCAAAATAAAAAAATCTTTACTAAAAAATCATAGGACTCGCCACCAAAGTTTATTAATTAAAGAAAACTTTGAAAATTGATCTTTGAAACTAGAAATGAATTTAGGAGTCATTTACATGTAGGGAAGGTATTAGCACCCTACAACGTCCGTTTAAAAAAATGGTTACCTTAAATTAATTGTGCAAATTTATTTTAATTTTAAAAAATATTTATTAAACCCCCGAACAAAAGTGTTATTATTTTTATTTTTTAAAGAAGATAAATTATTTATTGAAATATTAATTGGTATCTTAAAAGAGAAAATATTATTTTGACTTGACGGGTTTGATTTCGCTGCTATATATCCCCAAGTTTAATAGGGAACTCAAAGCCACGTAGTTCTGTTATAAAAATTTTGAAGTTGGTTTATTAGAAATAAATTTAGTAAAAGAAATTTTCTTTTGAGATTAAAATTATTTTTATAAGATTATTTTGTATCCTATGAGAAATAATATGGAAGGTAAAAGAAGATCACATAACTATATTGCAAATTGTTAAAAAATATATTTTATTTGTAAATAAAATATATGAATTTATATTTGAATTAAATTAATGTTGACAGAGAATTTAAGATAGCGTAAGCTATACATAAATCTCATAATTTTGGACAATCGAAGGCAATATAAATCACACATCGATGTTGTAAAAATTTATATAAGAAAATAAAGAAATGATTGATATTTAGTTTATCAAAATCTGAAATTGAACTTAAGAAAAATTAATTTTATTTAATGAAGGAATAAATATATTTAAATTAATTGAAGAAATTAATTACTTAATAAAAATAATATAACTTCATTTGATAAATTTATATTGTATAGGATCTAAAATAACGTTAGTACACAAAAGTCTTAATAATTTAAAGTGTATAAAGTTAGAAACGCTACACAATCACTATAAAACGCTACATTAATATAATGAAAATATTCTAGATGATAGATTTTAATAATAGTAAAAATAATAATAATCAATTAATTTTATAAGTTAGATTTAATTTATATATATATATATATATTTTGATGATATATAAAACCTAAGATAACTTTAATACACATAAGTTTTATTAATTTATAATACATGACAATAGAGAAGCTATATGTTAGTATTTAAAATTGATGCAAATGTTGCACTATTTATTTGTTTCAAATATAATTTATTAATCATGAAATAAAAGATCAAAACATAAATATAAAATCAAATTACACCAATCCTTCTAAAAATTAATACAATAAAGTAATTAATAATAACACCAAAAACAAATAACTCACAGATATATAAATATATCGAATATAAACAATAATACAATAATTATTATGAAAATTTTTATTTTTATATTATTTTATTTATTTTGACATAAATTATTTATTTTTTTACCTTTTTTTTATATTTAGTTGGTTAAACCTAATATTTTTAAAATAATAATAATAATAATAATAGTAATGAAAATAAATAAAGTAAAAATAAGAAAAGTTCCAAACTAAATCAACATCGGTCTTAGCTTAAATTTTTCTTTTTCAGAGTCCCATTACATCTGGTTGCACCACAAGATAAAAATTATATAAAAAAAACAATGAAAAGAAAATGAAAAAAAAGGAAAGGGACTATGATTCAATTGTTGTTGCAAGCTACAATTCTAAATACCTGCTTTCTGCTCCGTGTAAATCCCATTAAATGCCATCAAATGTTTAAAGGAACAAAATAATGTCACAAAAAAAAAAAAAAACCAACTTTACCAGATGGATTGTGTAAAATCTATTGCATTTCATAAATGCTTCTGGCATAGGTCAATCAACATCGTATATAAATGAAAAATGAAGACTGACTCAAATGTCTGTTACTCTGTTTTTACCATTCAATTTATATTTTATCTCTCTCATTTTGCAAAGGCTCGAGACATATTTATATGAACATAGGTTTATGAACAACGACCATACATGAGAAAATTAAGAAGTTTTTTAGATGTAAGCAACATTGGAGGATGATGGATAGCTAGAACAGTGCGATTTCTTTCCTCTCTTTTGGCTCCATTTATTTCTTTATTCTTTTCTCAGATATCTTCTAAAAAAATGCTTGTCTCCTAAAAATTTTTCTTTCTCCCTGAAAAACTAGTTGTCTTCTAAAATTTTTTGCTCTTTTCTCCAAATATTTTTTTTGAAAATTTGTCGCTACTTAAAATTTTTTCTCTCTCTTTTTTTTTTTTTTTTTTTATGAAAACTTCTTCCCCTTTCTCTCAATGTCGCCCTCTCTATGGGTCTCTCATTTTTATATTTATATTGGTCTTCATTTTGTGCTTTTAGGATTTTTACAAAATGCCAAAAATCCAGAGTTTTTCTTTCCCATGTTTAAAACTCAACTGGGTGCTAGTATAGACCTGTACACTGCAAAATTTTTGTTTCTAGGGGCCAAACTTATTTCCCAAGTTTTTATATAATTTTGTTTGTAAAAACATTTTATTTTATAAAAATTTGGGAGCAACCATGGGAAAGAAAAAAAAATTTCATTCACAAACACAATGGAATGAAATCTCCTTTTTTATTATTATTATTATTTAACCTTATTAATGACAAAAATTAAACACACTTTAACAAAGGAGTTAATGCAGCATGAAATAAAATACCAAATGGCAAACAAAACAAAAATGAACAAAAGCCTACGAATTAAAACAACGAAAAATCAAATTATGCAAATTTAACAAACACATAAAACACAAATAACAATCCCTAAAATGAAACAAAACTGACAACGTGTCCCCGACGACGATGCCAATTTGATAGACGATGTCAAGTCGCTATCAAAACAACTAAGTTTTTTGAAGAATTCTTGCAGTATAGAGTTCAACCTAGGTTGATTCACAGAGACACATTTTCAGTTAAATTTAGTTTTAGGTTCTTTAAAAATTGTGAGTAAATTTTGGGAGATTGAAAACTATAAATTAATTAAATTAAATTACGAACAAATTAAAATTGAGTAAAAATAAATTAAGAAATATAAATCCACAGAATACCAAATGCGTGTAACTCCAATTATCACTATATCTAAAGATTTTAATTTGAATTTGAATGATTGTCCAATTCAATTATTAATTCAATCGAATAATTTAATTGAACTAGATCATAAATTAAATCAAATTATCATTTAATCTAACTCAAATTAATTATCAAATTAGAATATTAATCAAATTTTAATTTGAATTCTAACTACAGAAAAGTTAATCACAATCGTAATACACAAATATGAGATTAGAGGAAAAAAGAACAAACTTGGAGCAATTTGACCCAAAACTCAAATTGAATTTACAGCATTTGGATTCCGCAGATTGAACGAAAGATTTAGCCTTCCATCAAAGCACTTAACCCACGTGGGAATGAGAAGAGAACAAGAGAATTCAAGAAAAGGTAAAAATAAGGATTCTTATTATGGCCAAATCACAAAAACTCCAAGTGTCTCATCGCACCCTTTAATTCAGAACCTTATTAGTTTATTTATAGGTTCTGATTAGGGTAAACTAAATGGCCAAAATTTGGGCCTTTGTTACAACTATAAGCCAAAATACAATTATCTAATAATAAAGGATCCAAATGCAAATCTTGCAACAATATTAAGTAAATCTACCTCAACTTCAAAAAAATCATAAAAAATCAAAATTAACTCTAAATCTAGTAATCCAAATATGCATTCTGAAGTCCTGGATGTGTAGAATCTGACGCAACTATAATCTGCCAAAAACAATATCTATACAAAAAGTTATGGCTGAAAGAGTAGTCAGAGATCAGAATAACTAAAAATACAAAATTAAAGCATGTATTTGTAATAAGCCCAATTTATTCAAATAAGTAGAAAATGTTAAAAACTATAAAACTAAAGCATATTAAAAGTGTTTATGAATAAAAAACTATAAATAAAAACCTAAAATATGTTACATTATCGCCACATCATTTGTTCCATTAACATGGTTTTCACTGTAAATATCACACACCAAGAGATTTGTTTGGACAACTCCAGCTTGAAAACTATTAATTAAAGCTTCAAAAGTATTTGCTTCATAAGCTCCTGTTCTTGCAGCTTGGCTCTGATGGAAGTTCTAATACATGTTGGTTGCCATCAAATAATAGAGCAACTTATTTTTTTAATTTTCTTTTCATACAAAAAGAAAGTAAACAAAATTCGAATATGAAATTAGGCAAAACGAAATATGAAATTATGTAAAAAATTACAAAAATGAACATGTAGAAAACAAAAAAAATTATGCAGAATGAAATCTACAATTATGCAGAAAACTTCAAAATAGAATTATGCAAAAAAATGCAGAAGAATACATAAAATTTATTCAAAAAACAACAAAAATAAAGTAGAAAAATGTAAAAGAATACAAAAAATTTATACAAAAAACAACAAAAAATTATGTAGAAAATAACAAAATGCAGAAACAAAAATAAATTATGCAAAAAAAAATCAAATAATAATGCAGAAAAATGCAAAACAACTCGTGAAAAAATAGCAGACAATTCTGCAAAAAATTATGTAGAACAATTACAGCACAAAAACAAAAAATAAATGCTCAATCTAGCTAACTTTCTGCTACTAATGATATTAAAAGTAAACAATCCCCAACAACAATGCCAAAAACTTGTCACAAGCTTAGTGAGCATTAACTAGCAAATACACTAGTGTTGTTGTAGCAAGTTATAAAATACTTTTAGAATTCATTTGACTCTCAAGTATCATCCTCAGAGATTAGTTCTTTCAATTACCACTTCACAAATCAATAACTAGTTAAGCTAAACAAAATTTGGAGTGTTTTAAACATTTGAAAACAAAAGCAATAAAGTGCAGTAAAGTTAGAAAGTAACAACCAAACAAAGTGCAAAGTTTAGAAATGAGATGATATGTGAATGGAGTTAGAAATGATTTCACCTCTTTATCAATTGCAAAACTAAATGAGATTTGAACTCTAAATTCCTTAATTGATTGATGATAAAAAATCTTCCATGATATGGAAAAACATATCTTAACTTATACTTATCTATGTTAATGTTGATTGCTTGGTTTTGAGATAATTTTAAAAATACATATGAGTGTTTCTTATCACAGCCCTTTTTCGTAGCAGAAGTATTTACTGGTTCACCGGGAAAATATGTTGGTTTAGTAGAAACAATTAGAGGGTTTAAATTGATTCTTTTTAGAGAATTAGATGGTCTTCTTGAACAAGCCTTGACAGAGAATTATAAATGGGTCTATTTTTTTTTTACTTTTACTGGAGATTCAGAATAGATGGACTCTCTTTAGGACCCATTTTATTGACAGGATTTATCACCACTTTAGCTACTTTAGCAGCTCAGCCGGTTACTCGAGAATCATCATTTTTTTTATTTCCTAATGTTAGTAATGTATAGTGGTCAAATAGGATCATTTTCTTCTCAAGACATTTTACTTTTTTTCATCATGTGGGAATTAGAATTAATTCTCGTTTATCTACTTTTATCTACGTGGGGGGGGAGGGGGAAGAAACGTTTGTATTTAACTACAAATTTATTTTGTACATTGCAGGAAGTTCCATTTTTTTATTAATGGAAATTCTGGCTATGGGTTTATATGGTTCTAATGAACCAACATTAAAATTTGAATCAATAATAATCAATTGTATCCCATGGCGCTGGAAATAATTTTCTATATGGGATTTTTTATTGCTTTTATTGTCAAATCACCAATTATACCTTTCCATACATGGTTACCAGATACCCACGGGGAGACACATTATAGCACTTGTATGCTTTTAGCTGGAATCTTATTAAAAATGGGAGCATATGGATTAGTTCAAATTAATATGGAATTATTATCCCACGCTTTATTAGAAATTAAGAGATCACAAGATTATGAATGCTTATCCCAAAGATATCAATAACCTTGACATTCAATTCAGATATGAGAAATTAACTCAACTTTCATTGATGAAAATCCTGTAGGTTCAATTCAATTGAATAGCTAATTCAAGAATTGCATTATGTCACGACCCCTTTTTTATAAGGGACCGAGAACATTGTTTCTACACCACATACTTATTTTAAAAATAGGTAAATAATAGAGAATATAAGTATAAAAATTCACTTCTCATTCAAAGTAAAAATGAAGTTCCTTACAACAAATATCCAACAGATCAACATAATATTACATTTAGTTTATAATATTCAAAATACCAAAAAAATTATAATACGTGACTCCCTCGATATGAGGTCTCATATATAAAGAAAAAGGACTCTGATGCATTATTACTCATCTCCAGCTTCTAACTTTTCTTCACTGGCCCCTCAGCCTGTGAAGTAGATGCAACACACTGCTACATCCGCTCACGTACCACCGTACGATCATCGCGATACACACGCACACAACGACATAGAAAGAAATGCAAGGGTGAGCTTACCAAACATAAAATAAAATTATATATATATAGAGCAAAATATTTTTCACAAAGAATAACCCCATGCATTTCCAGCCCATCTAATGCACAAAGATGAAAACGGTTTCCAACCGGTTTCACAACCTAATTAATCCGTAAGGAACCGAGAGCGGTCCGGAGCGACCCATTCCAGATCCGGATCCGACAAAGACAAAGACAAAGAAATTTCAAAGCATGAACTTACCGTTACATGTCTACCCACCTAAACATGTAACTCGGCTCTATAATGATGCAAAACATATATCTCAAGATGATGCACACCACCAAAATTATTTTAACAGCTCAACTACGGCAAGTTTATAATAGATCAGCCAAAATCTCAAGCATTTTAAACTAATTACAACGATTCTGACTTAGAAAATAGCTTTTATTCAATAGATCTAACAAAATCATATCAAAATATCTTGAAATAGCATATTAAACCGTTCAAAACATAGTTCATAGGTTAAAGTAAACTCCCTTACCTCGTAAAGATGATTCACACTAGATCTACTGAATATTACTTGATTATAACAAAAATTCACCGAAGATTCAGCTTTAGAACGGAGTTTCTCCTAAGAACACCATGAATTTCTATAAGAAAGAGAAGGAGAAGAGAAACGAACGGTAAATCTAGCTTCAAACTTAAAGAAACTTACTTCCAATCCTTCAGAATAGATGTAGAATCTCGTATCTCAAGGGAAATCTAAGTTTAGAAAGGTTTAGTATGAGAGAAATGGTGGTTTACGGCCTTAGAACCTTTGAGAACCTTGGATAGAGGTGAAGAAATGAAAATTTCGTGTGAAGCCCCCTTTTTATAGAAAATTTTCGAAATTTACTGTTCACGCCGAAATTTACTGTTCATCGCCGGAAATACTGTTCACCGCCTTACTGTTCATGCCGAAAATACTGTTCGTGCACTATTCATGCCGGAAAACACCGTACACGCACCGTACATACGCGGTTGTCATCGTTTATACGCGGTTTGTACTGTACACTGTGACGTCACCGATGACGTCAGCTGTCACTGTACATACGCGGTTTGTACTGTTCATACACGGTTTGTACGCGGTTTGCACTGTTCATTGCACTGTTCATACACGGTTTGTACTGTTCATACGCGGTTACACTGTTCATTGCACTGTTCACTTTTTTTTTTTTTTTTTTTTTAAATAATTTCAAACTCCATCTAAATATATTCCAATACCAAATAATCCTTCAATTAACATTGAACAAGTATAAAATATTATAGATTACTCAATAATAAATTAGAAGCCTGACAATTCTCCCCCCGAAAATAAATTTTCGTCCTCGAAAATTTCATTCCCTAGAGAAAAGATGAGGGTACAACTCTCTCATTCTTTCTTCTAACTCCCATGTGGCATCACCAGTTATTTGGTCCCAAACAACCTTTACTAACCGAATAGACTTACCTCTAAGTTTCTTAACTCTAGTTTCCTCGATACGAGCAGCTGGGACCTCCACAGACAAGTCATCTCGTAACTCCACAACATCAGGCTCAATTACATGAGACAAATCTGGAACATACTTCTTTAATCGGCGACACATGGAAAACATTATGTATTCCAGACAACTGAGGTGGTAACGCTAATTCATAGGCTACTGGTCCTCGACGATGTAATATCTGATACGGTCCTATGAACTTAGGTGTTAACTTCTTGGCTCTTAAGGCTCGCCCCACACCTGTAGTGCGTGATACTCTTAAGAATACATGATCACCAACCTCAAATTCTAGGGATCTTCTGCGTCGGTCAGCATAAGATTTACGTCGACTTTGGGTAGCTCTTAGCTTTTCTCTAATAAGTTCAACTTTCTCCTTAGTTTCTTGCAGCATTTCAGTCCAACCATCAAATGTACTCCATCTTGGAACCAACGAGATAGGGGTTCTACACCTTCTACCATACGAGCTTCAAATGGTGCCATATCTATACTCGAATGATAGCTATTGTTATAAGTGAATTCTACCAAAGGAAGCATATCCTCCCAATTACTCCTCTGTTCTACAATGCAAGTCCGCAATAAGTCTTCTAAGGTCCGAATAGTACGCTCGTATTGACCATCTGTTTGCGGATGGTATGCGAGAACTCAACCTCAACCGTGTGCCCATAGATTCTTGGAAACTCTGCCAAAACTGAGAAGTGAATCGAGGATCCCTATCAGAGATAATACTAGAAGGTACTCCATGCAACCTGACAATCTCTCTAATGTACAATTCTGCTAATTTCTCCAAGCTAAAGGTCATGTTAATTGGCAAGAAATGTGCACTCTTGGTTAGCCTATCAACTATGACCCACACTGCATCATGATTCCTAACTGTTCTAGGTAGATGGGACACAAAGTCCATAGTCACATGGTCCCACTTCCACTCTGGAATTTCCATCGTTTGTAACTCTCCCGGAGGGCTTTGATGCTCCGCTTTTGCCTTTTGACAAGTCAAGCGAGGCTTTAACAAACTCAGCTATCTCTCGCTTCATGCCTGGCCACCAAAACATCTGCTTTAAATCTTGATACATCTTGGTAACACCAGGATGAATGTTGAGACTACCCTTATGTCCTTCTTCTAGAATTGCTCTCTTTAATTCAGTATCTCTAGGGACACAAACTCGACCTTGACATCTGAGAATACCATCAACACCTTTACTGAAACCTTTTGTCTTATCTGTCCCTAAGAGAAATACAATCCGACATAACATTAGATCCCACAATTGTTTATCTTTAATTTCCTGTAAGAAATTATTAGTCACCACAATTCGGCTACAACTAATCTTTTCGGGTGATAAGTCCACATGTATGTTCAGGTCTCGGAATTGTTCTACCAAAAGGGTTTCACTGACTCTTAGGGAGAATGCCTGAACCACATTCCTACTTAATGCATCGGCCACCACGTTAGCTTTTCCTGGATGGTATTGGAGCTGAAAATCATAATCCTTAAGGAATTCCACCCAACGTCTCTGCCTCATATTTAACTCTCGCTGATCAAATAAATACTTCAGACTCTTATGATCACTATATACATCGAACTGAGCTCCATAAAGATAGTGTCGCCACACCTTCAGAGCAAAGACTACAGCAGCTAACTTAAGGTCATGAATCAGGTAATTTCGCTCATGAGTTCGCAATTGACGAGATGCATAAGCTACCACTCTCTTATCTTGCATCAACACACATCCCAATTCCTGATGAGAAGCATCACAGTACACCTCAAACGGTCGACTAGTATCGTGAGAATCAATACCGACGAAGAAGTTAGTCTCTGTTTTAACTCATTAAAGCTTTGCTCACATTCCTCAGTCCACACAAAGGGTTGATCACGGCGAGTTAACCGTGTTAATGGTGCAGCTATCTTCGCGAATCCCTCTATAAATCTCCGGTAGTAACCTGCTAGGCCCACAAAACTACGAATCTCTGAGGCTGTCTTCGGCCTTTCCCACTGCAACACCGCTTCAACTTTGGAAGGATCAACTGCAATTCCTTTAGCTGAAATAACATGACCAAGGAACTTCACTTCCTCTAGCCAAAACTCACACTTAGACAGTTTAGCATACAACCTGTTTTCCCTTAAAACATTAAGTACAGTCCTCAAATGCTCTTCATGTTCCTCGACGAACTAGAATAAATTAAAATATCATCAATAAAGACTACCACAAATCGATCCAGGAAAGGTCTAAAGATCCGATTCATGTAGTCCATAAACACAAATGGAGCATTTGTAACTCCAAAAGGCATCACTATATACTCATAATGACCATATCTAGTGCGAAAAGCAGTCTTAGGAATATCTTCATCCTTCACTCGGATCCGATGGTACCTGGACTTCAAATCAATCTTAGAGAATATCTTAGCACCTCTCACTGGTCCATCAAATCATCGATTCGCGGCAATGGGTACTTGTTCTTAATTGTCAACTTATTCAACTTGCGATAATCCACACATAATCTAGAACTTCCGTCTTTCTTTTTCACCAAGAGAATCGGCTCCCCAAGGCGATACACTTGGTCTAATCATCTGTTTACGCATTAGATCCTCGATTTGCCCTTTAAGCTCAATTAACTCTTTTGGCGCCATTCTATACGGTACTACGGAGACAGCTCGGCTCCGGGAATCAAATCTATAGCAAACTCTACCTCTCTACGTGGAGGTATTCCAGAATATCCTCTGGAAAAATCTCAGTGGAATTCTCGTACTACGGTATTGGTGAAGGCTTTGCTCCACTTCTGCATTCATAACTCCCAACAAAACAAAACAAGATACTCCCTCGGCTAAGGATGTTTCTACTTGGCGAGTAGAAATCAATTCTACACAATCTTGCTGCTCAGAAAGATTAAACACCTCCGCCACAATCAATTAGCACACGATTGGCGCTAGCCAATCCATACCCGGATTACATCTAACCCCGACATCGGGATACAAATAAGATTTACTTTGTATCTTCGTCCCTCAATTGCTATGGGACACCTAACACAAACCGTCGAAGTCTTAATTGAACTTAAAGTAGGTGTCGATACTACTAAGTCACATCCTAGATCGCCCACCGGTAATCCTAAATTTCTCACACAATTGTCCGCAATAAAAGAGTGTGTGGCTCCAGAATCAAATAATACAGAAAGAAAAGTACCTGCCACTACCGCTGTTCCTTGAACAAGATCATGCGCTCGGGCTGCCTCTGACGCAGAAGTAGTGAATACACGTCCCTCCGCTCTCGATCTGGTTGTTGTTGGAGCTCTAGTTACTTTAGGCCTAATAGCGTGCAAGGCGCTAGCAGAAGACGAAACTGCCCTACTAGGCGTAGGACAGTCCCTTGCAAGGTGTCCTGGCTGCTGGCACGAGAAGCAAACTCTTACATCGATGCGTGGGCACTGCTCGTATAGTGTGGTCCTCCACACCTAAAACATCCGACAATCTGCGCACCGAGACTCTAGGAGAAGAAGAAATTGCTCCCCTAGGCTGAAATGTAGAAGTAGCAGTCCTACCGGCACCGGGCCGATGCTGCCGATCCTCTTGACTGATATGATCGAGACTGCTGTTGGCGTAGCGACCGACTGTAGGGGCCCTTCTTAGTGCCCTTACTTCCATTACCATAACTGCTAGCAGCTCTACTAGATGGAGCCTTCCCAACTCCACCAACATCCTCCGCATTGAGACTCTCTATAATGGTGGCTTGATCCACCAAGTCAGCAAACTCTGTGATCCTGAGTGGGATCAAAATCCTCTTTATGTCAGTTCTCAGCCCGTCTGAAAACCTCTGACATCTCCACTCCTCTGAAGTCGGGTGAGAATAAAATCGGTAGAGCCGCTCAAACTGTATTGCATACTCATAGACTGATGAGTTTCCTTGCACCAAGTTTAGAAACTCTCGTTCTTTGGCAGCACGAACATGAGAAGGGAAAAACTTTCCCAGAAAACTACTTCTAAATACAGCCCAAGTAATGACTTCACCTCGGGCCTCTAGCATAGTACGAGCTCCATGCCACCACATCTCTGCATCCCCTATCAGCATATACGTAGCATATATCACCTTTCTCTCCTCGGCGCAACCCATGGTTAGGAAGATCTTCTCAATCTCCCTGATCCAGAGTTCAGCAGCATCTGGTCCATCCACTCCTGTGAATTGAGGAGGATCATTCTTTCTGAACTCTGACAACCCATGGTATTCAGGAAGAGGTGCAGCTGAGGCAATAGCTGCTGCTGCCTTTCTTTGCAGCGGCTTGATTTGCGGCTTCTTCGCTGAATCATATCTAGACTCTGCCTAACAGTGGCTGCCATGGCCTCCATGGCATGAGCCATTTGGTTCACATCAGCAGGAGGAGGATTTGCAGCAGATCTTCTTGGTCTAGCCATCCTAATATATAGACTAGCTTAAATTACTAACGTTTAACATATTCAGCAATACCACCACATAGCTATATTCACAGATTCAGCTTACAGTGATATATTCATATTTAGTATATCATAAAAATTTAATCAATTTAGTACTCAGCATAACAACATATCAACATTCACATAGCATAGCAAACACACTCATTTCAGCAATCATTTACAGCTTAGCTTAACAGTCTCTTATTCACACAGTATGACTCACCTATAGCTCACCCAAGTATCATATACCAAGTTTCCTACATCAATCATGTCTGAGAATCGAGGTGATCAAGCTCGTTCCCTCACAACTTGATGAATAGAAATTATGATATATGATTCACAGCTAAAACTTATATGTCTAATATGCACAACTGACGCCTAACAACCTCACCCCGTAGGTTTACCTAGACCATGCTCTGATACCACTAAAATGTCACGACCCCTTTTTTATAAGGGACCGAGAACATTGTTTCTACACCACATACTTATTTTAAAAATAGGTAAATAATAGAGAATATAAGTATAAAAATTCACTTCTCATTCAAAGTAAAAATGAAGTTCCTTACAACAAATATCCAACAGATCAACATAATATTACATTTAGTTTATAATATTCAAAATACCAAAAAAATTATAATACGTGACTCCCTCGACATGAGGTCTCATATATAAAGAAAAAGGACTCTGATGCATTATTACTCAACTCCAGCTTCTAACTTTTCTTCACTGGCCCCTCACCGTGAAGTAGATGCAACACTGCTACATCCGCTCACGTACCACCGTACGATCATCGCGATACACACGCACACAACGACATAGAAAGAAATGCAAGGGTGAGCTTACCAAACATAAAATAAAATTATATATATATAGAGCAAAATATTTTTCACAAAGCAATAACCCCATGCATTTCCAGCCCATCTAATGCACAAAGATGAAAACGGTTTCCAACTGGTTTCACCTAATTAATCCGTAGGAACCGAGCTGGTCCGGAGCGACCCATTCCTATCTGGATCCAGACAAGACAAAGACAAAGAAATCAAAGATGAACTTACCGTTACATGTCTACCCACCTAAACATGTAACTCGGCTCTATAATGATGCAAAACATATATCTCAAAGATGATGCACACCACCAAAATTATTTTAACAGCTCAACTACGGCAAGTTTATAATAGATCACCAAAATCTCAAGATTTTAAACTAATTACAACGATTCTGACTTAGAAAATAGCTTTTATTCAATAGATCTAACAAAATCATATCAAAATATCTTGAAATAGCATATTAAACCGTTCAAAACATAGTTCATAGGTTAAAGTAAACTCCCCTTACCTCGTAAAGATGATTCACACTAGATCTACCGAATATTACTTGATTATAACAAAAATTCACCGAAGATTCAGCTTTAGAACGGAGTTTCTCCTAAGAACACCATGAATTTCTATAAGAAAGAGAAGGAGAAGAGAAACGAACGGTAAATCTAGCTTCAAACTTAAAGAAACTTACTTCCAATCCTTCAGAATAGATGTAGAATCTCGTATCTCGGGAAATCTAAGTTTAGAAAGGTTTAGTATGAGAGAAATGGTGGTTTACGGCCTTAGAACCTTTGAGAACCTTGGATAGAGGTGAAGAAATGAAAATTTCGTGCGAAGCCCCCTTTTTATAGAAAATTTTCGAAATTTACTGTTCACGCCGAAATTTATCGTTCACCGCCGAAAACACTGCTCACCGCCTTACCGTTCATGCGGAAAATCGTTGTTGCACTATTCATGCCGAAAACATCAGACACGCACTGTACATACGCGGTTGTCACTGTTCATACGCGGTTTGTACTGTACACTGTGACGTCACCGATGACGTCAGCTGTCACTGTACATACGCGGTTTGTACTGTTCATACACGGTTTGTACGCGGTTTGCACTGTTCATTGCACTGTTCATACACGGTTTGTACTGTTCATACGCGGTTACACTGTTCATTGCACTGTTCACTTTTTTTTTTTTTTTTTTTTAAATAATTTCAAACTCCATCTAAATATATTCCAATACCAAATAATCCTTCAATTAACATTGAACAAGTATAAAATATTATAGATTACTCAATAATAAATTAGAAGCCTGACAATTCTCCCCCCGAAAATAAATTTTCGTCCTCGAAAATTTCATTCCCTAGAGAAAAGATGAGGGTACAACTCTCTCATTCTTTCTTCTAACTCCCATGTGGCATCACCAGTTATTTGGTCCCAAACAACCTTTACTAACCGAATAGACTTACCTCTAAGTTTCTTAACTCTAGTTTCCTCGATACGAGCAATGGGACCTCCACAGACAAGTCATCTCGTAACTCCACAACATCAGGCTCAATTACATGAGACAAATCTGGAACATACTTCTTTAACTGCGACACATGGAAAACATTATGTATTCCAGACAACTGAGGTGGTAACGCTAATTCATAGGCTACTGGTCCTCGACGATGTAATATCTGATACGGTCCTATGAACTTAGGTGTTAACTTCTTGGCTCTTAAGGCTCGCCCCACACCTGTAGTGCGTGATACTCTTAAGAATACATGATCACCAACCTCAAATTCTAGGGATCTTCTGCGTCGGTCAGCATAAGATTTCGTCGACTTTGGGTAGCTCTTAGCTTTTCTCTAATAAGTTCAACTTTCTCCTTAGTTTCTTGCGGCATTTCAGGTCCAACCATCAAATGTACTCCATCTTGGAACCAACGAGATAGGGGTTCTACACCTTCTACCATACAGAGCTTCAAATGGTGCCATATCTATACTCGAATGATAGCTATTGTTATAAGTGAATTCTACCAAAGGAAGCATATCCTCCCAATTACTCCTCTGTTCTACAATGCAAGTCCGCAATAAGTCTTCTAAGGTCTGAATAGTACGCTCAGATTGACCATCTGTTTGCGGATGGTATGCGTAACTCAACCTCAACCGTGTGCCCATAGATTCTTGGAAACTACTGCCAAAGCGGGAAGTGAATCGAGGATCCCTATCGAGATAATACTAGAAGGTACTCCATGCAACCCGACAATCTCTCTAATGTACAATTCTCGCTAATTTCTCCAAGCTAAAGGTCATGTTAATTGGCAAGAAATGTGCACTCTTGGTTAGCCTATCAACTATGACCCACACTGCATCATGATTCCTAACTGTTCTAGGTAGATGGGACACAAAGTCCATAGTCACATGGTCCCACTTCCACTCTGGAATTTCCATCGTTTGTAACTTTCCTGGAGGGCTTTGATGCTCCGCTTTTGCCTTTTGACAAGTCAAGCAGGCTTTAACAAACTCAGCTATCTCTCGCTTCATGCCTGGCCACCAAAACATCTCGCTTTAAATCTTGATACATCTTGGTAACACCAGGATGAATGTTGAGACTACCCTTATGTCCTTCTTCTAGAATTGCTCTCTTTAATTCAGTATCTCTAGGGACACAAACTCGACCTTGACATCTGAGAATACCATCAACACCTTTACTGAAACCTTTTGTCTTATCTGTCCCTAAGAGAAATACAATCCGACATAACATTAGATCCCACAATTGTTTATCTTTAATTTCCTGTAAGAAATTATTAGTCACCACAATTCGGCTACAACTAATCTTTTCGGGTGATAAGTCCACATGTATGTTCAGGTCTCGGAATTGTTCTACCAAAAGGGTTTCACTGACTCTTAGGGAGAATGCCCGAACCACATTCCTACTTAATGCATCGGCCACCACGTTAGCTTTTCCTGGATGGTATTGGAGCTGAAAATCATAATCCTTAAGGAATTCCACCCAACGTCTCTGCCTCATATTTAACTCTCGCTGATCAAATAAATACTTCAGACTCTTATGATCACTATATACATCGAACTGAGCTCCATAAAGATAGTGTCGCCACACCTTCGTAGCAAAGACTACAGCAGCCTAACTCAAGGTCATGAATCGGGTAATTTCGCTCATGAGTTCGCAATTGACGAGATGCATAAGCTACCACTCTCTTATCTTGCATCAACACACATCCCAATCCCGATGAGAAGCATCACAAGACACCTCAAACGGTCGACTAGTATCGGGGAGAATCAATACCGGCGAAGAAGTTAGTCTCTGTTTTAACTCATTAAAGCTTTGCTCACATTCCTCGATCCACACAAAGGGTTGATCACGGCGAGTTAACCGTGTTAATGGTGCAGCTATCTTCGCGAATCCCTCTATAAATCTCCTAGTAACCTGCTAGGCCCACAAAACTACGAATCTCTCGAGGCTGTCTTCGGCCTTTCCCACCGCAACACCGCTTCAACTTTGGAAGGATCAACTGCAATTCCTTTAGCTGAAATAACATGACCAAGGAACTTCACTTCCTCTAGCCAAAACTCACACTTAGACAGTTTAGCATACAACTGTTTTTCCCTTAAAACATTAAGTACAGTCCTCAAATGCTCTTCATGTTCCTCGACGAACTAGAATAAATTAAAATATCATCAATAAAGACTACCACAAATCGATCCAGGAAAGGTCTAAAGATCCGATTCATGTAGTCCATAAACACAGCTGGAGCATTTGTAACTCCAAAAGGCATCACTATATACTCATAATGACCATATCTAGTGCGAAAAGCAGTCTTAGGAATATCTTCATCCTTCACTCGGATCGATGGTACCCAGGACTTCAAATCAATCTTAGAGAATATCTTAGCACCTCTCAGCTGGTCCATCAAATCATCGATTCGCGGCAATGGGTACTTGTTCTTAATTGTCAACTTATTCAACTTGCGATAATCCACACATAATCTAGAACTTCCGTCTTTCTTTTTCACCAAGAGAATCAGGGCTCCCCAAGGCGATACACTTGGTCTAATCATCTGTTTACGCATTAGATCCTCGATTTGCCCTTTAAGCTCAATTAACTCTTTTGGCGCCATTCTATACGGTACTACGGACAACGCTCGGCTCCAGGAATCAAATCTATAGCAAACTCTACCTCTCTACGTGGAGGTATTCCAGAATATCCTCTGGAAAAATCTCAGGAATTCTCGTACTACTGGTATTGATCGAAGGCTTTGCTCCACTTCTGCATTCATAACTCCCAACAAAACAAAACAAGATACTCCTCGGCTAAGGATGTTTCTACTTGGCGAGTAGAAATCAATTCTACACAATCTTGCTGCTCGGGAAAGATTAAACACCTCCGCCACAATCAATTAGCACACGATTGGCGTTAGCCAATCCATACCCAGGATTACATCTAACCCTGACATCGGGATACAAATAAGATTTACTTTGTATCTTCGTCCCTCAATTGCTATGGGACACCTAACACAAACCGTCGAAGTCTTAATTGAACTTAAAGTAGGTGTCGATACTACTAAGTCACATCCTAGATCGCCCACCGGTAATCCTAAATTTCTCACACAATTGTCCGCAATAAAAGAGTGTGTGGCTCCAGTAATCAAATAATACGTAAAGAAAAGTACCGCCACTACCGCTGTTCCTTGAACAAGATCTGCCGCACTGGCTGCCTCGACGAAGTAGTGAATACACGTCCCTCCGCTCTCGATCTGGTTGTTGTTGGAGCTCTAGTTACTTTAGGCCTAATAGCGTGCAAGGCGCTAGCGAAGACGAAACTGCCCTACTAGGCGTAGGACGGTCCCTTGCAAGGTGTCTGGCTGGCGGCACGAGAAGCAAACTCTTACATCGGGCAGGCACCGGCTCGTATAGTGTGGTCCTCCACACCTAAAACATCCGACAATCTGCGGCACGAGACTCTAGGAGAAGAAGAAATTGCTCCCCTAGGCTGAAATGTAGAAGTAGCAGTCCTACCGGCACCGGGTGATCTTGCCGATCCTCTTGGATCGATATGATCGAGACTGCTGTTGGCGTAGCGACCAACTGTAGGGGCCCTTCTTAGTGCCCTTACTTCCATTACCATAACTGCTAGCAGCTCTACTAGATGGAGCCTTCCCAACTCCACCAACATCCTCCGCATTGAGACTCTCTATAATGGTGGCTTGATCCACCAAGTCAGCAAACTCTGTGATCCTGAGTGGGATCAAAATCCTCTTTATGTCAGTTCTCAGCCCGTCTGAAAACCTCTGACATCTCCACTCCTCTGAAGTCGGGTGAGAATAAAATCGGTAGAGCCGCTCAAACTGTATTGCATACTCATAGACTGATGAGTTTCCTTGCACCAAGTTTAGAAACTCTCGTTCTTTGGCAGCACGAACATGAGAAGGGAAAAACTTTCCCGTAAAACTACTTCTAAATACAGCCCAAGTAATGACTTCACCTCGGGCCTCTAGCATAGTACGAGCTCCATGCCACCACATCTCTCGCATCCCCTATCAGCATATACGTAGCATATATCACCTTTCTCTCCTCGGCGCAACCCATGGTTAGGAAGATCTTCTCAATCTCCCCGATCCGCAGTTCGGCCACATCCGGTCCATCCACTCCCGTGAATTGAGGAGGATCATTCTTTCTGAACTCGACAACCCATGGTATTCGTGAAGAGGTGCAAATGAGGCGATAGGCCGCTGCTGCCTTTGCCGCAGAAGCGGCTTGATTTGCGACTTGCCGTCGCTGAATCATATCTAGACTCGCCTAACGGTGGTCGCCATGGCCTCCATGGCATGAGCCATTTGGTTCACATTAGCGGGAGGAGGATTTGCAGCAGATCTTCTTGGTCTAGCCATCCTAATATATAGACTAGCTTAAATTACTAACGTTTAACATATTCAAGAATACCACCACATAGCTATATTCACAGATTCAGCTTATAGTGATATATTCATATTTAGTATATCATAAAAATTTAATCAATTTAGTACTCAGCATAACAACATATCAACATTCACATAGCATAGCAAACACACTCATTTCAGCAATCATTTACAGCTTAGCTTAACAGTCTCTTATTCACACAGTATGACTCACCTATAGCTCACCCAAGTATCATATACCAAGTTTCCTACATCAATCATGTCTGAGAATCGAGGTGATCAAGCTCGTTCCCTCACAACTTGATGAATAGAAATTATGATATATGATTCACAGCTAAAACTTATATGTCTAATATGCACAACTGACGCCTAACAACCTCACCCCGTAGGTTTACCTAGACCATGCTCTGATACCACTAAAATGTCACGACCCCTTTTTTATAAGGGACCGAGAACATTGTTTCTACACCACATACTTATTTTAAAAATAGGTAAATAATAGAGAATATAAGTATAAAAATTCACTTCTCATTCAAAGTAAAAATGAAGTTCCTTACAACAAATATCCAACAGATCAACATAATATTACATTTAGTTTATAATATTCAAAATACCAAAAAAATTATAATACGTGACTCCCTCGACATGAGGTCTCATATATAAAGAAAAAGGACTCTGATGCATTATTACTCAACTCCAGACTTCTAACTTTTCTTCACCGGCCCTCAGCCTGTGAAGTAGATGCAACACCTGCTACATCTGCTCACGTACCACCGTACGATCATCGCAGTACACACGCACACAACGACATAGAAAGAAATGCAAGGGTGAGCTTACCAAACATAAAATAAAATTATATATATATAGAGCAAAATATTTTTCACAGAATAACCCCATGCATTTCCAGCCCATCTAATGCACAAGATGAAAACGGTTTCCAACTGGTTTCACACCTAATTAATCCGTAAGGAACCGAGCGGTCAGGAGCGACCCATTCCGGTATCTGGATCCAGACAAGACAAAGACAAAGCTCAAGATGAACTTACCGTTACATGTCTACCCACCTAAACATGTAACTCGGCTCTATAATGATGCAAAACATATATCTCAAGATGATGCACACCACCAAAATTATTTTAACAGCTCAACTACGGCAAGTTTATAATAGATCAGCCAAAATCTCAAAGCATTTTAAACTAATTACAACAATTCTGACTTAGAAAATAGCTTTTATTCAATAGATCTAACAAAATCATATCAAAATATCTTGAAATAGCATATTAAACCGTTCAAAACATAGTTCATAGGTTAAAGTAAACTCCCCTTACCTCAGAAAGATGATTCACACTAGATCTACCGAATATTACTTGATTATAACAAAAATTCACCGAAGATTCAGCTTTAGAACGGAGTTTCTCCTAAGAACACCATGAATTTCTATAAGAAAGAGAAGGAGAAGAGAAACGAACGGTAAATCTAGCTTCAAACTTAAAGAAACTTACTTCCAATCCTTCAGAATAGATGTAGAATCTCAGATCTGGCGGGAAATCTAAGTTTAGAAAGGTTTAGTATGAGAGAAATGGTGGTTTACGGCCTTAGAACCTTTGAGAACCTTGGATAGAGGTGAAGAAATGAAAATTTCGTGCGAAGCCCCCTTTTTATAGAAAATTTTTGAAACTTACTGTTCACGCCGAAATTTACTGTTCACCGCCGGAAAACACTGTTCACCGCCTTACTGTTCATGCCGGAAAATACTGTTCAGGCACTATTCATGCCGGAAAACATCAGACACGCACTGTACATACGCGGTTGTCACTGTTCATACGCGGTTTGTACTGTACACTGTGACGTCACCGATGACGTCAGCTGTCACTGTACATACGCGGTTTGTACTGTTCATACACGGTTTGTACGCGGTTTGCACTGTTCATTGCACTGTTCATACACGGTTTGTACTGTTCATACGCGGTTACACTGTTCATTGCACTGTTCACTTTTTTTTTTTTTTTTTTTTTTAAATAATTTCAAACTCCATCTAAATATATTCCAATACCAAATAATCCTTCAATTAACATTGAACAAGTATAAAATATTATAGATTACTCAATAATAAATTAGAAGCCTGACAATTCTCCCCCCGAAAATAAATTTTCGTCCTCGAAAATTTCATTCCCTAGAGAAAAGATGAGGGTACAACTCTCTCATTCTTTCTTCTAACTCCCATGTGGCATCACCAGTTATTTGGTCCCAAACAACCTTTACTAACCGAATAGACTTACCTCTAAGTTTCTTAACTCTAGTTTCCTCGATACGAGCAGCTGGGACCTCCACAGACAAGTCATCTCGTAACTCCACAACATCAGGCTCAATTACATGAGACAAATCTGAACATACTTCTTTAATCGCGACACATGGAAAACATTATGTATTCCGGACAACCGAGGTGGTAACGCTAATTCATAGGCTGTGGTCCTCGACGATGTAATATACGATACGGTCCTATGAACTTAGGTGTTAACTTCTTGGCTCTTAAGGCTCGCCCCACACTGTAGTGCGTGATACTCTTAAGAATACATGATCACCAACCTCAAATTCTAGGGATCTTCTGCGTCGGTCAGCATAAGATTTCGTCGACTTTGGGTAGCTCTTAGCTTTTCTCTAATAAGTTCAACTTTCTCCTTAGTTTCTTGCAGCATTTCAGGTCCAACCATCAAATGTACTCCATCTTGGAACCAACGAGATAGGGGTTCTACACCTTCTACCATACGAGCTTCAAATGGTGCCATATCTATACTCGAATGATAGCTATTGTTATAAGTGAATTCTACCAAAGGAAGCATATCCTCCCAATTACTCCTCTCGTTCTACAATGCAAGTCCGCAATAAGTCTTCTAAGGTCCGAATAGTACGCTCGTATTGACCATCTGTTTGCGGATGGTATGCGAACTCAACCTCAACCGTGTGCCCATAGATTCTTGGAAACTCGCCAAAGCGGGAAGTGAATCGAGGATCCCTATCGTAGATAATACTAGAAGGTACTCCATGCAACCTGACAATCTCTCTAATGTACAATTCTGCTAATTTCTCCAAGCTAAAGGTCATGTTAATTGGCAAGAAATGTGCACTCTTGGTTAGCCTATCAACTATGACCCACACTGCATCATGATTCCTAACTGTTCTAGGTAGATGGGACACAAAGTCCATAGTCACATGGTCCCACTTCCACTCTGGAATTTCCATCGTTTGTAACTCTCTGAGGGCTTTGATGCTCCGCTTTTGCCTTTTGACAAGTCAAGCGAGGCTTTAACAAACTCAGCTATCTCTCGCTTCATGCCCGGCCACCAAAACATCTGCTTTAAATCTTGATACATCTTGGTAACACCAGGATGAATGTTGAGACTACCCTTATGTCCTTCTTCTAGAATTGCTCTCTTTAATTCGGTATCTCTAGGGACACAAACTCGACCTTGACATCTGAGAATACCATCAACACCTTTACTGAAACCTTTTGTCTTATCTGTCCCTAAGAGAAATACAATCCGACATAACATTAGATCCCACAATTGTTTATCTTTAATTTCCTGTAAGAAATTATTAGTCACCACAATTCGGCTACAACTAATCTTTTCGGGTGATAAGTCCACATGTATGTTCAGGTCTCGGAATTGTTCTACCAAAAGGGTTTCACTGACTCTTAGGGAGAATGCCAGAACCACATTCCTACTTAATGCATCGGCCACCACGTTAGCTTTTCCTGGATGGTATTGGAGCTGAAAATCATAATCCTTAAGGAATTCCACCCAACGTCTCTGCCTCATATTTAACTCTCGCTGATCAAATAAATACTTCAGACTCTTATGATCACTATATACATCGAACTGAGCTCCATAAAGATAGTGTCGCCACACCTTCAGAGCAAAGACTACAGCAGCTAACTCAAGGTCATGAATCGGGTAATTTCGCTCATGAGTTCGCAATTGACGAGATGCATAAGCTACCACTCTCTTATCTTGCATCAACACACATCCCAATCCCTGATGAGAAGCATCACAGTACACCTCAAACGGTCGACTAGTATCAGGGAGAATCAATACCGGCGAAGAAGTTAGTCTCTGTTTTAACTCATTAAAGCTTTGCTCACATTCCTCAGTCCACACAAAGGGTTGATCTCGGCGAGTTAACCGTGTTAATGGTGCAGCTATCTTCGCGAATCCCTCTATAAATCTCCGGTAGTAACCTGCTAGGCCCACAAAACTACGAATCTCTGAGGCTGTCTTCGGCCTTTCCCACTGCAACACCGCTTCAACTTTGGAAGGATCAACTGCAATTCCTTTAGCTGAAATAACATGACCAAGGAACTTCACTTCCTCTAGCCAAAACTCACACTTAGACAGTTTAGCATACAACTGTTTTTCCCTTAAAACATTAAGTACAGTCCTCAAATGCTCTTCATGTTCCTCGACGAAATAGAATAAATTAAAATATCATCAATAAAGACTACCACAAATCGATCCAGGAAAGGTCTAAAGATCCGATTCATGTAGTCCATAAACACAGCTGGAGCATTTGTAACTCCAAAAGGCATCACTATATACTCATAATGACCATATCTAGTGCGAAAAGCAGTCTTAGGAATATCTTCATCCTTCACTCGGATCTGATGGTACCCGAGACTTCAAATCAATCTTAGAGAATATCTTAGCACCTCTCGGTGGTCCATCAAATCATCGATTCGCGGCAATGGGTACTTGTTCTTAATTGTCAACTTATTCAACTTGCGATAATCCACACATAATCTAGAACTTCCGTCTTTCTTTTTCACCAAGAGAATCGGGGCTCCCCAAGGCGATACACTTGGTCTAATCATCTGTTTACGCATTAGATCCTCGATTTGCCCTTTAAGCTCAATTAACTCTTTTGGCGCCATTCTATACGGTACTACGGACACTCTCAGCTCCAGAATCAAATCTATAGCAAACTCTACCTCTCTACGTGGAGGTATTCCAGAATATCCTCTGGAAAAATCTCGTGGAATTCTCGTACTACGGTATTGGTGAAGGCTTTGCTCCACTTCGCATTCATAACTCCCAACAAAACAAAACAAGATACTCCCTCGGCTAAGGATGTTTCTACTTGGCGAGTAGAAATCAATTCTACACAATCTTGCTTGCAGAAAGATTAAACACCTCCGGCCACAATCAATTAGCACACGATTGGCAGTTAGCCAATCCATACCCAGGATTACATCTAACCCTGACATCGGGATACAAATAAGATTTACTTTGTATCTTCGTCCCTCAATTGCTATGGGACACCTAACACAAACCGTCGAAGTCTTAATTGAACTTAAAGTAGGTGTCGATACTACTAAGTCACATCCTAGATCGCCCACCGGTAATCCTAAATTTCTCACACAATTTTCCGCAATAAAAGAGTGTGTGGCTCCAGAATCAAATAATACAGAAAGAAAAGTACCTGCCACTACCGCTGTTCCTTGAACAAGATCTGTCGCCTGGGCTGCCTCTGACGCAGAAGTAGTGAATACACGTCCCTCCGCTCTCGATCTGGTTGTTGTTGGAGCTCTAGTTACTTTAGGCCTAATAGCGTGCAAGGCGCTAGCAGAAGACGAAACTGCCCTACTAGGCGTAGGACAGTCCCTTGCAAGGTGTCCTGGCTGCTGGCACGAGAAGCAAACTCTTACATCGGGGCAGGCACTGGCTCAGATAGTGTGGTCCTCCACACCTAAAACATCTGACAATCTGCGGCACTGAGACTCTAGGAGAAGAAGAAATTGCTCCCCTAGGCTGAAATGTAGAAGTAGCAGTCCCTACTGGCACCGGGGCTGATGCTGCCGATCCTCTTGACTGATATGATCGAGACTGCTGTTGGCGTAGCGACCGACTGTAGGGGCCCTTCTTAGTGCCCTTACTTCCATTACCATAACTGCTAGTAGCTCTACTAGATGGAGCCTTCCCAACTCCACCAACATCCTCCGCATTGAGACTCTCTATAATGGTGGCTTGATCCACCAAGTCAGCAAACTCTGTGATCCTGAGTGGGATCAAAATCCTCTTTATGTCAGTTCTCGGCCGTCGAAAACCTCGACATCTCCACTCCTCTGAAGTCGGGTGAGAATAAAATCGGTAGAGCCGCTCAAACTGTATTGCATACTCATAGGCGATGAGTTTCCTTGCACCAAGTTTAGAAACTCTCGTTCTTTGGCGGCACGAACATGAGAAGGGAAAAACTTTCCCAGAAAACTACTTCTAAATACAGCCCAAGTAATGACTTCACCTCGGGCCTCTAGCATAGTACGAGCTCCATGCCACCACATCTCTGCATCCCCTATCAGCATATACGTAGCATATATCACCTTTCTCTCCTCGGCGCAACCCATGGTTAGGAAGATCTTCTCAATCTCCACGATCCGCAGTTCGGCGACATCCGGTCCATCCACTCCCGTGAATTGAGGAGGATCATTCTTTACGAACTCGACAACCCATGGTATTCGGGAAGAGGTGCAGCTGAGGCGATGGCCGCTGCTGCCTTTGCCGGCAGCTAGCCGCTTGATTTGCGGCTTCTTCTGCTGAATCATATCTAGACTCGCCTAACAGTGGCTGCCATGGCCTCCATGGCATGAGCCATTTGGTTCACATTAGCAGGAGGAGGATTTGCAGCAGATCTTCTTGGTCTAGCCATCCTAATATATAGACTAGCTTAAATTACTAACGTTTAACATATTCAAGAATACCACCACATAGCTATATTCACAGATTCACTTATAGTGATATATTCATATTTAGTATATCATAAAAATTTAATCAATTTAGTACTCAAAGATAACAACATATCAACATTCACATAGCATAGCAAACACACTCATTTCAGCAATCATTTACAGCTTAGCTTAACAGTCTCTTATTCACACAGTATGACTCACCTATAGCTCACCCAAGTATCATATACCAAGTTTCCTACATCAATCATGTCTGAGAATCGAGGTGATCAAGCTCGTTCCCTCACAACTTGATGAATAGAAATTATGATATATGATTCACAGCTAAAACTTATATGTCTAATATGCACAACTGACGCCTAACAACCTCACCCCGTAGGTTTACCTAGACCATGCTCTGATACCACTAAAATGTCACGACCCCTTTTTTATAAGGGACCGAGAACATTGTTTCTACACCACATACTTATTTTAAAAATAGGTAAATAATAGAGAATATAAGTATAAAAATTCACTTCTCATTCAAAGTAAAAATGAAGTTCCTTACAACAAATATCCAACAGATCAACATAATATTACATTTAGTTTATAATATTCAAAATACCAAAAAAATTATAATACGTGACTCCTCGACATGAGGTCTCATATATAAAGAAAAAGGACTACGATGCATTATTACTCAACTCCAGCTTCTAACTTTTCTTCACCGGCCCTCACCTGTGAAGTAGATGCAACACCGCTACATCCGCTCACGTACCACCGAAATACGATCATCGCAATACACACGCACACAACGACATAGAAAGAAATGCAAGGGTGAGCTTACCAAACATAAAATAAAATTATATATATATAGAGCAAAATATTTTTCACAAGAATAACCCCATGCATTTCCAGCCCATCTAATGCACAAAGATGAAAACGGTTTCCAACTGGTTTCACCCTAATTAATCCGTAAGGAACCGAGCCGGTCCGGAGCGACCCATTCCGGTATCTGATCCAGACAAAGACAAGACAAAGCTCGGCATGAACTTACCGTTACATGTCTACCCACCTAAACATGTAACTCGGCTCTATAATGATGCAAAACATATATCTCGGCATGATGCACACCACCAAAATTATTTTAACAGCTCAACTACGGCAAGTTTATAATAGATCAGCCAAAATCTCAGCATTTTAAACTAATTACAACGATTCTGACTTAGAAAATAGCTTTTATTCAATAGATCTAACAAAATCATATCAAAATATCTTGAAATAGCATATTAAACCGTTCAAAACATAGTTCATAGGTTAAAGTAAACTCCCCTTACCTCAGAAAGATGATTCACACTAGATCTACCGAATATTACTTGATTATAACAAAAATTCACCGAAGATTCAGCTTTAGAACGGAGTTTCTCCTAAGAACACCATGAATTTCTATAAGAAAGAGAAGGAGAAGAGAAACGAACGGTAAATCTAGCTTCAAACTTAAAGAAACTTACTTCCAATCCTTCAGAATAGATGTAGAATCTCAGATCTGGCGGGAAATCTAAGTTTAGAAAGGTTTAGTATGAGAGAAATGGTGGTTTACGGCCTTAGAACCTTTGAGAACCTTGGATAGAGGTGAAGAAATGAAAATTTCGTGTGAAGCCCCCTTTTTATAGAAAATTTTTGAAACTTACTGTTCACGCCGAAATTTACTGTTCACCGCCGGAACACCGTTCACCGCCTTACCGTTCATGCCGAAAATACTGTTCGTGCACTATTCATGCTTGAAAACATCAGACACGCACCGTACATACGCGGTTGTCACTGTTCATACGCGGTTTGTATCGTACCACCGTGACGTCACCGATGACGTCAGCTGTCACTGTACATACGCGGTTTGTACTGTTCATACACGGTTTGTACGCGGTTTGCACTGTTCATTGCACTGTTCATACACGGTTTGTACTGTTCATGCCGGAAAACACTGTACACGCACTGTACATACGCGGTTGTCACTGTTCATACGCGGTTTGTACTGTACACTGTGACGTCACCGATGACGTCAGCTGTCACTGTACATACGCGGTTTGGACTTTTCATACACGGTTTGTACGCGGTTTGCACTGTTCATTGCACTGGTCCTACACGGTTTTTACTGTTCATACGCGGTTACACTGTTCATTGCACTGTTCACTTTTTTTTTTTTTTTTTTTTTTTTTAAATAATTTCAAACTCCATCTAAATATATTCCAATACCAAATAATCCTTCAATTAACATTGAACAAGTATAAAATATTATAGATTACTCAATAATAAATTAGAAGCCTGACAATTCTCCCCCCGAAAATAAATTTTCGTCCTCGAAAATTTCATTCCCTAGAGAAAAGATGAGGGTACAACTCTCTCATTCTTTCTTCTAACTCCCATGTGGCATCACCAGTTATTTGGTCCCAAACAACCTTTACTAACCGAATAGACTTACCTCTAAGTTTCTTAACTCTAGTTTCCTCGATACGAGCAGCTGGGACCTCCACAGACAAGTCATCTAGTAACTCCACAACATCATGCTCAATTACATGAGACAAATCTGGAACATACTACTTAATCTGCAACACATGGACAACATAATGTATTCCAGACAACTGAGGTGGTAACGCTAATTCATAGGCTACTGGTCCTCGACGATGTAATATCTGATACGGTCCTATGAACTTAGGTGTTAACTTCTTGGCTCTTAAGGCTCGCCCCACACCTGTAGTGCGTGATACTCTTAAGAATACATGATCACCAACCTCAAATTCTAGGGATCTTCTGCGTCGGTCAGCATAAGATTTCTGTCGACTTTGGGTAGCTCTTAGCTTTTCTCTAATAAGTTCAACTTTCTCCTTAGTTTCTTGCAGCATTTCAGGTCCAACCATCAAATGTACTCCATCTTGGAACCAACAGATAGGGGTTCTACACCTTCTACCATACAGAGCTTCAAATGGTGCCATATCTATACTCGAATGATAGCTATTGTTATAAGTGAATTCTACCAAAGGAAGCATATCCTCCCAATTACTCCTCTGTTCTACAATGCAAGTCCGCAATAAGTCTTCTAAGGTCTGAATAGTACGCTCAGATTGACCATCTGTTTGCGGATGGTATGCAGAACTCAACCTCAACTGTGTGCCCATAGATTCTTGGAAACTACGCCAAAGCGGGAAGTGAATCGAGGATCCCTATCGAGATAATACTAGAAGGTACTCCATGCAACCTGACAATCTCTCTAATGTACAATTCTGCTAATTTCTCCAAGCTAAAGGTCATGTTAATTGGCAAGAAATGTGCACTCTTGGTTAGCCTATCAACTATGACCCACACTGCATCATGATTCCTAAGCTGTTCTAGGTAGATGGGACACAAAGTCCATAGTCACATGGTCCCACTTCCACTCTGGAATTTCCATCGTTTGTAACTCTCCTGGAGGGCTTTGATGCTCCGCTTTTGCCTTTTGACAAGTCAAGCGAGGCTTTAACAAACTCAGCTATCTCTCGCTTCATGCCTCGGCCACCAAAACATCTGCTTTAAATCTTGATACATCTTGGTAACACCGGGATGAATGTTGAGACTACCCTTATGTCCTTCTTCTAGAATTGCTCTCTTTAATTCAGTATCTCTAGGGACACAAACTCGACCTTGACATCTGAGAATACCATCAACACCTTTACTGAAACCTTTTGTCTTATCTGTCCCTAAGAGAAATACAATCCGACATAACATTAGATCCCACAATTGTTTATCTTTAATTTCCTGTAAGAAATTATTAGTCACCACAATTCGGCTACAACTAATCTTTTCGGGTGATAAGTCCACATGTATGTTCAGGTCTCGGAATTGTTCTACCAAAAGGGTTTCACTGACTCTTAGGGAGAATGCCTGAACCACATTCCTACTTAATGCATCGGCCACCACGTTAGCTTTTCCTGGATGGTATTGGAGCTGAAAATCATAATCCTTAAGGAATTCCACCCAACGTCTCTGCCTCATATTTAACTCTCGCTGATCAAATAAATACTTCGACTCTTATGATCACTATATACATCGAACTGAGCTCCATAAAGATAGTGTCACCACACCTTCAGAGCAAAGACTACAGCAGCTAACTCAAGGTCATGAATCGGGTAATTTCGCTCATGAGTTCGCAATTGACGAGATGCATAAGCTACCACTCTCTTATCTTGCATCAACACACATCCCAATCCCTGATGAGAAGCATCACAGTACACCTCAAACGGTCGACTAGTATCAGGGAGAATCAATACCGGCGAAGAAGTTAGTCTCTGTTTTAACTCATTAAAGCTTTGCTCACATTCCTCAGTCCACACAAAGGGTTGATCACGGCGAGTTAACCGTGTTAATGGTGCAGCTATCTTCGCGAATCCCTCTATAAATCTCCGGTAGTAACCTGCTAGGCCCACAAAACTACGAATCTCTCGAGGCTGTCTTCGGCCTTTCCCACCGCAACACCGCTTCAACTTTGGAAGGATCAACTGCAATTCCTTTAGCTGAAATAACATGACCAAGGAACTTCACTTCCTCTAGCCAAAACTCACACTTAGACAGTTTAGCATACAACTGTTTTTCCCTTAAAACATTAAGTACAGTCCTCAAATGCTCTTCATGTTCCTCGACGAACTAGAATAAATTAAAATATCATCAATAAAGACTACCACAAATCGATCCAGGAAAGGTCTAAAGATCCGATTCATGTAGTCCATAAACACAGTGGAGCATTTGTAACTCCAAAAGGCATCACTATATACTCATAATGACCATATCTAGTGCGAAAAGCAGTCTTAGGAATATCTTCATCCTTCACTCGGATCCGATGGTACCCGGACTTCAAATCAATCTTAGAGAATATCTTAGCACCTCTCACTGGTCCATCAAATCATCGATTCGCGGCAATGGGTACTTGTTCTTAATTGTCAACTTATTCAACTTGCGATAATCCACACATAATCTAGAACTTCCGTCTTTCTTTTTCACCAAGAGAATCGGCTCCCCAAGGCGATACACTTGGTCTAATCATCTGTTTACGCATTAGATCCTCGATTTGCCCTTTAAGCTCAATTAACTCTTTTGGCGCCATTCTATACGGTACTACGTACAATCGCTCGGCTCCGGGAATCAAATCTATAGCAAACTCTACCTCTCTACGTGGAGGTATTCCAGAATATCCTCTGGAAAAATCTCGGGGAATTCTCGTACTGCGGTATTGATCGAAGGCTTTGCTCCACTTCGCATTCATAACTCCCAACAAAACAAAACAAGATACTCCCTCAGCTAAGGATGTTTCTACTTGGCGAGTAGAAATCAATTCTACACAATCTTGCTGCTCGGGAAAGATTAAACACCTCCGCCACAATCAATTAGCACACGATTGGCGGTTAGCCAATCCATACCCAGGATTACATCTAACCCCGACATCGGGATACAAATAAGATTTACTTTGTATCTTCGTCCCTCAATTGCTATGGGACACCTAACACAAACCGTCGAAGTCTTAATTGAACTTAAAGTAGGTGTCGATACTACTAAGTCACATCCTAGATCGCCCACCGTAATCCTAAATTTCTCACACAATTTTCCGCAATAAAAGAGTGTGTGGCTCCTAATCAAATAATACGTAAAGAAAAGTACCGCCACTACCGCTGTTCCTTGAACAAGATCGTCGCACAGGCTGCCTCGACGCGAAGTAGTGAATACACGTCCCTCCGCTCTCGATCTGGTTGTTGTTGGAGCTCTAGTTACTTTAGGCCTAATAGCGTGCAAGGCGCTAGCAGAAGACGAAACTGCCCTACTAGGCGTAGGACAGTCCCTTGCAAGGTGTCCTGGCTGCTGGCACGAGAAGCAAACTCTTACATCAGTCTGTGGGCACTGGCTCAGATAGTGTGGTCCTCCACACCTAAAACATCTGACAATCTGCGACCGAGACTCTAGGAGAAGAAGAAATTGCTCCCCTAGGCTGAAATGTAGAAGTAGCAGTCCCTACTGGCACCGGGGCTGATGCTGCCGATCCTCTTGACTGATATGATCGAGACTGCTGTTGGCGTAGCGACCAACTGTAGGGGCCCTTCTTAGTGCCCTTACTTCCATTACCATAACTGCTAGCAGCTCTACTAGATGGAGCCTTCCCAACTCCACCAACATCCTCCGCATTGAGACTCTCTATAATGGTGGCTTGATCCACCAAGTCAGCAAACTCTGTGATCCTGAGTGGGATCAAAATCCTCTTTATGTCGGTTCTCGGCCGTCTGAAAACCTCGACATCTCCACTCCTCCGAAGTCGGGTGAGAATAAAATCGGTAGAGCCGCTCAAACTGTATTGCATACTCATAGGCGATGAGTTTCCTTGCACCAAGTTTAGAAACTCTCGTTCTTTGGCAGCACGAACATGAGAAGGGAAAAACTTTCCCAGAAAACTACTTCTAAATACAGCCCAAGTAATGACTTCACCTCGGGCCTCTAGCATAGTACGAGCTCCATGCCACCACATCTCTGCATCCCCTATCAGCATATACGTAGCATATATCACCTTTCTCTCCTCGGCGCAACCCATGGTTAGGAAGATCTTCTCAATCTCCCTGATCCAGAGTTCAGCAGCATCTGGTCCATCCACTCCTGTGAATTGAGGAGGATCATTCTTTCTGAACTCTGACAACCCATGGTATTCAGGAAGAGGTGCAGCTGAGGCAGTAGCTGCTGCTGCCTTTGCTGCAGCAGCGGCTTGATTTGCAGCTTGCTGCTGCTGAATCATATCTAGACTCTGCCTAACAGTGGCTGCCATGGCCTCCATGGCATGAGCCATTTGGTTCACATTAGCAGGAGGAGGATTTGCAGCAGATCTTCTTGGTCTAGCCATCCTAATATATAGACTAGCTTAAATTACTAACGTTTAACATATTCAGCAATACCACCACATAGCTATATTCACAGATTCAGCTTATAGTGATATATTCATATTTAGTATATCATAAAAATTTAATCAATTTAGTACTCAGCATAACAACATATCAACATTCACATAGCATAGCAAACACACTCATTTCAGCAATCATTTACAGCTTAGCTTAACAGTCTCTTATTCACACAGTATGACTCACCTATAGCTCACCCAAGTATCATATACCAAGTTTCCTACATCAATCATGTCTGAGAATCGAGGTGATCAAGCTCGTTCCCTCACAACTTGATGAATAGAAATTATGATATATGATTCACAGCTAAAACTTATATGTCTAATATGCACAACTGACGCCTAACAACCTCACCCCGTAGGTTTACCTAGACCATGCTCTGATACCACTAAAATGTCACGACCCCTTTTTTATAAGGGACCGAGAACATTGTTTCTACACCACATACTTATTTTAAAAATAGGTAAATAATAGAGAATATAAGTATAAAAATTCACTTCTCATTCAAAGTAAAAATGAAGTTCCTTACAACAAATATCCAACAGATCAACATAATATTACATTTAGTTTATAATATTCAAAATACCAAAAAAATTATAATACGTGACTCCTCGACATGAGGTCTCATATATAAAGAAAAAGGACTACGATGCATTATTACTCAACTCCAGCTTCTAACTTTTCTTCACCGGCCCCCGAGCCTCGTGAAGTAGATGCAACACTGCTACATCTGCTCACGTACCACCGTACGATCATCGCAGTACACACGCACACAACGACATAGAAAGAAATGCAAGGGTGAGCTTACCAAACATAAAATAAAATTATATATATATAGAGCAAAATATTTTTCACAGCAATAACCCCATGCATTTCCAGCCCATCTAATGCACAGCATGAAAACGGTTTCCAACTGGTTTCACAGCCTAATTAATCCGTAAGGAACCGAGCGGTCCGGAGCGACCCATTCCTAGATCTCGGATCCGACAAGACAAAGACAGAAATCAAGATGAACTTACCGTTACATGTCTACCCACCTAAACATGTAACTCGGCTCTATAATGATGCAAAACATATATCTCGGATGATGCACACCACCAAAATTATTTTAACAGCTCAACTACGGCAAGTTTATAATAGATCAGCCAAAATCTCGGCATTTTAAACTAATTACAACGATTCTGACTTAGAAAATAGCTTTTATTCAATAGATCTAACAAAATCATATCAAAATATCTTGAAATAGCATATTAAACCGTTCAAAACATAGTTCATAGGTTAAAGTAAACTCCCTTACCTCGTAAAGATGATTCACACTAGATCTACCGAATATTACTTGATTATAACAAAAATTCACCGAAGATTCAGCTTTAGAACGGAGTTTCTCCTAAGAACACCATGAATTTCTATAAGAAAGAGAAGGAGAAGAGAAACGAACGGTAAATCTAGCTTCAAACTTAAAGAAACTTACTTCCAATCCTTCAGAATAGATGTAGAATCTCGGATCAAGGGAAATCTAAGTTTAGAAAGGTTTAGTATGAGAGAAATGGTGGTTTACGGCCTTAGAACCTTTGAGAACCTTGGATAGAGGTGAAGAAATGAAAATTTCGTGTGAAGCCCCCTTTTTATAGAAAATTTTTGAAATTTACTGTTCACGCCGAAATTTACTGTTCACCGCCGGAAAACACTGTTCACCGCCTTACTGTTCATGCCAGAAAATACTGTTCAGGCACTATTCATGCGGAAAACACTGTACACGCACTGTACATACGCGGTTGTCACTGTTCATACGCGGTTTGTACTGTACACTGTGACGTCACCGATGACGTCAGCTGTCACTGTACATACGCGGTTTGTACTGTTCATACACGGTTTGTACGCGGTTTGCACTATTCATTGCACTGTTCATACACGGTTTGTACTGTACATACGCGGTTACACTGTTCATTGCACTGTTCACTTTTTTTTTTTTTTTTTAAAATAATTTCAAACTCCATCTAAATATATTCCAATACCAAATAATCCTTCAATTAACATTGAACAAGTATAAAATATTATAGATTACTCAATAATAAATTAGAAGCCTGACACATTAAGGATAGAATTAAATGTTCAATGCAATCAAAGTCTTAAAATCCAGATCCACAATCAATTTACAATATCAAAATTACATCCATCAATACTTAACCAAAAGAAATCATAACATGTTCTTAAAAGAAAAAGAAAAAGAAAGAATAGAAGAAGAGCTATAGAATTTCTTCATAATTCCAATTCCTAGCCTAATTCTTCAATGTCCAGAGCTTGGAAGTCGCCTACAATCTTCCTCTCTAACTCTCCTAAAGTGTAGAAATGAAAAAAATGAGAAAAAAGTCTTAAAATTTTTGAGTTTCTGGCTTTTTATAACATTCTCGCACTTTTGGCGTGGTCATTATTTGTGATAATAGTATAGTAGCCACACGCAGGGCATTTTTACTGACAGCACTCTGCGTAATCACTTTATCTAAAAATAGTAGCCATGTGCACTTTGCATAATCACTTTATCTGAAAATAGTAGCAACACACAACTTCATCCCTTCAAATAGACTTGCGCGATGGTGACTATGTGCAAAAAGTAACCACGTGCATTCTTACTCCTGAACTAAGGCTCTATACACTTTTTACATAAATAGTGTACACACACATTCTTGCTCCTGGACAAAGGCTTTGGAGTGATCACTTTTCATAGTTATAGTGAACATGTCCATAATGTTTTGCCCAATTAACTTCAAAGTTGTCACTTTTTGTGTCAATAGTAGTCATGCCTAGCACTCAATTGCATTCCATACCTCTAAAGTGTTCACTTTTTGTGCCAATAGCAACAATGCTTAGCCTAATTAACCTGTTAATGCCTCTAACTCGTGTTTTTACTTATAATCTTGTGCAAAACTAGTTCAACAACAAAATTACATTAAAATTCCATTAAATCCCAACACTTTAAGTTACTAAAGACAAAAATTGACTTTATTGAACAATTATATATTTTTGTGCAATTTTCACCTTCCAAATTACCTTTCTTCTATAAAAAAACAACACAAAAAACTGATTAAAAACCTAGTAAAATCTAGATTTATTAGCAAACGTGGATCTTGACCAGCATAAAGTGTTTGGGCTATATCTTGGTTCACAAATATCCAATTGGATTCATTCTAGTGACATTTGAAAGCTAAAATTTAGGCCTTTAATTCATATTTGGATCATGAAGTCGCAAATTTTGAGCCAAAAGAAGGGAGCAAGTTACGAATTTGTTCTAGAAAATTAGGTAGTTACCATTTAGGATATTTCTTTCCTTAGATTATGGTATTTTTCAAATTTCAAACTTGGTGTAATCTTGTTTTCAATTTTTTGACATGATTAATTATTATTAGGATTAGGATTTTTATTAGGTGGACTAAGCTTAATTCTTCTCTTTTAATTATTATTAAATTAATAGCCCATAAACTTTTTATGTTATCTCTTCCTTTTACCTTGCATGATTATTGGGGGTAATAGCTTACGGAAAAGATTAACATTGCATGACCTAATGGTGTTAATATATTTATTATGAGTGGTTGGAAATCATAAGTAAACTAGAATTAGAATTATTCTAAAAGTAAACATAGAGAAGTGCAAAGGTGAAACTATACGCTCTAGATTTTTCTTGATTAGTTTATTGTTAGAGGTTATGTTGTCTTAATTCTTTTTAATTACTTTCATATTTGAATTAAGAAATTTTTAGTATTTGAAAACAATTCTTGTGAGACGATATTTTGGAAACTTATTTTAGAACCCTTTTATTACTTGTTGACAGGTGCACTTGCTCATGAAAATAGGTGTAATGTTATCTTGGATTGATCTCCTTCTCTCTGATATTCTTTGCTTTTTTAGCTCTTTCTTTTGTCTTTGTATAGTCCTATCAATTTCCATATTAAATTGATAAGTTATAGAAGATTTAGAATCAGTGAGCATGCAATAAAGAAAATTTTATAAAAAGTATAAAATAAAAATAGATAGAACAAAATAAATTAAAATAAGTTAAAAAATCAAAATTAAATTCTTTGAATAAATTAAATACTAGATTTTTTTAATATTAGAAAAATAATTTCTGACAATGGCACCATAAAACTTGTTCGTGGACAAGAATACTCGTCGAAAAGTAATAGAAAGTTCTAAAACAAGTTACCAAAATATCGTCCTACAAGGATTATTTTCAAGTTTAGAATATCTATTAATTATTTGAAGTTCAAGGATGCTAAATTAAATAAAACGAAGATTCAAATATAAAAGCAATTAAAATAACACAATTTATGACAATAAACTAATCCAAATGAATTCTAGGTCATATGATTTCACGTTTACACTATTCTTTGTTCACCTTTAGATTAATTCCAATTATGTTTTCTTTTTGATTTCTAACCACTCGTACTAAAGTTATTAATATCCAATGGTCATGCAATGCTAACAGTCTTTTCACTAAAGTTATTACCCCCAATGGTGATGCAAGACAAAAGGACGAGAAAGCATAATGAGCCAATAACTTGTTAATTTAATAACGATTGAAAGAGAACTAAGTTTGGTCCACGTAATCCTTTATCTCATTTTACTTTATAGATCCATTAACTATATGTTATATATAGAGTCATGTAAAAGATCCACTATATCCCTAGCTATGGATTTATCTAGATATAATGTAATGAGAAATTAAAATAATAATAAACCAATCCATAATTATTATAAGAGTAAATGCAAACTAAAGGAATCTCCAATAGATAAGAGATGAAAACAATTCTTGATCCAAGACACATTCTCTAAAGCTCTAAAAGTTGTCAACGCTTAGCCAAAACCAAGATATCCAAGTCGTAGCCCTCAATGTTCTTTAAATACGATTTATAATCCTCAAGAGATTAGGGTTGTTGCCTTTAAGATATATGTTTTATCTCTAATAAAGATATGACGTATCAAGAGAGAAAAATATGAACTTTTGTTGCCAAATTTAAAGTTTGAATTCTCTCTTCTCAAGTTCCTTAAAACTCTTCAAGTTGGTTTCACTAGGAGCACGATCGTGCACACCAATATGCACGACTGTGCATATATGGCTTGAAACATGTGTGTGCTGGCTGCTGAAGCAATGGTGTACTTGCCTTATTTTCCATCCGATTTGGTCCCAAAATGCACCCAAATCCCAATTGTGATCTTCTAATGCTAAAATGCATAATTAATATAAAGTTTGTGTAAAACCCTCATAAAAGAATGGTCACACATATAAATATAGGCTGTAAAAACATGCCAAAATGTAGACTTACCAGCAAGAAAGGAAGGGCGTGGCCTATGCATCTGGATACTAATGCCTACACGAGAAGAATTATCCAACTCATGATTTTTAGCTTGCTATTGTGGTTTTTGTGCTCAATATATGGAGACACCATTTGTATGGAGTAAAATTTGAGGTGTTCAATGATCACAAAAGCTTGAAGTACCTTTTAGACTATAAAAAGTTGACTATGTGCCAAAGAAGGTGGATGAAATTTCTAGAGGACTATGACTTCAAGATTTATTATCATTGTAGAAAAGCCAATGTTATAGTTGATGCCTTAAGTAAGAAATCATTACATGTCTCCACAATGATGATCAAAGAGCTGGAATTGATTAAGGCATTTCATTATCTTAACTTGGCTATTCAAGTGAGGCTCAATAACCTAGTTTTGGGAACTCCTAGAATCATCAACCAATTTCTAAAGCAAGTCAAGGCTACTCAAGCACAAGATGAATTTTTATAAGACAGGCTCAAAGAAAAAGGAGTTGGAAAAGGAGTAGATATCAACCAAGACACTAAAGGGCCAACAATAGGACTTACATTCTAAACAAGGATGATTTAAGACATATATTCTTAGAAGAAGCCTATAAGGGCTAATATTCGAAGGGCAAGTGTACCCATCGAGAAGTAATAAAGGGTTTTCAACTAAGTTCCTAAAATATCATCCCACAAGGATTGTTTATCAACTACTAAGAGTTTTCCTAATTTAATTGTTTGAGCTTCAAATATGTGAGATTAATCAGGACGAGAATTTAAAAAATCAATTGTATCAACTAAGAGCAAGAAACATAGATCACGTCTTGGTTACGCTTATCAGAGAGAAACCTAGGGCGTATGAGTGTTTTCATTCAATCCTTTATGTTATTTTTCTATTTAGATCTAAATCTATTTTCCTGATGATTACTAATTATTCATCCTAATACTATTAATATCCACTGGTCATGCAATGTTAATATTCTTTTTCTAAGTTAATATTCCCAATGGTCATATGAGTTATCAATTAGGAAAAGCTTGAAGTGTAATGCCCCAAATTTCATGAATTAATTAGCAACTCTTGGATTAGAACTTCTCGCTGTCTCTGACTTTCTAGTATCAGAAGGAGTAGATGGAAATTAAAATTTTTAGAATAGTGATTTATTTTAGAGTTGGAATTTTAGGGAAAATTGCATGCAATACTTGGTTTTAGGATCATCCAGGACTAATTTACTCTACAGTACTGTCCAAAGTGTCCACTGATAATTCTGTCCAGAAAGTATATTTTCGTTCTATTTGAATTATTCAAAAAATAATAATAATAATTAATTAATAAATATATTTATCATAATTATCTCTCTCGAAAAGCGTGATATTTGCTAATCATTACTTTGGATTTTCAATGATTACTTAGCCGTCATAATTTTGCACGGAATTTCACGAGATCTAGTAATCATTCCCTTGAAGATCCCAAAAATCTAGTTCGGCCACTAAGATTGCATGCAATGGATCTTGTTCCCTGATTTGTAGACCAAGTCACTTCAGAACTTTCTTGTCTTGTCTTACAAATTCCAACATGATTTCCTTGAAATTGCCACCATGTCAAATGTCCTTTCAAATGTCAACCAAGTCGTGTTAAATTCCTCGTCGGCCAATTATTTTGCATGCCTGCTGTCGAAAGCTTTAAGCCTTGATACTTGTGCCGATTCTTGGAACTTGCCTCACCAAAAACCGTGTGCATGCAGCCTAGACCATTCCATGCAGCTTGCTTATCAAAATACACTAAGTGTTAGTTGCAAACCTTTCTAAAATTCACTATTCATGCACAAAAAACCGTGAGCCCCTTTTCATGCAACAATCCTTTTACTTCAATTGGCCAATTTCAAAATTGGAAGCCTTAGAACCTTATCCAAGGAGCCTAGGGCCGTGAATCCATTCCCTTGGCCATTTCATTTTCACCTTTCATGCAAAAAGGGGACACTTGGTCCGAATATGCATTTTTGTTGCACCAAACCAAGAAACTATCTCACACTCTCTCTTGAAACCCTTCCACTTTCTCATTCTCTCCATCCTCTCTTCAAACCGAGACCACAACACCAAAGAGGTAAGCCATTTCTCATCTTTACTTCCTTGATTTTGGGGAGCCTAACACCATAGCATCTTCCTCCATCTTTCTTTCTAATTTTCGTGTTGAAGGAACCCACTTTAGAGGGAGAAATTGAAGAATCTTGCCACTGTTTTTCGGTCCAGCAAGCTTCCCTTGAAGATCAACCATTTCCAGCCCTTCTCTCTTCAATCTCATGTCCAAAAATCAAAGGTAAGGGGGAGTTCTCACCTTGCTTGATTTTTCATGTTGCGATTTGATGTTCTTGCTTGTTTTTCCTTGATAAACTCTTGTATTTTGGACTGCATGTGGAAGTGACTTGAATCTGATTTTTGCATGATGAATCCCTTCAAAGAGTGTGTTATCTTTCCATTTGCATGTCTCGGATTTGTATACCTTTTGACTTGATCTCTTGTTCAAATATTGATTGACCCTTGGAATCAAGAAACCACGGATTTACACGTTAATTTTGCATCATTGCATGTTAATTTCAGCCCTATGTATTTCGATTTCACTCTTGAAAGTTTGGACATCCCTTAGGAAATTTGATGTACTGCACTTAGATTATGAAACCTTGTTTTTGCACGAAAATTTCCCTTGATTTAGTGGTGTGATGATTGAGAAAGAAGGAAGTAATAAGGAGGTTCATAAGGCAGGACAGTATTGAACGTTTTGAGGAAAAAGGCAAGGATTTCGTATTTTAGAACTTTAAAATAAATTGGGAGCATGAGAATGGACCATGGACATTAACCTTGTAAAAAGAAAGGACCAATAAACCTTGAATGATTTTCGGTTTTGACAATAAGTGATGCAAATTATTTGGAGATGTCATGCTTGGATTGAACCTTGGCGAATGTGTGAACTAAAGTGTTTAACAACCGAATTTTTGAAAGGAGAACCCTTGTATATGCCTCGGTCTTGTGTCCCTAAAAGCTTGATTTCTTATAAATTAAAATCACGAAACTTGGACAATGAGTTAGAGTCTTTGTATGTTGATTTTCCTACTTTAGTATGTTAGAAAACTTAAGTAAAATAATAAACGTGAGTGCTGGACAGATTTAACTCTTAGGGAAAAGATTAGCGTTTTCGCGCCTTGATGCCTTGTTTTATCTAGGTATAACCAAAGAGATTGGAAGCATTTTACCCTGAATTAATTGATTGAACCCATGCTGAATTTAATTGGTTGAATGATTGTTGTTGCTTGTGAGTTTCAGTGATTGACCTCGTGAGAAAAGAAGTGTATGTTTTAATTTGGCCAAGCTTTGAAGTTAGGAAAGTTCTGAATATGGTTATGTACAAGTTGTGGAAAAATGTGAATTGATATGGCTTTAAACCGTAATCACCTTTAGTTTTTAACGATGAAGGATGGTAAAACTTGTGATTGGATGGTGTGACTTCATGAAACTTGGATGGTAAAGATTATAAGATGATGGAATGTGCCTTGTCTGCTTATGGGAACTATGAACATAAAAATGTTTCATGCATCATATCATTTTCTTGAACGACTTGATGGCACAACAGAGGCACAGCTGTAGGTATTGGAAGTTCGGTCCCGAGTAGACCTATTGGGAGTGGCGAAAGGGGGAACAGTCGACCTAGATGGCGCAGCAGAGCTCTCTGTGGCCGGGTCGTGACCCTACTTGCAAGCCTTAGCCAAGCCCGACAAGGACTCCACATCCTAGGGTCGTTGAGGTCCATTCCTGAAGAGACCCAGTTTGGGGCCAGCACCAGTTTTGGGTGTTCTTGGAATAATGAAATAAATGCTTTCTGTGCAAATTGTGATGCAGGGAATGGGGTCCTCCGATCGCCACACGACTTGACCTTACCATGATGAACTCTACACTAAAAGCTGGGCAAGTCGCTAGCAGTAGAGTAAGGGATCCCCATGCATACCATGTCAATAGACAAGAGAAATTTTAGAGATGTATAATGAGGGTAGGAATTGCATCCATGCATCATGGGCATCATTAGTAAGCAGTGGATTGTTCTTGACTGTGAAATTGCTCTTGCATGCTAATGATTGTTATCATATTCTATGTATGTCTCATGATGATGGTGGAATGTATTAATTGTTATGCCTTGTAGTAATTGATATGCTTGTGTTTGAAACGCCACCTTCCTTGGGGTATGGCAACTATATGTTAAATCGTGTTTGGAGAACTCACCCCTTGGCTGTATTGTCTCTGTTTTACTTTCCATGCATTATAGATGGCCAAGAACGGGATGAGAGTACTAGTCCTTTCCTCTGAGGAAGACATGTGGGTGTTCGACGCCGTGGCCCAACAGAGCATTTTCCGTGGTCGTGCCTACACCCTTCAAGGACGATATAGTGGAGGTTCATGGATTACTAAGTACGTGACTAAAGGTCCTATTGAGATTGTTTTCTCTATTCCTCCTAGAGACACACAGCTACCTTATCCCGCTCTATCCGCCTCACCCTCGCCCACTTGTGTTGACCCTCGTAGCCTCAGTGCTAGACCTTCGCCCACACCTATACCTTTCCTCCCTCTGCATTTTGATTCCCTGCCTGCACCTGCTGAGAAGGATGTCCATGTGGTGGAATCCTCAGTCAGATATGAGACTAGACCATCGTATATGTCCCCTACCTTCCGACCACTCTGTTCACCCTTCCTTACCTCTCTTTCGGCCCCTAGCACTGCTGGCTGGATAGAGGACAGTGATGAAGGGAATGCCGCTGCTACCGCTACGTCTTCCTCCCCCACCTCTTCTAAGGAGTCTGATCCTATGGAGGATTATTCTCGTCTCGGCTGATTGGGATAGTTTGTCTGTTGTTGTTTCTTAGGGAACTGCTCTTAGGGAGTCAGTCTGTTTCATTCCATGTATCTCTGAACTATGTTAATTTTATGCACTTTAATTATGTTATTTTACCTTATCAGGTTGTAGTACTATGAGATTGTTACTAACTATTTCCCTATCTATTGCATAAAGTTATTCAGTTATGATGGAGTATTGTTGTTGCTCTACTTTGGTTTTGTTATTATATTTTGAGGCCATAAACCTCTAAGCAGAAATGTGATATGCTAGATGTGAGTTCAAAGAATGTGTTTATCTTTCCGCTTCTCCTGTTTAAAAAAAAAAATCTCTCTATTTTTAGGCGTCACATGAAGAACCTATGAACTTGTTAATTTAATAACGATTAGAAGAGAAAGATTGATTTGATCCACCTAATCCTTTGTCTCGTTTTACCCTATAGATCTATTACTTAACCAAGGTACGGTCGCCTGACAATATAATTAATTAGGATTAAGAAAGAAGCGCATTAGGATAAAATCTAACCACATAACAGAAATCAAATTTAGATTCAAACATCAAAGTTCCATAAATTAATGAATAATAGTTCCCATAGCCCTAACTATGGACTTAGTTACTCATGCTAAAGAAAAAAACTAAACAATCATAAACAAATCCATAATAAAAAGAAATAGCAAGACTGAAGGCCTCCAAGATTTTTTAGAGGACCTTACTCTAGTCCAAATCAGTCTCAAGTGAAGGGGACTGTATCTCAAGAAGATAGTAGTGGTGGTTCTGGTTCTTTCAGAAGGCCACTAAAATGTTTCAAGTGTGGTGGACCTCATATTAAAAATAATTGTCCTCAACTTCCACCAACATGTGACATTTGTGGGAAAATGGGACACTCTACTAGTGTCTGTTGGTCTGCTCCACAAAAGAGCGGAAGCATGAGTGTGGAACAAAGACCTGAATCTAGAGCAAGCACTGGAACAAAGCCAAATGTGAAAGGCAAAGTTTTTGCTATGAGTGGAGCTGAGGCTTCAAAATCAGAGGAGCTTATTAGAGGTAAATATATCATAACAGACTGACTTGTAGATGTGTTGTTTGATTCTGGTGCTACTCATTCCTTTATTTCTGTGGATTGTATGAGATTTCTAGAATTACCTGTATCTGAATTGTCTTGTGATGTTATTGTATCTACTTCTACGGGTAAGCCCGTAGCAACTTCTTCTGTGTGTTTAGGCTGTCCTGTGATGGTACATAGTAGGATTTTTAGTATAGATTTGATTTGTTTATCTCTTTCCCAACTTGATGTGATTTTGGGAATGGATTGGTTGTCATCCAACCATTTTCTATTGGATTGTAAAGAGAAAGTTTTGATTTTTGGCACTAAAGTATTAGAAAGTGCTAGACTCTTAAGTCCAGATCCATTGGAAAATGTAATGAGTGCTAAGGCTTTCATGGTTCTATTTTCAATTGAGACTGAAAAGGGAATGAAGCCTGAGTATATCCCAGTGGTTAGAGATTTTTTAGAAGTTTTCCCTGATGATGTTACTGAATTGCCACCAGAAAGAGATATTGAGTTTACTATTGATCTTATTCCGGGAGCAACTCCTATTTCTGTTGCACCATATAGGATGTCACCAGTGGAGTTGGCTGAGGTAAAGAAACAGGTAGAAGAATTATTGCAGAAAAGGTTTATAAGGCCAAGTGTGTCACCTTGGGGAGCACCTGTTCTTTTGGTGAAAAATAAAGATGGGAGTATGAGGATGTGTGTTGAGTATAGGCAGTTGAATAAGGTAACAATAAAGAACAAGTATCCTATTCCTTGAATTAATGACTTAATGGATCAGTTAAGAGGAGCCTCTATATTTTCAAAGATTGATTTGCGATCTGGTTATCATCAGATCAAAGTCAAGAGTGAGGATATCCCCAAGACAGCGTTTAGAACCCGCTATGGCCACTATGAGTATCTAGTTATGCCATTTGGTGTGACTAATGCTCCTACAGTATTCATGGACTACATAAATAGAATTTTTCATGAGTTTTTGGATAAATTTGTTGTAGTATTTATAGATGATATTTTGATTTATTCCAAGAATCATGAAGAACATGCAGAACACTTGAGAATTGTTTTGCAGATACTAAGAGAAAGACAGTTGTATGCAAAATTCTCTAAGTGTGAATTTTGGTTACCATAAATCCAATTTTTGCGACATATGGTATCAAAAGATGGCATTATGCTGGATCCAGTAAAGGTGGAGGCAGTGGCTCAATGGCCAAGACCTACTAATCCAACAGAAATTCGCAGTTTTCTGGGACTAGCTAGCTATTATAGGAAATTTATTGAAGGATTTTCTAAAATAGCTTTTCCCTTGACAAAGTTAACAAGAAAAGGAAAGGAGTTTGTATGGAATGAAGAGTGTGAAGCTAGTTTCCAAAAGCTGAAAGAAAAGTTAACATCTGCCTCTGTCTTAGTTTTGCCTAATCTAAAATAGAAGTTTGATGTGTATTGTGATGCATCTGGACAAGGGCTTTGAGGTGTTTAGTGATCATAAGAGTTTGAAGTACTTGTTTGATCAGAAAGAGTTAAATATGAGGCAGAGAAGGTGGATAGAATTTCTGAAGGATTATGATTTTACATTGTCTTATCATCCTGGGAAGGCAAATGTGGTTGCTGATGCTTTAAGTAGGAAGTCCTTACATATGGCAAGTATGATGGTGAAAGAATTAGAGTTGATTGAGAAGTTTCGAGATATGAATTTGGCAGTGGAGGTGCGACCTCAGAGTCCGTATCTTGGGACTTTGACAATCAACAATGATTTCTTGGTTAGGGTACGTGATGCTCAACAAGAAGAAGTATTCTTGCAGGAAATGATGAGGCAGAGGGGTGAAGAAAAGGATTTGGAGTTCCATTATGATGCAAATGGACTGATTAAGTTCAAGAACCGTGTGTGTATTCCTTCTAATGATGAGCTTAAGCAGATGATACTTGAGGAAGCTCATAAAAGTAGAATGAGTTTTCATCCTGGTACGACAAAAATGTATCAAGACCTTCGTAAGAATTTTTGGTGGAATAGAATGAAGAAGGATGTGGCTGAATATGTAGCAAAGTGTTTAACTTGTCAAAAGGCGAAGGTAGAACATCAATGTTCACCTGGGATATTACAGCCATTAGAAATTCCTGAGTGGAAATGGGATAGTATTTCTATGGATTTTGTGTCTGGTTTGCCAAAAACCAAGAGTAATCATGATGCAATTTGGGTGATAGTAGATAGATTGACTAAAGCAGCTCATTTTCTTTCCATTAATATGAAGTACAAGTTGGAGAAGCTGGCTGATATGTATGTGAGAGAGATAGTTAGATTGCATGGAGTGCCAACTAGTATTGTGTCAGACAGAGATCCAAGGTTTACATTGAGATTTTGGGAGAGTCTGCAGAAAGCCTTGGGTACTAAGTTAAAACTTAGTTTAGCTTATCATCCACAAACTGATGGTTAGACTGAAAGAACAATACAGTCCTTGGAGGATTTGTTAAGAGCTTGTGTGATGGAACAACAAGGAACTTGGGAGGAATGTCTACCTTTGGTAGAATTCATGTATAATAACAGTTATCATGCAAGCATTAGAATGGCTCCATTTGAGGCTCTGTATGGAAGAAAGTGAAGAACCCCTTTATGTTGGTATGAAACTGGTGAGGCGATCCAATATGCGCCAGATATGGTTCAGAAGCAACATGAGCAAATCAAACTGATCAGAGAAAAGATAAAAATAACACAAGATAGGCAAAGGAGTTACTATGATAAGAGAAGAAAACCTTTGGAGTTTTAGGTAAATGATCATGTGTTTTTAAAAGTTTCACCTGTAACTGGAGTTGGAAGAGCTCTAAAATCCAAGTTATCTCCTAAGTTTATTGGGCCATTTGAAGTGCTAAGTAAAGTTGGCCCTGTTGCTTATAAGATTGCTTTGCCTCCAAATCTCTCAAACTTGCATCCTGTATTTCATATATCTCAGCTTAGAAAGTATATTCCTGACCCTACTCATGTGATAGAACTTGATCCTGTTCAAGTGAGAGAGAATTTGTCATATGATGTACAACCGGTGAAAATTGTTGATCACCATGTTAAGAAATTAAGGGGTAAGGACATTTCACTAGTTAAAGTAATATGGAATACTAGTGATGAGGGAGATGCCATGTGGGAAACTGAGAATAAGAAGAAAGAATTATATCCTGATCTTTTTGTAACTTAGCAAATTTCGAGGACAAAATTCCTTAAAGGAGGGGAGAATTGTAACATCCTATGCTTTGTGTCATGCTTGTAGTATATTATTGAGAAAAAATCTGTAGTACTTTGTGAGCAAAAAGAAACCGTGTATGTACAATAACCCCTGATATCAACAGTGACATAACGCTGATGTCATCAACGACATCACGCTTATGTCATCAGTGACATCACGCTTATGTCATCAGTGACATCATGCTGACCTCACGCTGACATCATTGCTTATGTCATCGGTGATCTCATGCTGACATCATCGCTTATATCATCGGTGACATCATGCTGATGTCATCGCTTGCATCATGCTGACATCATCGCTTACATCACGTTGACGTTGACATCATCGCTTGCATCATGCTGACATCATCGCTTACATCATATTGACGCGAACATCTTCAAAAAATTTTCTATAAATAGGGGGCTTCACATGAAATTTTCATTCCCATCCAAGGTTCTCGAAGTTTCTAAGGTCATATCTTGTCATTTTCTCCCATACTAAACCTCCTAAACTTAGATTTCTCTTTAGATCTGTGATTCTACGTCCGTTCTAAAGGATTTCAAGTAAGTTTATCTAAGTTTGAAGTTAGATTTACCATTCGTTTCTCTTCTTCTTCTTTTTCTTATAGATGTTCATGATGTTCTTAGGAAAACCTCCGTTCTAGAGTTAAATCTTCGGTTAAATCTTTGTAAAAGCTCTGTTTTGAGGTAAGGGGGCTCTACTTTATCATTTTGTTATGTTTATTACTTATTCTCATAGATCTTGTCATGTATGTGATTATATGTGGAATAATCCTTGTTTTATGAGAAATAATCGGTGAAAAGTGAGAATAATTGGCTATTTATGTGATTTTATGATGAATACATGATGAAAATGTGATATTATGTTCAAATAGAGCATGATAAGCTATATTGAGGATGGTTGATATGATTTTGTGATATAAAATATACAAAGAGATGGATGTTTCATGTTTGAATATATTGTGTTTCATATTAAAATGATGTGTATTGTGAAAATGCCATGGTTTGATGTATATGATGAAAAGTATGTGAAAATATAATGAAAAATATGTGTGAACATGAGAAATGGCATATGTGAACATGTGAATATACTTGAAAAAGTATGAGATGAAAAAGGATATGATGTAAATAGTTACAGAAATACACTGGGGGAGTGAAAGATGGAGACGATATAGTATATCTTGGGGAAATGTAGGGTGGTGAGTGACATTTGGGATTGTGCACGAAATATTGTGTTCGAATGCACCACATGGCCACACACTTATTTCTCGACTTGACTCCTGACCAGCTGTCTATTGCATGCGTTGTATCCGTATTGCATTGGGCCATCCGGCGACTATTTACATGGATGTGTAAGACCTCGGGATAGAGGCATCGAATAACTGTGGCCACAAGGACGCGGTAAGCACGGATAAAAATAAAAGAAATTGTGAATATGTGGAATACAATACGTGTTGAGATGAGAATATGGTTTATATGACATTGTGATATGTAATTCCATGATGTTTTCTTTAATCGTGATAAGATGTGTTTTGTAATGAATATGTGTGATGTATGAGTGGTAGGGTAGAGACTCACCCTTACACAACATTTTTCAGGAAACCAGGATGAATAGTACCAGGCTCACAGTGCATAGATGGATGAGAACTGCTATAGGACTTAGTTATTTTGAGTTATGTAATGGATAATTTCAGTTCTATAGCATTCTTTTGAAAACGTTGTAAAACTACTATTTATTTTTGTTGCTAATGAAAATTTTAGAATCTTTGTTTTTTTTCCAAAGTACTTATGAATTAATGAAATTTTACTCTATGAACCTTATATCATTTCCATGTCTGTTTCTATTTAGAGAGTTCTGAAAGAAAAATTTACTCTATTATTTAACTTTTTATAAAAATTTATCGTATATTGAGGAAATAAATATAAGGTCTTACATTCCCGGTTTTCATGTACGTTCGCTCAAAGCTCCAAGTCCCGCCAAGTATGTGCCAAGGATCCCGTGTAAAAGAGACGAGATCAAATGTATTCTAGAGCCAAAGCCAAGATCAAAAAGGGTCCTTTTACGATGCATGAGATCTTCCCTTTTATAGGATTTGAAAACCCTAAAAACTATTCATAATTGGGCTTCCCGCAAATGAGCATAGCCATGCAAGGCCTTAAGCACGACCGTGCATGGGCTCGAAGCACCCTCTGCTTATTGAATGCGTCTGGACATGTTGACTACTGCGACGCTCTAATCTTCCATCAATTTTGGCCCAGAATGCACCCAAAATCTACTTGCGGCCTTTTTATACCAAACTGCACAATTAATATATAAATTAGTGTAAAATCCAAATAAAATAAAGGTCAAATATGAATATATGGGCTGCAAGAGAGAGCCTAATTACAAACTTATCAACTCTCCCATACATATCTGTTTGCTTGTCCTTAAGCAAAGTGCTGGTTAAGAGTAAAATAATAACTTAAAACATAATACCACACAAGGAACCTGAGATGAAGAGATAAAGAGAGCAACAAGAGTAATATCACTGAGCATAAGCAATCAAAAGGATTCTTAATTAGAATCTTATATTTCCATACTTTTCACTCAAACATCAAACTGAGGTACTCTACTTTCCTCTCTCACTAAGGGACAAAATAAGATATCACTCAGTTCTCCTAAAGAAGAGTGTACTACCATTGGCTTGACTATAAACTGACTCTCCACTAAATAAATTAAATGCAAGTAAAAATCGTGAGGTTTTTTTTCAGGTTATAATGTGGGCAAGGGATTATAATAATTGAGGTGAAATAAATGAAAGGAAGGGGATATACAAAGGGGTAATAAATTATAAAAATTATAAGCATCCCCTAAGTTTACAAATGAAACTCTTGGAGTAATTTTTATATTTTTGTATATAAACAGTATCTTTACTCCTTTCTCCTTTCAATCATATATAACCTCTTTTTCTTTTTCTTCTTTTTTTTCTTCTATTTTTCATTTTCTTTTTCATACTTTCTTTCTCTCTTTTTGCACATGAGAGATACAACGAAGAATTTAACAAACAATTCAACAAAATATTTTATAAATTTAATGCAAGGGACTAAGAAAATCAATAAGGCTCAAAGTGGGCAACTAGTTGTATCTCAAACATGTTGAAGGCCAAGAATAAAAATCCTATTATGTCTCAATCATATTAAAAACATGCAATTAAAAAGAGAAGTCTTAAGTCAGTTCCAAGTCAAGTTCTAGAGCACAAATCTTAAGGAGATAATTACACAAAATAATGAGAAAAGGGGTACAATTAATTAAATTAAGATAGAAATCCCTTTAAGGCTCAAAACTCACATCTGTGGGTTAAAGTTTAATGTAAAGCATAAAAGTAAGGAACTTAGCTAATTATTAGTTTCCAAATGAAAGTATAATGTCAATAATAATCACTCAACATGCTTTTCTATCTGGAAAAATTAGGTTCTATGAGAGAAAAAGTTTTAAATTATCATAAAAAATAGCATAGGCACTTTACTCAATAACATGTAATAACAATCATATAATTAGGAACTACTCCCCCATACTTAAAGCGAAATATTGTCCTCAATGTTTGAAACAAATTAAATTAAAAACATGCAAAGAGGGCAATTGAATAAAAAGGAAAGAGGTTCCCTGATAATTCTTGGCACGATGACTTCAAGTGAGGGAGCACGGCTATGCTGAAATCTTGAGCATGCCCATGCTTATGATGTAAAGCTTTCTCTCACAACTGCGACTCAATGCACGGCCGTGTATGTGATGAGCACGGGCGTGCTTCAAAATTAGAGCTCAAAAGTGTGGAAACAATCAACTCCGTTCTTGAAATCTTTCAATATGCTTATTCTTTATTCTAAAATTAAAATAATAGAAAAATTAAAATAAACAAAAAGAAATAAAATTTACATAAAATAAAAGACACAGGTTGCCTCCTCGGAGCGCTTGTTTAATGTCATGAGCCTGACGTTCCTGTTAAATCATGGTGGGAAGAAGGTATGAGTCTTAGAGGTGACTTCCTTGATATGCAATTGTCCCCCAACAGCTTATTACATCATAAAAATTATTCATAAGATGGGGATTAGAACAAAGAGAAGAAAATTTAAGCTTCGAATTAGGAGGCTTATTAATGGATGGTTTAAGCTTTTGTTTTTTCTTCTTCTTATATTGCTTCCTACTTAGCTTTTTCTTGTGGTTCCATGCTGCACATAAATTGGAGGAGGAGAACCAACATTCATAGTGCTCATAAAGTGACAAGGCTCTTGGCTAGAAGGGTACTTGAAAGAATTGAAAACTTGAAATGCAACTTCCTCATCATCTAGCTTCAGTGTGAGCTTTCCTTGCTGAACATCTATTATCGTTCTTCCTGTGGCTAGGCAAGGCCTCCCTAGTATGATGGGTACTTCGTCATCCTCTTCCATGTCAAGGACAATTAAATCTGCAGGAAACATGAACTTATCTACCTTGACTAGGACATCCTCCACTATGCCCCTAGGATACGTTATTGAACGATCAGCAAGCTGTAGAGAGATTGAAATTGGCTTGAGTTCTTGCATACCCAACCATTTAAACACAAAAAATGGCATTAGATTGATGCTAGCACCTAAACCACAGAGCGCTTTATTAAAATAAGAATTGCTTATAGTGCATGGAATTATAAAACTCCCTGGATCCTTAAGCTTAGGCGGCAACTTCCTTAGTAAAATTGTTGAGCACTCCTCATTCAATCTGACTGTCTTGAATTCTTCCAATTCTTTTTGTTGCTTAGCATCTCTTTGAGAAATTTAGCATGTTTCGGCATCTGTGATATGGCTTCAACAAAAGGAATATTGATGTGGAGCTTTCTTAGGATCCCAAGGAACTAATTGAACTGAAGGTCTCTCTAGCTACTCATCAATCATTGTGGAAATGATGCATCTTCCCTTGTCTCCTTTTCCGCATCTGGGTGGTAAGCACGACCTTTCTCATCATCAAGCACGGGCGTGCCTTCATTGAGCACGACCTTGCTTCCGTCTAGCACAGCGGTGCCTTCATTGTCTGCAAGGGCGTGCTATTCTAAGCACGACCATTCTGTTTTAGGCAGCATAGGCGTGCAGGGTGATGCAAGGGCGTGCTCCTCCTTCAGCACAGGCGTGCATGACTTATGTGTTTGCACCCCATTCAAATTTTTTCCACTTCTTAGAGTAATGGCATTGCATTGCTCCCTTGGATTAAGCTCAAGTTGAGATGGTAGTGTTCCCATCACTCTTTGACTCAGAAGATTCATAATTTGCTCCAATTGTGCACTAATCTAGAGGAGTTGGCTTGTATTTCAGATTTGACCTCTGTGAACCTCTTATCAGTTCTCTCAATATATTGGTCCCACTTGGATTCAAGCTCTGTCATCCTCTTATCAGAGTAATGCACATATTACATCATTTGTTCTTGAAAGTTGGACTGAGATCTAGGAGTTTCTTTTCTTTCAGGTCTTGTTCCCTGACTTTGTACATGAGTAGGGCAATAAACACTTGAATTTTGACTTCCAAAGCCATTCCCCTAAGAGTTAGGAGGATTACTCCTTCACCCTGAACTATGATTGCCCATGAAATTTACCTCTTCTTACTTAGATTCTGGGCTTGCAAGAGCTCTTACAGGTTAGTCTTGAGCCTTCATTAAAGATTCTAGTTGCTTTGTAAGGGCTGTCATTTGGTTCATTAATGGGCTGCTACTTTCTACTTGATAGAGTGGTGCAGCTTCCTTTCTCTTGAAGTTATATGTCAACTGTGTGCCACAGAAAGCTAGCAGATGCCATTTCGTCTATCAATCTGTATGCATCATTTGGGTCTTTCCTTATAAGAGATCCTCCTGCAGCGGCATCAATCGTGGCCCTGTTATGGATGGATAGGCCGCTGTAAAAGATCTGCACTTGCCTCCAAGTTGGAAAGTCATGATGCGGGCATCTTCTTAATAATTCTTTGAATTACTCCCACGCCTCAAACAGTGATTCTATCTCATTCTGCTAGAGGCAACATATTTCTATCATCAGCTTGGAAGATCTTGCTGGAGGAAAGTACTTTCCCAAGAAGTGTTGAGTGAGATTCTCCCAAGTTGTGATGGAATTGGCTAGGAGTGAGGAAAACCATGCATTCACTCTTTCGGACACTGAGAATGGGAACAGGCAGAGTCGAATAGCATCGTTGGAGACTCCGTTGTATTTTATGGTGTCCGTCAATTGGAGAAACTTTGTTAGATGCAGATTGGGGTCTTCGTTAGGCAAGTCCCCAAATTGTATGGAGTTCTGAACCATGGTTATGAGTGCTGGTTTCAACTCAAAATTGTTTGCCTCCACATTAGGTGTCGCGATGCTTCTAGAAGTGCCTCTGGCATTGGCTGTCATGTAATCTTGGATCGATCTCCTTCCCTTTGCTATTCTTTGCTCTTTCACTTCTTTTCTTTGTCTACGAACTGTCCTTTCAATTTCCGGATCAAACAAATAAGTTGTAGAACACTTAGAACGAGTGAGCATACATCAAAAGTAATTTTAAAAAAATAAAAATAAAATAAATACAAAAATTATAAAAATATAAAAGAGAATTCTAACTATGAACAAAACAAAATAAAATAAAACACAAGTTGCTCAAATCAATTAAATTCGAGATTTTCTTAATATTGAAAAGAAAACAATCCCCGGCAATGGCGCTAAAAACTTTTTCAGAGGGCAAGTGTACCCATCGAGAAGTAATAAAGGGTTTTCAACTAAGTTTTTGAATTATCATCCCACAAGGATTGTTTATCAACTACTAAGAGTTTTTCTAATTTAATATTTTGAGCTTCAAATATGTGAGATTAATCAGGATGAGAATTTATAAAATCAATTGTAACAACTAAGAGCAAGTAACACAGAGTACATCTTAGTTATGCTTATTAGAGAGAAACCTAGGGCATGTGGGTGTTCTCATTCAAACTAATACTATTAATATCCACTGGTCATGCAATATTAATATTCTTTTTTTCTAAGTTAATATCCCCAATGGTCATGCGAGTTATCAATTAGAAAAAGCTTAAGGAACCTATGAACTTGTTAATTTAATAACGATTAGAAGAGAAAGATTGGTTTAGTCTACCTAATCCTTTGTCTCATTTTACCCTATAGATATATTAATTAACCAAGATACGGTCGCCTGACGATATAATTAATTAGGATTAAGAAAGAAGCGTATTAGGATAAAATCTAACCACAAAACGGAAATCAAATTTAGATTCAAACATCAAAATTCCATAAATTCATGAACAATAGTTCCCATAGCCCTAGCTATGGACTTAGTTACTCATGCTAAAGAAAAAAATTAAAACAATCATAAAAAAATCCATAATCGAAAGAAATAGCAAACTAGAGTGTGAGATGTGTTCCATATCTTCAAGTACAATCGCTCGAAGCTCCAAGTCCTGCCAAGCATGTGCCAAGGATCCCGTATAAGAGAGACGAGATCAAATGTATTCTAGAGCCAAAGCCAAGATCAAAAAGGGTCCTTTTACGATGCATGAGATCTTCCCTTTTATAGGATTTGAAAACCCTAAAAACTATTCATAATTGGGCTTCCCGCAAATGAGCACGGCCGTGCAAGGCCTTAAGCACGACCGTGCAAGGCCTTAAGCACGACCGTGCATGGGCTTGAAGCACCCTCGTGCTTATTGAATGGGTCTAGGCATGCTGATTGCTGCGAAGCTCTAATCTTCCATCAATTTGGGCCTAGAATGCACCCAAAATACACTTGCGGCCTCTTTATACTAAACTGCATAATTAATATATAAATTAGTGTAAAACCCAAATAAAATAAAGGTCAAATATGAATATATGGGCTATAAAAGAGAGCCTAATTACAGACTTATCAACTAACTCAAGATCCACCCAAGAACAACGAAAATGTATCAAGACTTAAACAAAGCATTTTGGGGGTCTAGGATAAAGAAAACAGTTACAAACTGTCACAACCCTTTTTGGTAAAAGATCAATTACGTCCTACATTACCGTTCCTAATTTGATTTCATTTATGAAATAATATGTGCATAGAATAGGGAATATAATTTTTCAGAATTTGAACTTCAACATCTCAATCAACAAAATTACAAAGCCCCGAGGGCATTTTCATATAATCCAAAAATTTACATAAGTATATATATTTGCAACAGTTACTTTGCCAAGAGCTTAATATACAAGTTTTCGAATAATAATTACATTCCTTAAAAAAACTGTAGCCGAACAGTCTAGACCTATTAATAAAAACTAAAAAAAAAAAAATCAACTCTGACGTCCCTCAAATAGATCTTCCAGCTTGAGAAATAGATGCATTACTTGCCATATCTGCTCACATACCACCATACGATCATTGTGAAACACACATACACTCTCCACTAGAGACATAATTGCAAGGGTGAGTTTATGAAATGACATTCATAGTTATAGAAGTAAATTGTGAATATAAATATTCATACAGGTTATTATTTCAACATTTTTAGCACACAACACAGCTGTACAGCCCATCTAATGAAAGATGTAATAGCTCAGTTCTAACTAGTTTCACAGCCCTAATAGTCCACAAGGAACCTTCAATTCTCTGGTCTGGGAGCAACCCATCCCGGTACCTGGACCTATATATATAGCACAGTATAGCTCAGCATGTTATCTAATCGATACATGCCTACCTTACTGATGAATCCAAATTTTATTAGATTTTTACTTGTCTTTTTAGTGTTCTTTAATAGAAAAAGTAGACTTAGAAAGTGTAAATAGCATAGAAACGTCATTTTAGTCAAATATCATAAGTTTCTTAATTTTTGGTTAATTAACATAGATATAATTTGCAATTTTGATCATTTGAATAATTGTGCAAGAATTTCTAGGCTTATTTTATGAATTTCTAGCCTTTGAGCAAGTTTGAGTTGAAAGTGACCACTTTGGATTCCATAATGGACATTGTAGCAAGCTAGATCCAGAGAGCAGACCAAAGTGATCAATTTTGGAACCATAGTGGACACTACAAAGACCCCAGTCTGAAGAGGACCTGTGCGTAACTACTTTGATTTCATAGTAGACACTCCAGAGAAGGCAAAAAATGACCCAGACTTGCGCGTAGATACTTCTATTCCATAGTAGCTACGCGCTGCGCGTAGCCACTTTAATTCTATAGTAGACACTTTAGAGAGGGTTAACAGGATGAGATGCTGCACATAGCTACTATAACTTTCATAGTAGCTACTATAGGCGATGACCACTGCACTATAAATAGAATTTTAGAAATTAGGGTTAGGGGCTTTTTCACACTTTTAGATTTTTGCCATTTTGGGAACACTCGTAGAGCTTAGATCAGCCTTGGGTGACAGCCAAGGCCTCAACCTAGGGTTTGATTCATATTTCTCTTTATTTTCCTTTGATTTTACATCTATGTCATTGAATTCTCTCTATCTCCATCTTGTTTTTGTGAGACCCATCCTCATGGAGGGCTAGTTCTTTTGTAATCCTTAGTAAGTTCACTGAGATTCTTGAATTCCTGGGTTATTAATGCTGATACAACTCCTTTTCCTTCATGAATTTCTATTTTCCAATCCTTTGAATTGAATTAATGGTTGAATAAGGGAAACATTGCTTAATTAACCTTAATTCATTTTAATGATATTCTTAACTTGGTTTGCTTAATTCTTAGTTAATCTAAGGTTGCCTAATCTTGGGGAAAGGGGTTAGAGTCCATTGAATTTGCTTAAATTCGTATGGAAATATAAGGTTATTTTCGCTTGTTAAATTAACCTAATTCAAGGGGAGAGGAAGAGTGTTAAATGTTGAGAGGAATAGGGATAGAATCATGTGAATGAACTAAGGATTGCTATATCTTATTGATTAAATTTGACAATTTCATTGATTACTTTTTGTTTTAAATCTAGAAATCAAACAAACCCCTTTTTTTTTAATTGCTTTCATAGTGAATATTAGTGACATATTTAATGCATATTCCTAACTAAAGTCATCGGAGACAACCTAGACTTGCATCCTATACTACATAAAATTTCTGCATACTTTGATGAGGATTGACAACAAATCTTTATGCAAATCTTTTCGACCATCACTTACCTAAATATGCAGCTAGGCTTTAGAATGATGAATGTCTGCATGATATTACAACTTAGCTATAATTATGTATTTAACAACTTAGAAACATCTAGTAATATACATACATGTACAGTGATAGCTTTGCACTTATAACTTTTATTATAGCATTAACCAGCACTTGTCCATTCATTTCAACACACTGGGTTCAAAGTATATGTTAAATATTTCACAGTCTTTACTACATATCTCAGCCTACATGTCCCAGCACAACAATCAAACTTTCACACTCAACCACATAAATACTTGGTGTTCTACCTTAGGTTGACCCTACATCAATTCATTCTCAGCGAAAACAAAATTTTATATCTAAGCATCTCAATATCTAAGGAATAAATAAAGTCAGCTCAGGTAAGCTCCCCTTACCTAGAATAAGATTTCTTAAATCGAAGCTTTCATGAGTTCCCAATAGAAAATAAGGTTTTAAATCCTTAGATCTCCCTATTATTACAAAATAGAAACTCTTGAGAAGAGAGATCAAGAAAGGAGGGATGAAATAGGGGAACCAAACCCTAAACTTCACCTAGATCCACACCAAGTAGAGGTTCTCACTTGGATCTAAAAGAAGTTTGGCCTTGGGAGGGTTTTCTTCGAGGGAGGAGGGTGACGGAATGGAGGGAAAGTGAGAGGGGTTGGTGGTTTTATGAGAAAATGAAGTTTTCAACTCAAAGTCCCCTTAAATATCCCTCTGCTCGTAATATTTTCACTACAACAAGCATCTATCGCCATAGCGAGATATAGTAGACAGTGAAACCCTTATGTTGTCTGTCATTTTTGCTGCAGCGAGAAAATTCTTGTTGCAGCGAGAACCTTCTTGTTATAGTGCGAGAGCTCCAGAATGCCTTGGTCTAGACTATCCACTCTCGCTACAGCGAGATATCTTGTAACTCAACATCAACTAAAACCCTCCAACTCACACAACACGCATCAAACTTTTACACATCAACCACATAGCTTATATACATACATAATTTTAAGCCATTTCACGTCATATTCAGCATACAATGCATTTAAAATACAAAGGCTTCATAAATCAATTTGGTTATAAATCAATTTTAAAAGTAAATAAGCATACATATAACTTAGGCCTGACATAAACTTTGCTGCTTCATGTTTGGTTTGTTAGAAATCAAAGGTGGTACATCAAAGACCAATGAGACAACTGCAATCCTTAAGATTCTAGAATGGAAGTGAGATGATATTGCTATAGACTCTGTGTTAAGATTTCCAAGGACAACAACTAGTTATTACGTTATTTGGGTTGTTATGGTTAGGCTCACCAAGTCTGCTCATTTTATTCCTACCAACGTCAAGTATTTTTTTAAATAAACAGACTCGACTTAACATTAAGGAGATAGTACAATTTCATGGGGTGTCCAAAAGTATAGCATCCTATAATTGTGGAAAAGATTAACTTTGTTAGTGTAGAGAAAACGAAGAAGAAGTGATTCATAGAGTTGTTGTGAGTTAAGTAGTGGTTCATCCTTACGTGAGTTTATAAGTTAGAAGTTATTAGAGTTTTTTACAATTTTAATTTAAAAATAATCATTTATTAATCATTCTCTAAAATCATCTTAAAAAAGCAGTTATATTATTTAATTTTATAAATACTGCTAAAAAAATATCAAAATGACATAGTATTTATCACTTTTGATAGTAAAAAATTGATAATAAATTTATTATTTTAATATAAATTGTCATATTTTTAATATAAGTATATTTTTATTATTTTTGAATAAAAATATTTTAAATGATACTAAAATTAAAGAATTTACTATCCTAATTTAAAATTAGATGATAAATTTGTTGATATAAATTAAAATATAACAATATAGGTATTTGAAAATATCTATAATCACTAAATTTTAGCTTACGATCAAACAATGGAATATATGTTTTCATGTCATTGTATATTTATTAACAGCCGTTAATTTTTAAAAACAATTAAATTACTTCAGTATTTTATTAATTTATGTTATTCATAAAATTTTTCAAATATATCTTATATTTAAGAAAAACAAATTTATACATATATCTTTTTAAAAAAATTATGCGTGCTTTCATTTTTGTTAATTTTGAAATCATTTTTTCTTTTATTTCAAAGCTGTTTTAATTATCTTCATCCTTATATTAGTATGGTTGTTTCCATATTAATTACATGGTTGACTTCCCTCAAATTGGACTCTGGATTTTTATTATAATAAAACAAAGTGTCCAAATTAGTGATTATCTTCGATACATACTTTATGTATTTTAATTAATGATAAATACTAATTGATAAGTTGATCAATCGCTCAATCAAATAGTCGCAACTTAACCTCCTCATAACCGAAGAAAGTGAACGACCCTACCTAAAATTTGCAATTGGAATAAGAAATTTAATTATGTCACGTAAAAAATCACTATGGTAATATCGTCAAAGTATTAAAGTTATGATTTTTAATATTTTTTATTAATTATTTTTTGTCATTGTTATTAGGATAATAATTAATAAATAATTTAATTTAATTTAAACTTTGATAATACTATAAAAAATTGACACACGTGTGTATATATATATAGGGGCAGGATTTTTTCATACTAGTGTAAGTTTAAAAACTCTTATTGGATCAGTGTCTTTCATTTAACTTACATCTAACGAGTTATAACTTATTACTTTACCATTATATGTAAGTTAAATGAAAAGTTCAGATCGAGAATAAGAGTTTTTAGACTTACAATGATGTAATAAGATCTTTCTCCTATATATATTTACACACTGAAAAAGATCTTCTCATATTAGTGTAAGTCTAAAAATTCTTACATTCAATTTAAGTATTTTATTTAACTTAAATCTAACAGTCAGTAAAGTAATAAATTATAACTCATTATATTTAAGTTGAATAAGACTTAAATTAAGTGTAAGAGTTTTTAGATTTACACTGATATAAAAAAATTTTGTCCCATATATATATATATATATATATATATGTAAAGTCAGAGTGTGAGAGAAACCAACCATAAATGGGATTGTGGGTTTGTAGCTGCAAATTGCATTAATGGACAAGACTTGAAAGAGTGGAACTCAACTTTAATTTGTCTGGCTGAACTAGTTGAATTCCACTTTGAGAGAGCCTGAGGTCCTTTCGCCTTCATACACATCATATGAAATGAATACATCCAAAAGAATCCAAAAAGTGCCTTCAAGTTTGGGCAATGTAAAAGGGCGTGAAGGGCCCCAATTACCAAAACAATTCCAATGACAATTCGGCAAGAACCAGACAAAGCATAATAAAACGGTCCCCTCCTTACTATTTTGAACTTATTCACAGACTAAAATGCAATGAAATTTTTTAGAATTGAAAAAGAGAAATCATTACGTGTTCTTGGAGCATAAAATATAATTATATAACCTCTTTTATATATATTTTTACTACACTGTTTATTTTTAAAGGTAACAAAATTAAAATGAATATTAATACCGCAAGGTCTTATACAAATTAAAAACCATCTATGCATTCGATCCCAAATAGAAAACAAAAAAAAAAAACAATAAATTCCTTAAGGGGTTAAATTAGTCATACAGATCATTCCTTAAACTTGTTTTAAAAGGCTGGTACAGACATTATTGGATTAATTAATTCACCACATGCAGAAATTTGAGTAAACATGAACTGCTATTAACAACTAAAGTTGGGCGCTTCATTTAGTGTGCTCGTTTATTCCGTGAGCAAATAAATGGAAAGGTGACATATATTGGTGCTAATTTAGCACGTACAAAGCAATCATGACCAAATTCATTTCATCTATTCCATTAAGACTCCTTCTTATCTGCCTTTTCAATAAGTCAATTGGGTCCAATAGTTTTTTGTTGCCAAATCTGAGTTGGAGGCCAATCACTGCGTCTGATTCTTCACAAATCACATATTGCCAAATTCATATGCATTTATTCCTTGTTCAATCCACTGAAATAAGAGAAAAATTCCATAACCATGATTCTCTCATTCCGCACCCCTGACCAAAAGAAATAAACGCGTTCTGATCTACGCAGGAGATAAAGGCACAGTGTGGTACTAATTCCACCAAAAGAATAGAAACAAAGGGACATTGAGTCAATTTGTCTGCATCTTATATAACCCAATGCAGCTGCCAAATGGTGCGTCCACAAGCAACCGCATGTAATGAAGCCACTAAAACAAAGTCTATGTCATAAAATAGACATCTAAAACGAGTTTTGCTAGGTTGCTTTTAGTACAGTTGTACATTAGTACTACATAGCACAAAGCTAAAGAGCCTTTTATTTCAGGTAAGTTCCTACATAGTTCTCTTTCATAACTTTCCTTTTTTCCCTAATGTGGGAATTTAAGGTTCTGTTCCTTCTGTTTGAACCTTCTGGAGCTGCAAATCCCATGCTTTTAAAACATAAGTGTGATTGAATTTTTTTACAGCCTTCTTCCCGCATTTACTTTCCAGCCCAAGTTTATATTCTCCAATACCCTTGTCGACATATAATATAAATTTAATCTTAAAATAAATTATTATTTTAATAAAGTATATAAAAAATTATTGAAATAATTAGAAGAGTTTATAAACTATTTTCATTCTAATGTTATTGAAATATGCTTCTCACATTAATAACAACAATGCCATTCGTTAATTGGTTCATTTGTCTTACATTAACAAACCAAATATAAAGTTTTGCTTTTACGCTTCTACTTGTTGCTCTCACCAATAAAAGTTAACCAGAGAAAATTGTCAGGGTTGACATTCTTCGTTTTCACAATGCGTCAATTATTCCATTTTCATTGTTAACCAAACTCGCTGATTTCATTATGTTTAACTGGGATTTCATTTGAATCAGAGGATTAATCAACTACCATAGCTTGGAAGCTCAACCTATCATAGAGAAAAATAGGGTGTCACTTTGGGCTTTTTGATAATTTTTTTCATTGATTCGTAAGTAACATTTATTCAGTACTTTATGCTTTAAGTTTGAGAAAAGGACAAAAAATTAGGTCGCCACTTTCCACACTAATATTTCTCTAAACTTTTTTTCTTTTCGGGTGGAAATCTCAAACCCCATTTTGCCAATGTGGACGAATAGGCCTCACCACATTGAAAGAGAATTTGAATAATCTCATCGAAATGGAACATGGAATCTGTCTTCTTATTTAATTTTATAGCCAATAATATAAAACTTTTTTTGAAACTCTTAATAGTATTTAGAAGAAACTTTTTACCAGGGATATATAGCATGATTAAAAAAATCAACCATCTATCCTTTGATTTTATTGTAAGCTTGAAAAGGTTAAATGATCTCAAATCATATTTTACAAGGAGAAGGAAAGTCTTCATGTCACATTATTTCAATACCTACCATAAATACTTGAGAAATGTTAGTACTATTTCTTTTAATATATTATTTTAACATAATTTTAACTATTGAGAAAACTACAAAACTTAGGTTGATCTCACTGTTTCTCATGTTAGATATTTTAGCAATTTATTAAATGACTCATGTAACTTATCATTTGACTCTAATTAAAAAATTTAATGTAATGATTATTAATTATATAAGATAGAGTCAATGAAAGTATAATTGTAAAATCAAACCAAAAAAATCTCACTTTTCATTCAAATACATAAAAGAGTAGTTACCAAATAATATTATTAACTTACTTACACTCTCATGGTAATAAGAAAAGAGAGTACACTCAAGATCACGAAAGAGAGCACATCAATGCTATAGATTTAAGTAAGTCCTCTTTATAACATCTCTTATTTCTTTAAATAATTTCCTCTTTTAAATATAGAAATATCAATATAACGTGATTAAAAATAAGTAAAAGATAAAAAATATAAAAAATTTAATTTTTTTTTGGGTAAAATCTGAATCAATGATAATGAGCAAAATTTAGAATTTCATACATATATATCTCATTTATAATAGAATTGAGGATATATTTTCAAGATTATAAGTTTACAATTAAAGAAAAGTTAAAATTCTATATTAACGATTAATTACTAAATATTACAATTGTACTTTAAATTATTATTTAAAATAATTACATCTTATAACAAAACTTTGAATGGAAACTAAATTAATGGTATATTTATAGTTTTTTCTCAATAAATTAAATCCTGCAGAACAGTTCCTTTCCTACTATTCCTTGCGAGTATGATCCTATAACGGATTAATTCTCCTTTTTATTACTTCATTACCTAAAAAGGTTTGTACAGGTAAGAATCCGTCGCCCCACTAAAATTCTTATTTTATAGAATAATAAATAATAATACAGAAACATTTTCTAATACATGTAACAGAATAACAATATTCATATTTAATAAATTTAACCAAACAAAATTATTCATATACATCTTTCATTATTCCTCAAACATATTCCATTTTTTATTTAATTAACCCAATCAAATTCAGCGCCTAAACTCATACCACTTTACTTATTCATACAATTTTAATCAAACAAAAGTTATTCATGAATATTATTCCATATTTAACCAAATATCATTATTCAATCCATATCTTCGTGTCACTTTATCCATTTCAAGTTTGAAAATCTCATCAATTGATAGTACTCTAGGTACTCTCAGGCGCCTAAATCCCTCCCAACGCACTCTGCTTAGTTACGAAGGACTTACGCAACATGAATAGTCGATGTTCAGCTAAATCACACATAGATACAACATGTGCATTCACAGTCTTCCAAGCAAAAGTATAGCTAGGAGTTCATCAAGAAAAGAGTGTGAGGCTTGTAAATGCATCACACTTTTACATTGTAACGCCTTAAATTTTGTAATATAGTTTGATTATTAATATAAGTATTTGCGTTGACGTTTCCATGTTGTGTATTTATTATATATAAAAACATATATATGTATGATGTGAATGGATATTGGAGTTGCACTTAAGCGTGTGATGAACTTTGAATGCTGGTGTGTATAAATGCTTATAGATGCGTATAACTATATTTGTATATGATTGAATTGAATTGATTGGACTGAAAAACAAATTAAGGGTGTAATATTAGGACATTCTCGTTGTAGTGAGAAGACCCTGGGAGAAAGGCGTGAAACTGTCGCCTTCTCGCTGTAGCAAGAGGTCCCTCACTGAAGCGACAAAGCAACAGTTTGTGGTGTATTTCTGGGTGCAGTCTCATTGTAACAAGATTCTATAGAAACCAGAATGCAATTCCTTTTGAGATTTTCGCTGTAGCGAAAAAGAGTGTCGCTACAGCGAGGGAACCACACTGTAGCAAAGATGTATCGCTATAGCGAGAGTGTCGCAACCAGAAAGGGATTTAAAGGGGTTAGGGTTTGGGAAAATTCATTTCTCACTTTTCCTTCGAGATTTCTTCGATTCCCTCACTCTCAAACCCTATTTCACCAATTAAATTGCCTCCAAGCCGCTTAAGAACATGATTGAAGGTTGCATTTGTGTAGGGAACACTTAAAAGTGAGCTTTAATGGTTAGAGTTTCGGTTTCTCATCCCCATCCTTTGATTTCTCGATTTTTCTGGGTTCTCATAGGGTTCTTCCATGTATTTAGGTCAAAGTTTGTGTGAGAGAGCACCTACCTTGTTGATTTGGTGTGTGGATCTTCATTTGAGGTAAGAGGGGACTTTACCCTACCTCATTGTATTTAATTCACCGTTTATTCCATTGAATGTTATGATGTGACTGAGATAGAGAGTAGGAAATGTGTGATTTGATGAAAATTATTATGTATTGGAGTGAAATGTGAATTCATTGTGGAGTTGACATACCCTTGATTGAGAATGTGTGTGAGCATGTTGAGGAATGATGATTGAAGGATGTAAATGGATATGGATGACCTGTTGATATGTTGTGTGATGGAATAATGGCATATGTGCCAAGTATTATGAATGAATTATAGGGCTATGTGTCATGTATTGTAAATGAATGTGGGCCTCTATGCCATGTAGTGTGAATAAATATGGGTAGAGATGTCGTGTATAATATGCTATGAAAGGTTTAACGATACACTGGATGTGTGGAAGATGCGGATGATAGAAATACCTTGGGGAAGAGAGAGTGGTGGTGACACCAACAGTGAGTGAGCGTGGGTGCACCACATGCCACACACTTTCCTCTTGATTAGACCTCTGACTACTACCTTTGCTGAGCAACCCGTGACTGCCCACACGGTATCCGTGAGGCGAGGGTAACTGGCAACTATTCATGATGTGAAACTGTAATCACAGTGCCACAGTGAGCGTGGCTAAGTGCGGTAAGCGCACGTGTGTAAAATGTTGGTGCAGTGAGTGCACCAGTTGTGTTTTGAATTGGAAGAGATGATGAATGATGATTGCGATTGAAATTGAGATGCTTTGTGGATGTATGATTTAAATATGTTAGTAAATGTGTAGTATTTGAGGTGAGTCTCTATGTTTATGTGTGTTGGATAGTGTAAAGTACTCACCTTTACATTTATTTTTCAGGTGACTAAGACGATCAGCACCAGACTTAGTGAAGGAAGGATGAAATACTATAGGACTTAGATTGTATTTTAAAAGTATGATGTAACTAAATTAGTCATGTAGCAGTAGCAGTCTTTGATATAAATTTGTAATCCTTTATTGTTTTGAACTATTTTATAAAATTCTATGATGGGATCTTTCTATTTAAATTAAAATTCTATTACTCCCATTTTGTGAAATTATTACTTATAAATTAATTTATGGTGTTACATACATCGTGTACATATCAGTGAATCGCATTTACCACTCTTATTTTCCCTATATTTCCCAATCAACTCTAAACCCTCTATACCCCCAGTGTATCCCTGAACTATTCATACAATATCTCAACAGGCACATCAAGTTATACTATTCTAATACATATGTGCAAACACACTAATCGATATACTACAACATATGTGTTATAATTTTACCCGTCAGTGTATTACAATGCATATATCATAATCACACCAAATGGTGTATTTGTGACACACATACTAGTATTCCTTTCTCTTTTCTCCATACATAATCATCATTTTTCATGTCACACAATTCCCTTTTCTTTTGATAACATATAAAGTCTCAAATCCAAATACTTGATCTCATTCATCATTTTCAATTTCACAATTTTCCTTTCCCACATAATCAATTTTTTAATTTCTTAGATATTCTCAAATATTCATACTTATTCAAACTTAACTCAACTCACAAGTATAGGATATGATAGCTTCTATATCACTTTCATACAACAGCAAACTTCTCAATTTCGCATATAATCATAAGGCAGGTACATGCCATCACAAGTTTAATACAATCATCATGTTCTAACATTTCAGCATATATTCATAAGATAGTAACATATTATCACACAATTTCATACAATATGTCAAGGATCAGACTCATTCCAAACCGTACGATTCAGAATATATTGCTGGAGATAACATTCTCTAGCTCTTAATAGAATCTTCTAGCCTAATGTTCAGCATATTCCACTTTTTCACCATTCAACACATATATTAGAAAAAAATATAGTAACTTATCCATAAAATTGTTTAACTCATTCTTACTAATGATTGTTTATAATAAACTTCGTCTCAAATGATTTTAAATAGATCAAAACCTCTTTTATACCAAAAATTCATTTCAAACCTATATAGTTTCAATAAAACTTTATGGATTTACTTTTTAAAATAAGATAGTACCCTTCTCTCAAGATTCATAAACATATTTAGGTAGAACATAGGATTCAAGAGTAACTCTCCTTACCTAGAAATGGATCTCAAGAACTAAGTTCTTCATGTGCTCTAGAGAGAAACTCCACATCTCGACCAAAAATACTACCCAAGCACTAGAGTTCTTCCTAACATCACAAGGTAGATTATTATTATTATGAAAGAGATAACAGAGAAATAAGAACAAAATTCAAGGGATGAGCTCTAGAAATTTACTTAGATTTGAGTAGAATGAACATTTGAGTGTAGATCCAAGGGAGATCCAAAGTTATTATACATGCTTAGAACAGAGAGCCTGATTCTGGATGCTCTTCCTCACCATAGCGAGAGATATCTCACTACAGGGAGATATCCTACAACTTACATAATTTAAACTTTCAAAAATTCAAATAACTTCACAAATACAACTAATATTCAATGCTATAATAATAAATATAAAAACGAGGATGTTACATAGGGAAGATAGGTGAGTTTCAACAACTGATAATATACATCATGGTTGAGAAGTCCATGTTATTATTGACAATTTCTTCCTAATTATTATGTTATTATGTCTAAGTTAGAGGGTAAAATAAATTTAATTTTCTAAATAGATGGATAAAGGCATATATTACACACATAATGTACAAACCTCCTATTTATTGTTCAGTAGAAGAAAATATAATACAAACCTCTTATCTTTCCAAGATTGTATATTACAAACCAAAGGAGAAATGAAGGTTATGTGAAAAGATCATAAGCACTCATAATTTACATATACCTTTACTTTTCGAGCAGGTCACTCTTATCTAGTCCTCTAGCCTATATGGAGGAAGATCAATATGAAGGCGCAAGTATGTCACTACACAATACATACGATAAGGGATCTTAACCCTAACAGGGCTTTACATGATTATAGAAGCAATATGGGGGTCATTAATGGTGGTAATAGTTAGTATCACACAACCCATAAAGATAATAGTTTAGTTAGCATTATTATGGCTCCGTTCTACTAAACCCATACTAAAAGTCATGTTTTGCTCAGGAATGGGAATATTCCCAACACTCATTCTACACCATTACATAGTTAATAAACACAAAACAAAGAGAGGGTGAGTAATCATTCATAAATTACATCATAAGGCAATACTAATTGCTTAATAAACATAATCAACTAATAGATTCATAACACAAACAAGCATTAAAAGTCTTTTATTTGTATTATTATTTTCTCTATGGAGGAATTAATTATCCATTTAATTTGTAGGTTGAAGATTGGAAGTTATGTGCCCGCAATCCAGATAGTACCATAAGTACAACATTCCAAATAGGGAATTGAGTAATAGTGAACAAATTTATTATAGTCACTCTCAGCGGTTCACACTGTAACCATTCTTGATATGGTCTAGTGCCTATTAGGATAGTTTAGCATACTTTTCACTACCTACAACACAAATTGGCTAGGTTTGGTCTCTTGCTAAGATTTTGGTACTTTGTTATCCCCTATAGTCATACCAATACTATTTGCTCCTCACTGTCCATTAGATATGTATTTATCATAATCATTCATCCCTCAAAACAGGATAATAAGTCATTTTATGAAGATGGTTATTTTCAAAATTTTCCAAATTTCATGCACCAACTTGTAAAATTTATAACTATATCAATACAAATCCAAAAATCATGAAATAACTTGGGTTTTCTTTATTTACATGTCTATTTTCATGTACAAATACAAGCATAAATCATTTATTTATAAAGATCCCTTCAAAACTTAGTTTTCCTCCGTTGTTCCCAAAATATCATTCCCAACATCAAAATAATGAAAATTTGTAATTAAATCAATATAACTTCAAAAATCATGAAATCAATGAAATTCTCTTGCTTTAAGTATCTATTTTTTTAAAAAAGTACACATAAATCATTCTCCCATATAAAGTAACACTTAACCTAGTTTCTCTCTACTATTCATATAATGTCATTTTCACAACCCAGCAAATTGAAAAACTCATAATTAATTCATAACACCTCCAAAAAAAATGAAATCAACGAGAATATATTCCTATAAGTATCTAATATCATACCAAAATACATTCTCAAAACACATCTTTATAGATTCTAATACAAAAATCTATTTTCTATAGGCAAGTCATAGGTTACTTTATTTTAGTAATAAATTATTTAAAAAAATCATAACTTATTCATTTTAAATCCAAATGAAACAAAATCAGTGGATTTGTTCTCCTATATACGTTTATTTTCAAGAAAAAAAAATACCTTATTAGACTTGAAGCTCTCAGGTCACTCTACTGAGAACAAATTTCCTTTATAGCTCACATAACTTTATTTTTCACCTAATAGTAGGTTAGATAATTCATATCTTACTTATTTTAAGTCTAAAAATGATGAAACTAGTGAGGATATTTCTCTCTGTGTTGTAAAAAAATATAATAAATTTAAATAGAGTCTTTAACATGAAAAAAATTTTCTCTACACATCATATAATCCTTTTATCTGTCAACAACTTAGTTTAAAAATCATATTTAATTCAATTTAAATCAAATTTTAGTGAAACTAATGAGAAATTACTCCTAATATAGTCTTCTATCTAAATAAAATACTTTTATATATTTTTGCAAAACAGTCCATGTAATTTATAGAAATTGTAATTTAGTCCTAACATTAATTTATTTGCAAAAAGGTCCTTTTACTAAAACTTGATAATTTTCAAGTTATCTAGCATGTTTTTCCCTTGCTTTCACTTTATTTTTCAAGTTTAAATATGGTAAAAAAAATTCCTTTTGTTCTACCACTCATGTGATTAATTATTGAGTTTTTGAAGCTATTTATGGTTAAATCATGGTATTTTCTTACTTAAAGGTCTAATCTAATTTTTAATTCAATAACTTACTCAATACTTCTCATACTATGAAGGTTCCAAAAGTTTCCATAAGTCCAAAAATTCATTTCTTTGTTATTTTCTATCTTTAGATCATTTTCCTTTAACTCTTTTAACCAAAATCTTCAGATAAATTTTCATGGTTTTTAGAATTTTCCAAGACCAAAAACAAAATAAATCTAGTTCTAACTATTTAAAATTGTAAACCCTCTTAAAATTTGTGAAAATTCCTTTTTACGCCTTACCAAATCCCAATCACGAATTTTTCAGCAAGATTGGTGCATTTAAGCCATACAAATGTAAAATAAAGGATTAGAACTTAGACCATGCATCAAAGAGGATATTTACATAAACATGAGATATTTTAAGAAAAAAAAGCCTAATTTTTGCTAAAAATTTTAAAAGAATATTCAAATAATTCCAAAATATAGATTCACATATAATCATCATAATATGATGATAATAACATATTGAAAGTAAAGTCATCAATAAAATTCCCTCAAAATAGTCATTTACTATTTGTTAAGATTTTTATATAGAATTTCCTATTTTCGTTGTTTTTAATGATTACCTTGAATTTTCTTGTTCCAATCAATTTTATTTTCATGTATCACCTAGAACTGTATTAGAGTCCCAAGTATCATTCTCAGGGAATAAAAGTGTTCAATTATTACTTCACAAGGCCACAATTAGTTGAGCTTCACAGATGTCAGATTGAGTTTGGAAATAAAAGTGACAGATATTGAAATCAGAAAGAGAAACAGAACAATGAACATGCAAATGTGTGATCAGCAGATGTGGAAAACATAGCTAGGGAGTTGTTTCACCAAAACTTCAATGTTGAATCAATAAAGTTCTGAACCTTCAAGTAATTAGAAGGAAGGACAATCAGTTTCACGTTATATTATTCAAAGGTTAATTCCTTAACTCAATGAACCTAACATTCAATCAAATCACTCTAATTCCTTAGATCTAGTTCAATTAAATGTTGCATTAGGTGTTAGAAACCAGAAGATTGCAAGATCAAATTCTCTTATCCCTAAGAAAGCTATCATCCTGGTAATTGATTCAGATCTGAAGAACAAATTCAATTTCCATTAACAAAAGTTCTTCTGTATTTAGTTAATCAAACTTCCATTCAATAACTACTTGAAATACAAAATCAATCACTCAATCCATTCCAATACTCAAAAGTCAGATCCAGAATCGATTCAACAAATTCTTTGTGGATCCACCATCCCTAACTATGAAGAATTTACATAACCATTACAGCAGAGAAAGAAAAAGAAAGAGAAGAAGAGAGTGAACGCAGATGAGTCATCTTCAACCAATCTTCAATCTGATTCTTCTAGGTTGAAGCTCGATGTTTTACCCTAATCTCTCTCTTAGACTCTCTCCACACATGAAAACTAAGTGGAAGTGAAAAATAAACAAAAGATCCAAAGATCTGAGTGTTTCTTCAATTTATAGATTTCCCGCCATGATCACATTACTACTCTTCTTCACAAGAGTAGTCACGTAGAGGCTTATGTAGTGTTCTCCGAGACTAGAACAATCACTTTTCTTCATAAAAGTGGCAACGCTGGAAGTCGAGTTGTGTGCGTGTTCACTTTCATAAGCAAAAGTGGCAACGCGCAACTTGCATAGCTACATTTTTCTTTGGAACAATCACTCTTGTTGGCAAGAGTGACAACGCGCTACTCGCTAAACATGAAGCTTCTCTTAAACATCCACTTTCACCAGTGAAAGTGATAACGCACTCTTTGTTGTGAATGAGGTTCCTCTAGAACATTCACTTTCACCAATATTAGTGTCAACGCGCAACTTGCTAAGTTTGGAACTTGTCTAGAACGTTCACTTTCACCAGCGAAAGTGACAATGCGGCTTGTGTTCTGCTAAAAGACTCTCTGGAACACTCACTCTTGTGGATAAGAGTGATTACGCACAGATTCCACTCTACATTTAATCTTTGTATCAATCAGTTTTGCCAGTAATAGTGATCACGCCCAGCTCCAACTCTATTAAACCTTGTTCTTTGCATCCAATTTTTCTGCTTTTCTTCTATCTTTCCATTGATCTTCCATCTTCATGAACTTTGCTCAGATTTTCCTACAAAAATAAGATTGAATTATTAATTTCTACATAAAAAATTCATAAAAGCTAAAATACCAATGTATCTAAAAGAAAACCTTAACTATTCTATTTTTATGAGTTTTTCTACTTTTCCAACGTATTTTCTTTATCAAATGGATAAAAACTACAATAAAATACTAGTCAAAATGCGGATTCATCAGGCCCCTAAGTAAAGGTGTTAGTCAGAGGCTAAGTCAAGAGGAGAGTGTATGACCTGTGGTGCATCCACACTCACTGTTGGTGTCACCACTACCCTCTCTTCTCCAAGGTATTTCTACCGCCCCCTTATTCTGCACCTCAGTGTATTACTAAACCATTCATAGTTTCCAACCAATTCAAACACAACCATCATGCCATTCACATGTATTTTCAATCATTTCACATTATTCATTATCAACCAATGGCATATCCATACATACATTCATCCACATACTCAATCACATCATGATATTCACTTTAACACATGACATGTATGTCCACATTTAATCACATTACACTCAAACATCCAATTTTCATCACCCTCCGATTGCAAACAAGTTATTTCATCACACACAACATCTACTATCCATTACACACCGTTCTCAATATCAATCACATTATGTTACACACCAAATTCCCATCAAAATCTAATCTCCATCAAACCATTCTCATCAAATACACATCATCCTAAGTTTTATCCTAATCACATTGAAATACATAACACAATATACAAATTCTAAGCACAATGAGATAGGGTAGAGTCCTCCTTATCCCGGAATAAGGACCCAACACAATCTAATGTTAAAAAATGTTTCCCACATGGTGCTTCGTCATAAATCCATGGAAAATCTCCATGAGAAACCAAAAACAAAAAAAGGGATGAAAAACCAAAACCATAGCTCATAAAACTTACCTCCAAACATCCCAAACGCAACCTTAACATTTAATCTTACTTACAAACGGCTTTGGAGGAAGAGAAAAGAGTGGGAATGCATTTCCTGAATCCTAAACCTCTCAAATACCCTAGGATTTGTGACACTCTTCTCGCTACAACAAGGCATCTCTCATTGCAGTGAGACCTCTTCTCGCTACAGTGAAAATATCAGAGGATTCTGCAGCTCGTTTTCTACAAAATCTCGCCACAGCGAGACTGTGCCCAGGAAACACCCATTCTCTATTGCCCTCTCGCTGTAGTGAGAGAACTCTCGCTACAGCGAGAATGCAATGGAATCATACCCTTCGCCCAGGATCTTCTCGCTATAGCAAGAATGTCCCTGCAGTACACACTTAACCTACATTTCCATGTCCACATTCATTTTTCAATCATAATATACAAATATGTATGCATCCACATGTATTTACATACATATACAAATCACCACACAAGTCAAATGCACATTCAAACATTAATTTACATATTTATAATTAATACTTGAAATATTATTATAAAATCTAGGGCATTACAATAGTGATTATACGTACCCAAAGTAACTACTTTCATGCACAAAAGTAATCACTATAGAGAGGAAAAAACCCATGGATGTTGCGCATGTTTACTATCATAAACGATAGTAACTACTATGAAGGACATCAAGTTTAGTATGAATAGATTTTTAGAATTTGAGGGTTTGAGCTTTTTGCCACTTTAACTTTTTTCCGTTTTGGGAACATTTTTGCAGAGTTAGGTTAGTTTTGGGTGACAGTCAAGGCTACATCCTAGGGTTTGATTTTCCATTTCTTCTTACATTTCCTTTTATTTTAATCTTAATGTCATCAATTTTTCTTGATTTTTATCTTGTAATAGTGAGACCCATCCTTATGAAGAAATAATTTTCTTATAATCCCTAGAGTTTATATAGATTCTTGAATTCTTGGGCCTTTAATATTAATACAAAGATAGTTATGTGAATTCATGGGCCTTTATAAGTATTAATGTGAGAAATTGAATGTCATATGAAATGTTGAGAAAGTAAGTGTCATGAGAAATGTTGTGACACTATATAGATAGTTACAGAAATACACTGAGGGTATAGAGTTTAGAGAAGATTTGAGAAATCTTGGAAAAATGAGGGTGTTGAATGCTATTTATAAGTGGGTGCGCAATGATTTACTGAAAGTAAAAGCATTCAAAGGCTACACACTTATTTTCTAACAAGACTCCTAACTATACATTTGCTAAAAAGGGCCAGGAAAACACACTTTGTATCTGTGTTGTTTGGACTAGTCAGCAACTATCTATACTTATGTAAGACCTCAATGGATTCTAGAGGCAATGGCTATGAAATTGTGAGATATATTTATAATAAGTGAGCCATAATAGATTGATTGGTGTGATTATAATACAGGTATTGTAATACATCAACGGGAGTAATTATAATACATGTATTATAATACATGTATTCATATGGTTATAACACACATATTATGACATGTTGCTCGATGTGAGAATGTATGAAATAAAATGATTAATATTTTGTTTCAACTATTGTAATACTAGTTAATGAAATATATGAATCGATATTATCTTAATGTATATTATATGATTTAAAGTATGAAGGATACAACTGTTGTTGCTGTGATTTTGTTAAATTGACATTGAAAATAATACTTTTTACTACATTTGGCACTAATTTATGTTTCTTGTGTTACTTTGATTAATTTATGAATAAAAGAGATTTAGTGAGGCGGAGGATACTCATCCTTACTAATTATTTTTAAAAATTGAAATTGAAAAAAATTAGAGAAGATTCACTAATCTAGAATTATATTCTCAAATGGGACAGTGAGGAAGGACTGCTCTATTAGGGTCTAAAATAATTTAAGAAATTGTAATATTTTATTAAGCTGATCAAGTTCTGTAAATATTTTAAATGTCAAATTTATAATTTGTGGTACTTTATTAAATTTTGTTGTAATTAATAATTTTAAAGTGTATCCGTAATATTGTTAATTAGTTATTTTATTGTAATTTGTAATCAGTTTTAGATAAAATTTATTCATTTGAGAAGTGGTGCAGATTTTGTTTTAAACTTATATATACATAATAATAAAATAAATTGTTAAATACAAAGTTAAATTTTACTCTATTTATCACTTTAAATTCTCAAAACTATTCCTTTTAAAAGTTTAAAACACCCTTTTAAGTTTTATAAATTTAACAAGAAAATATAGGTTTCACTTTTATTCAATTATTTAATCCATAAATGGAAAAAAAAATTCTTCTATTTTTCTTTTCTGTTATCAAAATTTATCTATTTTTGAATAAGAAATTAAGGCTATTACAGTTTACCTTAATTAGAGGCTATAAATAGACCAATGAGGCTCTAAATTAAGAGTGCAATTTGATACTGAGTTTTTGAGATTTACCTCTTTTTAAGAATTCTTGTTTTTATCTTCTCTCAAATTCTCTTATCTTTCTCTTATTCTCGCTTAGGTTAAGTGTTTTGATAGAAGCTTAAACCTCTTATTTAATTTGCAAAATACAAATGGTGTAAATCTGATTTGAGTTTTCGACCAATTGCTCTGAATTTATTCTCTTTTTCTCTAATCTTAGATTTGTGAATTATGACTACAATTAACTTTTTTGTGGTTAGAATTCAAATTAGGATTTGATTAATATTATGATTTCATAATTAAATTTGGGTTAGGTTAAATGATAATTTGATATAATTCATAATCCAGTTCAATTAGGTTATTTAATTAAATTAATAATTAGATTGGATAATTGTTCAAATTCGAATTAAAATCTTTGAACATTGTGATAATCGAAATTATAGGCATTTGAGATTCTGTGAATTAATTATTCTTAATTTATTTTTATTCAAGTTAATTGTTTTCATAGCTTTAATTTTATTGATTTGAGATTTACAAACTTCAAAAATGTTACTCACGTTATTAAAGAACCTAAAATTGAATTTAATTGAATATGTTTCTCTATGAATTAACCTAGGTTGAGCTCTATATTAAAAAATTCTTAGAGAAAACTAATTCATTTTGGTAGTGACTCGGTAATAGTCTATCAAATTGGCACCGTTGCCAAGGAATGATTTCATTTTTAATTCATTTTAGCAATTGTTAATTTTATTTAACATGTTTGTTTATTCTGCTCAATTTAATTTTCTCCTGTTTCGTAAACCCTTTTCTGTGTCTTTGCATTCTCAGTTTCTATTTTTGTTGTTCATAATTTGGTATTTTATTTGTTTTTGCATTAATTCAATTGTTTAGGTGAGTTTAATTTTAATTTTCCTTCATAAAAATAAATTTTCATTTTAATTATTTTTGCAAATTGCTTCTATCATTTGTTCTTGAATTTTATGTGATTCTTGAATTTTATTTTATTTGATTTTATTTAATTTAGAGAATTGTTCATCATTTCAAAAAAATAAAAAAAAAGAGAGAAAAATTGAATTAATGAGATTTTGCAAATATTGTGTATTTTGGAGAGATTTGAGGAGCAGTGGAATAAGGATTCACTAGATTTGAATTCCGTAGGTTGATTAGATTAGTTTAGATTAGATTAAATAAAAAAATAATATATGCAAATTTAAATTTTAAATTATAATTAAGATTTGATTTCATTAGATTTAATTTGTTTTGCTTTTAAAGATAGGATTAATTTTTTTTATAGGTTAGTTTAAATTTTAATTTTAATTTTAAATTTTAAATTTTAAATTTTTTATAAAAAATATTTTTTTAAAAAAATTGGCAAAAAAATTAAATCAAAATAATTTTGAAAATTTTTTTATCGCACTTCCTATTATAATTTATTTGATTAAAAAAATATTGATTCTGATTGTAACTGTGCATTTTGATACTATAGCTAATAATCAACACGAAAGAACTTTTAAAGAATTAGCTACACTAGATGTTATAGATTAAATTTTAGGCATCCAGTATCCTAATGAAGATGCTCACTTTGAGTTAAAATATGGTCTACATTTGTTGTCAAAGTTTAATGGTAGTGCAAGTGAGGATCCTTATAAACATCTGAAAGAGTTTCATATAGTCTACTCAACAATGAGACCTCAAGGAGTTTTTTAATATCACATTAAGCTGAAGGCATTTTCATTCTCCTTGGATGGTGCAGCAAAGGATTGGCTTTACTACTTGTAGCCAAGATCAGTCACTTGTTGGATAGATCTTAAGAGGATTCCTTAAAAAATTCTTCCTTGCATCCAAAACAACAACAATCAGAAAGAAGATCAGTGGCATAAGATAGTTCAATTAAGATTCAAGAAGTTTTGTACAACCTGTCCACACCAACAGATTACCAACCAATTATTCATCCATTATTTCTATCAAAGCTTTGCCCCAATGGAGAGAAGTATGCTTGATGTAACAAGCAGAGGAGCTCTCATGGATAAGACATCAACTGCAGTCAGAGCACTAATTGATAATAAGGTAGAGAACTCTCAATAGTTTAACACAAGAATCATGATATCATCAACCCAACCAAATGACAGCAGATTCTAGTAGACTTGAGAATAGAATTGAGGAGCTCACTACATTCGTGAGACAGCTAGCTGTTGCACAATGAGTTGCTCCACAAAGAGGGATAATAAGAGACTGTCAAATTTGTTCCTCCATATAGTACACCTCAAATTGTTGTCCTTTGCTTCAGGATAGTAACCAAAAAGCTTTTGTCCAAGAAGTGAATAGGGGATAAGAGCAATACAAGGATTCAAATTTCTAGCAACCTCAAAGACAACAGCAGTCATACCAGTTCTAGTACCAATTTTATAATCCTACCTTCAATAATCATCCAAATATGAGATATGGTACCCTTGAACAACTACAGCAACTAACTGGACAAGCAAGTAACAGTTATATACCACCTCCAATAAGGCAGTAGTAGAATTTTGAACCTTCGTTAGAGGATTTTAAACAGATGGCCAAGAATAATCTGCAATTCCAACAGAATGTCAATACCTCCATCTATCAAGCGAATCAGAGTTTTCTGGACCAAGCATTTTAGGGTACTCTCGCTCAAGCGAAAGAGGATAACATTGCCCCAACACACCTTTCTCCACTCTATCTCTCAGACACTTAGAAATTTTAAGGAGCATGACTCCACCATGCAAGCAATGACTTAAAGTTTGCTTTCTCATAATTTTTGGCATAGGACCAAGGCACACACAAGGCAAAAAACATATATTTTTTGGTTTCATGCATACAATATACATCAAATTCACATGCATTCCAAGGTACTTACTACATTCAGTAATTGCACTAATTCCACTCATATTTTATCACATTTCAACATAGAACTAAGACTATCATGAGCACAAAATGCTCAGAGCAATGAAGTCTTTCTATTCAAAATAATGTTGTTTTTATACAACACATTAATACATCACCTTTCTCCCTAACTCAGGGATCTAGACCAACAAAGCATGAAAATTGAGGCAAACAAAGAGCATTTTTAACTTAGACAATATACTGACTATTCATCTTAATAACACATCACAAATACCCCACAATCAAGGCTAGGCTGAGAGAATCAAAGTCATAAAATGGAAGAAAATGTACCTTTACCATACAGCAGCAAAAAACCAATGAACAACAGCAAAAATATCCATGCACATACACCATTTTTAGACTGATCCGAAACCATGAACATCACAAAAATAAAAGAAAAAAATATTACTTCAGATGCAGAAAGATGTAATTAGCAAAGCAAAGCAAAGTATCCTCATATATTTGTTATTCTTATAATCGATTCGAGACCAATATTCATCATAGAAAAGAAGTCAAAGAGTTTCTGTGAAGCACACATGCAACAAGATCTATTTTAGCATTATATTAGAACACACTTTCATACAACACAATCCAAGATTGCCTTACTTGCAGCGTTTGAAGAATAAAGAGAACGGTGAGACATCTTAGTATAACAACTATCTTCAAGCTCATGGTCCTCTCTAGTGCAGTAAAGGTGCAACAACATACCAAGGTGATGGAGGTTGTATTCTCGACTATGCGTTCTAAATTTAGAGGGATGAAAAGAAGAAAACTCCAAGGATTTGAATGGCTTGCACATGAAATTGATTCCTCTTTACAAAATCAAAGGAGAAGGTTGCATATCATGGTTTGCTTTCAAAAACTCAAAGGTGACAAGTAAAGTGTTTTCTCTCAAGGGTCTTTTTGAGTCTCTCCCTTTCTCTCGAGCAAGATAGTGTGTAAAGGCAAAGTGGAATGTCTCTCCCTAGAGAATTGGAAGGCGTCAAAAAAGAGAAAGAAAAGGTATAGGATTGGTCATTCAGTGGCATAGAAATTGATCAGGCAAGAAAATTGAAATGATGGAGGCATCTAGTTCATTCAATAGGCCACTAAGGTTGCCTCTCTCTTTGTGAATGTGTATAACCCTCAATTTCCTATGCTACTCATGTAGTCAAGGTTGCTTGCACGAAACTTGAAGGTGGCTAATGATTATGCGTGATTTCCTAAGCCATTACACTAAATGTTTGTAGGAGACTAAGAGGAGTCTACCTTTCTCTCCTTAAAGACACACGTGTACAAGGAGGTAAACCTCTTTGTGTCTTATGCCAAGTTTTAATTCATGCTAAGTGAAGTTTTAACAACAAAATCTGATGTTAAAAGGGTTAGTCCAAGAGTTAGTCGAGCTACTTTCCCCTTTTAAGTCCACTAATGCCTTGCTAGAAAAGAATTTTGAAGGGTGTTGGTTGGTTGGGTAATTAAAAGAAGAGGACAAACTTTAACTTAAAAATAACAAATAGAGGTGGGTCAAAGAAGGGTGCACCTGAAAAATTATTACATAAAAGGGTAATATTGCAATTAAGGAGAATAATCCTAATAAAAGTACTACAAGTACACTAAATAAGAATGCCAAAAAAGAATTTCTATAGCTTAAGGTCAAGGTTACTAACAAAAGTCACTAAGAATCTAATGTTCTATACAACACATTTCATAAAATCACACAATTAAGATAAATCAACTAATTAATTCAATTATGTGACAACACAAAAGATTATATATAAGGGAAAAAATCTTCACAAAACAAGCCTTTAATTACTTGCCAAAAACTTAAAAATTTAAGTTCATGAATTAAAAATGTTACACATATAAATAGAAATCCCTAAATGTTGAATTTCTACTCTGATCAATTGGTAAAAGAATCTCTAAGAAGCCTTAAGATATGTTTGGGAGGGGGTTTTGGAAGAGAAGGGAGTGGATGACAAATTTTTCAATTTTAAATTAAAATAATTATATATCATTTATGATAATAAATACATGACTAATTAAATTTAATTATGTCAATATATCAATTTATATCTTTTATTTAAAAAATATTATTTTTAATATATTCATTTAAAATATAAAATTTGTCTATCCTTTCTCATCCCTTTCCTCTAAAACCCTTGTTCTCAAACACTTTTTTAAAAAAATGAGTTTCTCTATTGGTATATCTTTATTTTAGTGAGTAGCTAGTCCATCAAAATTCACTTCTTTCACGACTAGATCAAGAAAGGAGCAACCCACCCTAACATATGTAGTTTTGTTTCAAAGTAGTGCAATAATTTGAAACAAAACTACATATGTAACACTTCAACTGAATAACTAGAGGTAGATGTTAGTTCTCAAGGAAGGTGAATACCCAAAGATTAGGGATAACATTGCTAAGAGAAAATGGGAATTTTTCTATGGATTAGGAGACAAAGGAGTGGGGTAAATCACTTTGAGTTTTATGCTGAAATGTTGATCCCTTCCTGAGCACATTTGTAAGAGGCAAGAAAATACTAATGGATAAGACCACCATCAATCACGTCTTGCAGACCTCTTTAATTTCAGCACCCAGTTATGCCTAACTATATAAGATGATTTTGTGTTGTTCATTAAATTATAAAAAAATCTAATAAATTGGTTCAATTCAAACCACTAAATATTAGTTTATTTTAAATTTCACATATATATATATATATATATATCGAATCATAAACATTTTGATCATAGGTTCAAGCGGTTTTTTATCCTAAAATTGAACTAAACTATATCGCAAATACTCCTATTGCAAAGTAGTTTAACCATCAACAACCTACAATACAAAAATTAGACAATTAGTAATGATTATAAAATGGATTTTGATGGTTTCACTTATATATATCAACCTAGCTAATAATTTGTATAACTCATCTGATTTAATACTTGAATTAAGAGTAAATTATTTTTGTTCTTGCTAGAGGAAACACTAGTTTTCTCGTCTCTTCTGAAATAAGATGACGTCCTTCCTTATACAGTTGACACCCTCTGACGAAGGATGGTGTACCTACAAAAGGCACTCTGATGATGAAGTTAGGTATCGATTTAAGCAATAAATGCTATTTTAATATTTATAAGTCAATCCTTTACCTGTACTTCTTACCTTCCTTTTATAGGCAGTATTATGGGCTAATGGGCTTTGTGAGCCAGCTCTATTTTCAGCCTTTTAATTAAGCTGATAATATTCTTGATTATTTATCCAAATAGGCTTAATTTTTTTTAATTTCATAATTAATCTGACCGGAAGGGTACTTGTCCTTCCTAGGCCGAAGGGGTACTCGATTTTCTTTTTCTATAAGTAAGACCAAGTAGTGTCTTATCTAGTACACTAATCCTCCAAGCCCAAGGAGGTAGGACACAAAGGCTTAATATCATTTTAATTAATAACATATGTAACTCTCCGAATTTTGGTAATATAAATTATTGATGTTTATATGTGTGAGAATGAGTATGGGAACGTGCACTCAAGTGCGTAATAATGATGTTTATGTGTATTAAGTATATGGATGTGTGTATTTATGTGTGCATGATTAGTTTCGGCTGGAAATAGGCTAAGTGCTGGTGCAGGACATTCTTGCTGCAGCAAGAGATGACTCGCTGTAGCGAGAGAATCCTGTGTGAAAGGCATACGTCTGTTGCCTTCTCATTGTAGCGAGAATATCTTGCTGTAGCGACAGAGCAACAGTTTGGGGTGTATTTCTGGGTGCAGTCTTGCTGTAGCGAGATTCTACAGAAACCAGGATGCAGTTTCATCTGAGCTTTCCGCTGTGGCGACAGAGGTCGTTCTCGCTGTAGCAAGAGTGTCGCGATCTGAAGGGTTTTAAAAAGGGGGTTTAGGGATTTGAGATTCATTTCTCAAATTCCCTCCCAAATCTCTTTAATCCTCTCGACCCAAAGCCCTATTTCACCAATTAATTGCCTCTAAAGCTGTTCGGGAGCTTGATTAAAGGTTGAATCCGTGTGGGAAATGCTTTGAGGTGAGTTTTAATGGTTAGGGTTCTGTTTCTCATCCCCTTTTCTCTGTTTCTAGGTTCCTTGGGTTCTCATGGAGTTATTCCATGTGTTTTAGGCCGCAATTTGTGTAGAGAGCCCGTCCGTGATCGAATCTTAGTGTGGGTCTTTAATCCAAGGTAAGGGGGAACTCTACCCTATCTCAAATGTATGTGATTTGCTGTTTATCTGTGGAATATAGTGATGTGGCTGAGTAATAAGGTAGGAAAATTGTTGTGAAATATGATGTGGGCCATGTGTCGTGATATGTGAATATTATGTGTGAGTGTGATAGGGGGAGGGAAGGGTGTTTACCCCAAATTAATGAATGTGAATTATATGCTAGATGTTATGTGATAGAATGAGGACTTGTATGCCGAGCAATGTGAATGGGGCACTTGTGCCGTATATATATATATATATATATATATATATATATATATATATATATATATATATATATATATATATATTGAATGAATGTTGTTAAAATGTGGGCCCTGAGGGCCGTGTAATATGAAATGAATGTAGGCCTAGTGCCGTGTATTTGAATACAATGTGGGTGTGTGTCGTGTGTAAGCATGACTATTGCATGCGTGAATGGGCGTGTTAGCGCCGTTGTAATCTGCTATGAATAGTTCAACAATATACTGGGGGTATGGAAGATGAGGACGGTAGAAATACCTTGGGGAAGGGAGAGTGGTGGTAACACCGACTGTGAAATGGGTGCACCACGGGCCACACACCTTCATAATCTCGGAACCCATCTGCACACCATTTACACAATGCACCAAACAAACAAACACATACCACAAAGAAGAAAACAAAATAGAAAAGAAAGGGTAAGTTCATAATTCAATCAAAACACACAAGAATCACTTAACATAAGTCCTATACATCAAACCTATATATATATATATACACTTACACAAGTATGAATATAAGGCATCCGAGAGCAAAGTGATAAGGTCAGTTATTATAAGAATGAAATGATGTATGATTTAGGTTAATTATCGAGTTCTCTCTTTAATTAATAATAACCTTTGTGCAATGCATGAGAACTCTGCACTTCTCCTTCTACTTAGTGTCACTTTTCAACCTCAAGGCGATCGGAGGACACTATTCCCTACTCTCATCTCTAACACATCTATTTTTGAAACTATAATTATTTCACACGCCACAAGGGCATCATTCAGGAATGTGCCTACTGCGATCCTGGTAACGGGTGTTCACGTCAGGATTGGCAAGGGTTTGTTGGCAACATGACTCGGTCGCAGTGAGCTACTCTGCGCCATTGCGTCATCCTCCCTTTACCACCCCCAAGGTTTGCCAATGAACCTAACACAAACGTTCCACAGTTGTACCAACTGTAGCCTTAAGTCATCTTTTCTGTTTTTTTTTAATATGCATGATCATTTCACAATTTGAGTTAATCCTATTATTTGTCTTTTAAGGTTTATTGATTAATGTGTTTATACATTGAAATTTCCCATAGCTGAGTCTTCCCTCATTTTTTTTCCACATTACGTTACTATCCTAATTCCATTTGTTCGGAGTACTGATGTCTCAAATTTTATAGGGGCAGTTATCAATCACACATCTTATGTAATTAGAATATTTAATACAATTTTAATTTATTAGCTTATTAACTTAAGGTTGGTCATACAAGAATATTTAACTTTTTTTTTATTTAAATTATTTCTTTTATCACTCTTCTCACTACTATATTATGTGTAGTATCAAGTAAAGGTCTAGTAGGATTACACTCCCTTATGGTTAAGGTAAGGTGTTCACCAAGGTTTCTATTTTCTTTTATTCTCAGTCTTGTTATTAATCTCCATAAAATTTCAATTTTATAGCTACATTTGACTTACCACCTCACATCAAAATCTTAATGTCTCGTTGGTAATATATATTCCATCCTAATTTATCTTTTACTTTGTTCTTTTGGGTAGTTCGCTATAGCCATATGTAAATCTGGTTACTTACATTTTTAGGGAAATATAAATATCCATTCATATAATGAAACCTTAGTTCGTCTTATTACAAGTACATTTTCATGTACTTTTTACTTAAAGTATCGGGATATGTTTAATGTATGTCTTTTTAATTGTTTATTACATATATTGTCTTAATCTAGTATGAATTTCAGGAATTTTATTATTGAGTCTTAGTTCTTGGTTTCCAATTATTCTTAGTTTTGTTTTGTCATTAAAGTACTTGTCCTCACACCAATTTCTCAGCTATCTTAGCAATAGTAATTTTTTTTTGTACAGAAGAAGGAATTAATCAAAGTTAGCATCATTATTCTCATTTTCTTACTCTTTCAGGTTTTCGAGGTTTAGACTCCAAATTATCATGGTTAATTATCAAATTGTCGAGCCTTTATCTCACTTTCACAAGATTCTAAGAATTAAATTTTTAACTATTGCAAGTACATATCAAACAGTCCAGTACTAATTTTGGCCATAGGTAGAAAATATACGAGTTCATTCACATAAAAAAAAAAGAACAATGTTCTGCTAAATTGGTGTATCCCCCTATATAATTTATTTTCATCTTTCTTACACCTTACGTTTTATTTCTTAGTCCTTTTTCTCATCTTAATGGGGCAACTTCTTTACATTACATGCAACAGGATTCATCTAAACTCACATTAAAAATCCAGTAAGTCACAGAACATAAACTCAACTAATCATGCAATCATAATTCAATCAAAAGTAATGAAAACATCAACAAGATTCCATATAGTCAAGGACTCCCCCTTACTTGATAGTGAGAATTTGATGGTAGAGGAAGGAAATGTCAAGCTTGAAAGGTCACGGTTTTACTGCACTAGAACATGCAGTGAGTGACATACCAAAATACACAAGGGAAGATTTATGGAACTAAGATTTTTGAGTATATTGATATGGTGTTTGCAGCTATCTTACCTTTGTATAATTGATGGATTTATCTCCTTAGCAGAATAAGAAAGAGGAAAATATGCAGAGTGACAAGGAAGGTGAAAGGAGAAGAAGAGTTCTAACGAAGGACTGAGAGACATACATATTTTGTTCCTTTAATGTGCTAAAGTATCTTAATTAGTTTCTCCTTTTGTCTTTCTTCCCTTGGTGATATTTACTTCAGGAGATTTGGTGAACTAACTTGCTAGTTGGACAAGACTAAGAGTGGCTGTGTTTGCATTCCCAAAGCCACTAAGACATCTTCATCATTAATGAAGGCTTTCGTGTCATAAGGCAAGGATATGAGGTAGCAACTGATGGTCTTTTCAGCTTCCAGATGGAGGATTATGCAGCGCCTAACAATGAGAATAATGACACATCATGCAGCATTTTTGGAACAACTTCATTATATTATAAAATCCTGCATTTATAATGCTATGTTTATGTTAGAAATCCATCTCTCGCTAGCATATGTTTGTACATGGTCAAAATGTTCAAATTGGTAGTGTTATATGGGTGGATTACACGTGGAGTTTGAATGGATTGCCACAATAATTTGCAGCATGCATAGATTAGGTGGAATTTGGAATTTCATGGCATGTTATGCAGTTCTACGGATGCAATTGAGACAATGGAATAATTCAAAAAAAAAAATTAAAGCTTAATTTGAGGATTTTATGGAAGAAAGGATAGATGGGGAGTGGCAGCACCCTTCCTTTAAGCCATCTAATAACAAAATTTTAGTGACTATACTTCCTTTTGGAATAATGAAAGAAAGAAAGAGTTTGTTGGATACCAAATCATATGTATACGAATGTGAATATTTATGAAATCTAAGGTAAGAAGAATAAAACTTAGAGAAGGACCTTAACTAAATGATTTTAATATCACTTAGGCATAAAATGGACATTTGAGAGAATTAACTAAGATGAACCGAAACTCTAGGTTCTAATATATATATACATAGAAAATGCAAGTAAATTTTAGAGTGTTACACTTTAACTATATCTTCAGACCGAGTAGGTATGCAGCTCAGGAAAAAGTACCTCAAAAGTGATGGTGTCGTCAAATTAGGATTTCAAATTTTTAGGATTTCCTTGCGATTTGTGCCTCTGAAATGAAAGGTTGGTTGATCTTAACCGTAGATGGGTTTCAAATTTTGAGGATTTCCTCACAATTTGTGCTTCTGAAATGAAGGTTGCTTGATCTTAACTGTAGATCTGATAGAGATCTGACGGTTAGGGAAGGGTGTGACCCTTAGTATGCCTGAAACCCTGTGGTCTATAAATATATGGTGGACCAAGCCTCCTCTTATGCTTTTTTTGCTCTAGAGGTGTTTTTTGTTTAGAAGCTCTTTCTTTCTTTCAACTACTTCAAGGTATGCTTTGTTTACTCTTCATCCTTCCATCTTCTTTCCTTGACTTTTTCAATGGCCGATTCCATTGAATGGGAGGATTTGTATCAGACCATATGAGACTGACTACTGCTAGTTGAGGTTGGGGTCCTCGGGAGGACCGAAAGGTCAAAAGAAGTTTTTTCCAGACCAGCTAGTGTTAGGGAGGATCTTGAGATGGCAATGAAGGAGTGTGACAAAAATGTTGAGTCACCCGACTATGGAACTGACGGGTCTGAGTCTGGTTCGTTGCCGAATGCTAGTCCCCCATGAGAAAGGCCAACATTCCCCCTTGCACGATCCCTAGATATGAAAGGGTGAACAGTGAAGTGGCCGCCTACTTTACTCATTTTCAACAAAATAAATGACTTTAAGCCTTTGTAGAGCATTGTGACATATCACTATAGGAGGCTTCGGATCTATAACTATCAATGTCTGCTGAGGAGATGGCTCTGGCAATCCTGACCTAGTATTTTTAGGGGAAGGTGTTGAAATGGTCGACACCTTCTTTGTATATGAATACATGTTTAGAGAATTAGGTGTAAGGCTTCCTTTTAACGACTTCTAAATGGCAGTGTTGAGGGTTTTAAACATTACGCTGACATAACTCCATTCGAATGGGTGAGCAGCGATGCAAGCCTTTAGGATTTTGTGTAAATTTCATTATATAAAGCCTAGTGTAGGTTTATTTCTCCATTTTTTTCTATACTCATCCTTTCAAGATAGGTATCTTTAATAAGGCAAGTTGAATTGCCATTATTCAAACCTTATGCTTCTTCTTTCAAGGGTTTCAAGACCAGTTACTTTAAGGTAACTGTGCACCCTATAGGGAGGAAATATTTTTTTGATAGTGAAGACAAGCCTCTCTTCCCCTTCCACTGGACTCGAGTACCTCGTCGGTATGACGTTTTTCCCGAGGACATGTTATCCGTCGAAGAGTTATCAGCCCTGGAGTATTTGAAGTCTCTTCCTAGGGAGCTTCATGTTCAATCTTTTATTCTTTTGCTGAAGTCTCCCCAACCTCGGATGGATATGGATGGTATGTTTCATGCTTTTAGTCCATAATCTAGAAATTGGTTTATATTGATTTGACCTCTTGTTTTCATTGTAAGCATAATGACGAAAGAGAATCTGGTCTGAGCTACCGAAAAGGTTTGAGGTGAAGAGCTCCAGAGGGGACATCGATGAGGAGCACTGAAACCCTGTTTTGGACCAAGTTCCTCGTTTGTCTGAGGCCCGTCAACCTCCTTGGGATCATATTCTTGTTGAAGGTCCTCTTAAGAAGAAAAGAGACAAGGACAAAGAGAAGGATTCAGATAGGGAAAAGAAAAGAAAACATGCTCGAGATGTTGGACTAAGTGATCGGGGCAGCTCTTCAGTTTGTACTGTGGTACCTCCTGTCGCTGTCTTTGAATCCTTCTTTGTTGATGGGTTTTGGGACAACCGAGTGGTCTCTCCTGATCTGTTATTAGAGTCGGGGAGGGCACTTGTAAATAGCCAGAGTAACAAGACTCATTGGCAATGGTACTGCGAGTTTCAGGCTCGGGCCATGGTGATGGCTCGTAGCTTTGCTTTGGAACCTTTGCAGGAATTGGAAAAGGGTTCAAAGCCGACTCTCCTCCTCCTAGTATGCTTTGGCACAGAGCAAAGAAATTCGGGCAAACTTGGCGGAGACCAAAAAGTCACTGGAGGATGAAGTTGCTCAAATGAAGGAGCACTTCTATATTATGGAGAATCGGATGCGCGCAGCTGATGAGGTGTTAAGGGCCAAAAACTTGGAATTAGAGCCAAGAAACTTTGAGTTGGATAAAGAAAAACAAAAGTCTGAAACCGAGCTGAAAGCTTTAATTGATGAGTGTAATGATAAACTTGTAGTAGAGTATGAGGTCGGTTTCAACCATGTCGTCTGCCAAGCTTTTGACTTCTGCCAAGTCCCTTTTGACTTCCACTTCAATTTGTCTAGGGACTTCTTTGGTGGGAAGTTCCTACCATATGACGAGGTCGATGAGAAGGTGGAGCTTGATGCCGAGGCACCGAGCCAAGCTCAAGGTATCACTGAAGAGGACGCCCTGACCCGTCAAGATACCGAATGGGGGAAATATTTTTTTTTCTTTTTTGTAATTCATAGGCCGATAGTGCCTAAATTTTGTACACCTTTCAACATTTCAATACAAATTTTCCTTTCATTAACTCGTGTGTCCTTGTATATTTGCTTATATTTTTCTACCGTTATCCATAGTGTAATTTGAACGATGTTGATGTGATTAATTTCAACTAAATAAGTCTAACCGAAGAGTAAAATATAATTAATTCATCCTTAATGAGCAAGGGTGTTCGGAAGGGTTTTTAAATGATTGAATCATCCTTGACTGAGTAGGGGTAATCGGAAGGGTATAATATAATTAAATCATCCTTGGCCAAGTAAGGTTACTTGGGAGGGTTTAAATAATAGTTTCATCCTTAACCGAGTTTAAATAATTAAATCATCCTTGACCGAGTAGGAATATTTGGGAGGGTATAATATAGCTGAATCATTCTTAACCAAAGAGGAGTAAAAAGACATAGTTTTATTAATAACATGTGCTTCATTAAAAACCTTCTCAGGAAACCTCTTTTCACGTTCTTTTAAGAGGACAAAACCTGAGTGAGAAAAAGAGTGCACATTTCACATATTACATTTGCCTAAATAAAATAATGCTTTAAATGTGAGATATTCCAAGTCCTCAGTATTGCCTTTCCTTTAAGAGTTTCAAGCTTGTACGATCTGTTGTCTAGTCATGCTGTTATCCAAAAAGGTCCCTCCCAATTAGCAGCAAGTTTTCCTTCTCATCAGTTTCGATGTGCTTCCCCTGTTGCCCTCCATACTAAGTCTTCAACATGAAATTGTCTTGGATATATTTTTGAGTTGAACTTCCTGGCCATTATTCCTTTGCTGGCCTCGACCATGATTACTGCTTGACTTCATACTTCATTGAATAAATCCAGGTTGACGGCTAAAGATTCGTTGTTAGCCTGTTCTTCAAAGTGTTGCCTTCAAAATGATAGTTCTCTAATTTTGACTGATACCATGGCGTCAGTACCATAGGTTAACCAAAAGGGTGTTTCTTTTGTGGATGTTTGAGGAGTACACCGATAAGCCCATAAGATTTTGAGTAATCTTTCTGCCCATTCGCCTTTTACTGACCCCCAATCTTCTTTTAAGTTCATGTAAAATGACCTTATTTGTGGCTTTGACTTGTCCATTGGTCTGAGGATGTTCGACCGAGGTAACCCTGTGTTTAATTTGCAATCCTTCCAGGAATTCGTTAAAATGCCAGTCTGTGAATTGTAGCCCATTATCTGTGATCAAGGCATGAGGGATGCTGAAACGTGTGATTATATTCTTCCAAGTGAATTTCTAGACATTATTTGTTTTAATGGTGGCTAGCGGCTCTGCTTCAATCCACTTTGTAAAATAGTCCACAGCGAATATTAGAAATTTGCATTGTCCTTTTGCTAGAGGAAAAGGTCCAAGAAGGTTCATTCCCTAAATGGCAAAGGGCCAAGATGAAGTAATGGGGTGAAGGTGGTCAACATGTGATGTATATGTGGACCATGTTGCTGACAGGGGATGCATTTTTTGACAAAAATATCACAGTCCTTGGATAGTGTTGGCCAGAAGTATCCAGCTCTCAAAATTTTAGTTACCATTGTTTGTCCACCCGAGTAGTTACCACAAATACCTTCATGAATTTTCCTCATCACATAATTGGCCTGGTCCTTGTCAAGACATTTCAACATGGGTGCTAAAATTCCTTTTTTGTACAGTTCCTTGCTGAGAAGGGTGTATTTGGCTGCCTGTATTATTATCTTCTTAGCTAGGGTTAGATCGCTAGGCAGGCTACTATTAGTAAGATATTGGATAATTGGGGTTATCCAATTTTGAGACATGTCTTCAATCTCTATGCATTCTTGCTTGGAAATATTGGGTTTATGAATCTCTTGATGAATCGTACTTTCCAACTGTCCTGGTTTCCTCTGGCTTGCCAGCCTAGCAAGTTTATCAACCTGCTCGTTCATTGTTCTTGGTGTGTACCGAACACATACTTTGTCGAATTCACCCTCGATATTCTTGAATTCCTGATAGTATTGTAACATGACCGAATCCTTACTTGATAAGTACCGCTAACCTATTCAGCCACCACCTTTGAATCACTCCAACAAGTGATGCGTCTGATTCCAATTTCTTTTGCCAGTCTAAGGCCAGCCAGCAATGCCTTATATTTAAATTGATTGTTAGATGCTTTAAACCCAAACCGAATAGATTGTTCAATTATTATAGTGTTCGGTCCTTCTAATATAATCCTTGCTCCACAACCTTGTCGGTTTGATGATCCGTCCACATGCAAATGTCACATATTGGTGCTAGTCTGTTTCTGGGTAGTGAGTTCATTAATGAAATCTACAAGCACTTGAGCTTTAAGAGGTCCTCAGATTTCAAAACGGATATCAAATTGGGATAGCTCGATCGGCCATGTCATAAACTGACCTGCTAACTCTGCTTTTCTCAAGATTTTGGCAATTGGGCAGTCAGTACGCACTAAGACTCGATGGCTTTGGAAATAATGCCTTAACCGACGAGCTGTGTGAACTAAGGCCAATACCGCCTTTTCCATTAACTGGTATTGGGTTTTGGCATTTTGAAGTGTTCGGCTAATGAAATACACCGGTGCTAGTTCAGGCGTCTCATGTAATAATACCGAGCTAATAGCAGTTTCTGATACAACCAAGTAGATAATTATATCCTGTCGCAGTTTCAGCTTTATCAGAACAAGAGAGGCTGCCAACATAGTTTTATATTGGAGAAAAGTGGCCTCACATTCATCTATCCAAGTAAATTTTTGTGATTTTCTGAGCAGATTAATGAAAGGCCGAGACCTTTTTGCCATTGTGGGTAGGAACCTAGCAAGGGCAGCAATCTAGCTGGCTAAGCTCGGGACCTCTTTTATATTCTAAGGGCTAGTCATTTCGATAATGGCTTGGCATTTGTCTAGGTTTGCCTGAATCCCCCTTTCAGAAAGCATGAACCCCAGGAATTTTCCTCCAGCTACTCCAAACGACATTTCTCTAGATTAAACCTCATTCCATGCCGTCTCATTTCACCGAACACTTCCTCTAAATGAGTGATATGTTTATCATAGGAGATGGACTTGACCATTATATCATCAACATAGACTTCTATGCACTTCCCAATTTGTTTCTCAAAGATTTTACTCATAAGTCTCTGATACGTCACCCCTACATTTTTAAGACCGAAGGGCATTAGTTTGTAGCAGAAATTCGCTGAGTCTTTGATAAATGCTATCTTCTCCTCATCTGGGGGATACATCCAAATTTGGTTATATCCTGAATACGAGTCCAAGAAACTGAGTACCCGACGGCTGGCAGCACCATCAACAAAGGTGTTGATATTTGGAAGGGGGTAGGCGTCCTTAGGACACGCCTTGTTTAATTCTGTGAAGTCAGTGCATATTCTCCATTTTCCATTGGCCTTTCTTACCATGACCACATTAGCCAACTAGGTAAAGTATCGAACTTCTCGGATGAAACTGGTTTGTAGTAGTTTATTTGTCTCCTCCTTTACTACTTGTGTTCTATCTCCTCCAATCTTCCTCTTTTTTTGTGCCATCGGTTTGGCCCCCTTGTAGACCGACAGGCAATGACTCATAAATTCAAGATCTATGCTCGGCATATCAAAGGCTGACCCGGCAAATAAGTCGTCATTTCGTATTAACACATTTTGAAGGTCCTGCTGCTCTTCCTAGGACAAACCGGTTCCCAGGGTAAGTGACATATTCAAGCTTTCTTCCTAGTTGAAAAACCTATTTGTTTTCACTAGATTCAACCTGAAATCCCTCATCAACTCTTGGATCTAGCTTAATATCCAAATCCGCTCTTGATTGAGGGGATACAATGTTAACATCTCATCTGTATCCTTAGAATGGCTTTAGACGCAAGCTTGCAAAGTAACATTCTCTAGCGGTCTTCTGATCGGCATGAACGGTAAGGATTCAGCCTTTCTCATATGGAAATTTCATAGCCAAGTGAGGAGTGGACACTATGGCTTTTAGTTTATTGAGAGATGACCGACTGAGTAGTATATTGTACAAAGTATTTGCATGTATCACCAGATAAAAATGACCTTGTTGCGTTTTCCTTCGTGTTCTGATCTAAACAAGGTATATAGGTCAATGCAGCCACGGGTCTCCACTCGTTCTCCTAAAAAAATGACGAGTGGCTCATGGTACTCCTTCAATTCCTCTTTTGGTATCCCAAGTTGCTTGAAGGTATTCCAGTATAGGATGTTGGCCGAGCTCCCTTGATTAGTTAGAGTCTTTCGGACTATGCAATTAAGGATGTCCACGCTTATAACCATGGGATTGTCTTGAACTGGATCCACTCTTTGAAAATCCTCATCCGTAAATGTAGTGGGGGGATTCTAATTCTACCACCCAGCAATATATTGTTGACCGAGCGAACATGTCTCAAATGCCTTTTTCTGGCCAAATTGGTAGGTCCTCCCCCTACAAATCCACCTGCTATGGTGTTAATGACTCATCAAAGGTATTTTTCATGCTCATCATAGCGCTTGACAAGGGGCTCTCTTGACCGGCTACGTTGTCATTCAGTCTTTTTATCATTATCTCTTCTTGATGGCTCGGGGTAATAGTTTATGTCCCTTTCAGCATGACTGAGGAGGTGTGTTTGTATAAACCCTTGCAGATGCCCTTCTTTAATTAAATCCTCGATACGATCCTTTTGAGACGTGCACTCCTTAGTGGTATGTCCTCTATTTCGGTAGTATCGACAAGATTTGGACTTGCCTGCCTAAAGGGGAGTATTGGCATGCGTAGGCATTGTTAATATCTCTGTTGCAAGAGCTTGGTCGAGCAACCTTGACCGATTAGTGTTGAGGGTTGTGTAGGAAAGGTATTTAGGTCCTCTAGGCAGCCTCTCAGCATCACTTCTTCAATCTTTGTTTTCTTGCCTAGGTTTAAAAGATTCTCTTTTGTCAGCCTCTTTTGAGTTGGGCCCCTACTCCATCCGTACTTGGCTTCGGTATTTGGCCAATTCTTCCAATTGCATATACTTAGCAGCCCAGCTTCTCAATTCATCCAGGTTCATGGATGGCTTTTTACAAATGTTGTTGACAAAAGGTCCTGGTTTCAAGGTTATTGTGAGATGATGTATGGCAACTGCTAGCTCCAAATTGTGGATTGAGAGGGCCACTTTGCCAAAGTGCTCCATAAGTGCTCTAAGTGTTTCTTTTTTTTCCTGACGGATGTTAACAAGTGCTAGAGACGTCAGAGGATGGGAGCGGCTTGCGACGAACTGTAGACTGAATCGTCTGGTAAAGGTTGTAAATGAATCAATGGACGAGGGAGGTAACTTAGTAAACCAGCTGAGGGCTGGTCCTCGGAGTAAAGTGGGAAAGATTCTGCATAATAAAGCGTCATTTTCTGTGTATAGACTGACTTGGGTTGTAAAGACATCCAAGTGTTTCCTAGGGTCAGATGTTCCATCATACTTATCTAATGTTAAACCTCTCCAGTTCTTAGGTAATTTAGCTTTCAAGATAGGCTGGACGAAAGGGCTCTGACTTGAAGTATCGTCTCGTTCAATTGGAGCTCCAGGTTGCTCGCATACCCTTGGTTTATCCTGCAGAGCTGAGGACTCTCCCTGTTCCTAACCAAAAGGCGTATTTTGAAAAAATATGTAAGTTATGATTTCCTTCCTCAGGTTGGCGTTTTCCTTTCTTAAAACTGACAGCTCGAGAGCATCTTTTTCTCTCCCCTTTTGCATTTCCAACATTTTAGCTTTCAGTTGCCTTACTACTGCAAAAAGGCTTTTGTCTCCTCCCCTCTACTAGAACTTCAGGGATCGATTGGTTAGGTGTGGCATCCTCATGCTGTTGAGAGGTTCCTCCTTGCTAAGTTTATCCTTCCTGCTGGCTTCTAGTAAGTACCATGATTGTTCTAAAAATTGAGGCAAATCTAGCCCCACGGTGGGCACCAAAATGTTCCTGCTAGAGGAAACACTAGTCTTCGCGTCTTTTTTGAAATAAGATAACGTCCTTCCTTATACAGCTAACACCGCTGACGTAGGGTGGTGTACCTGCAAAAGGCACTCTGATGATGAAGTCAAATATCAGTTTAGGTAATAAATGCTATTTTAATATTTAGAAGTCAACCATTTACTTGTACTTCCTATCTTCCTTTTATAGGCAGTATTATGAGCTAATGGGATTTGAGTCAGCCCTATTTTCAACCTTTTAATTAAGCTGATAATATTCTTGATTATTTATCCAAATAGGCTTAATTTTTCTTTAATTTCATAATTAATCTGATCGGAAGGGTACTTGCCCTTTCTAGGCCGAAGGGGTACTCAGTTTTCTTTTTTTATAAGTAAGACCGAGTAATATCTTATCTAGTACAATTTTTTATGTTTATATATATATTTTTATTTTATTTTTTAACTATTTTTATGCTTTTATCGTTACAAAACTCTTTATATGTTTTTATTTTGTTACTTAAATTTTTTACATTAATAATTTTTTATGACTTTATCCTTCCTATCTTAAATAAAAAAAAATATTGACAAAAAAAGTATAAGAGATAAATTAAAAGTTGTAATTTTCTCCTATGAGTGAGTAAGACACAAGGGTGAGGCTTAATTTATTTGATGAATGTAGAAAGAATGGACTAAAGGGGTAGTTGTAATATCCTTATCTCAAAATTCTGTACAATATATATTTTGTAATTTATAATTTGATGTAAAAATATGAATTTTGTGTATAATGGGCTTTATTATGACTAATTACTGAAATCTTCATCACAATATAGTAATTTGTACAAATATTTTCATTCTGATTAGTATTAATGGTACCAAAAAAATTCTAAATGTTGTATTAAACATAATCAAAATACAAAATTTAAGAGACTGTACATGCATTTCATAAATTGAGTATAATACTTTACAAAAGATTTATCACAACATCTAGGACTTAAAATAATTATTACATTACCAAAATAAGTACATCACATATGCAAAATTATAACCCAGAGCAGTCTCAAGTCAACACCAACACTAAAAATTAGTCCTATTTATCAACTCCATGCCAGCTCTCTATCTTGTCCAAATCTTCGGAATCAAGATCATCATCTAATCCTAGATAACGATCTCCCGAATTAGCTCTAACCTCTATACTAGTGGCATGCTCAAATGTCCATCCGAACGATCTTCTAAGGTAGTCGTGGTCATGATAGGTGAATAGGTACGTGAAAGCTGCCGAGATCCTAATAGTACCTTTGTACATATATACACATAGAGTCTGGTGTATTCTACTCCTAGGGAAATCAAAAGGGATACTATAAGAGAAATCCATCTTCTACAAATACAGTAAATTTAAAATAATTTACTCTCTGATATTCATTAAATACATTGTTTAACCTAAAATGTATAAAACTATCTACTAGTATAATTCTTCCTTGAGGCTCCGTCATCCTGATTCCCTAAAATTATTAGTAAGGATGAGCATTTATTCCATCTTTTTTCAAGCATTATATCATAAATTCATAAGTTATAATATAAAGATAACATATTCATTTTCACAATAAATTTACATTACAAACATATTCACACATACATCATTCATAATTCACTGTCTATTATCTATTTTCTCATTCTAATACGCACTCTCAGTGTATTGTGATCATAGATATCGATGCATCCAGCACTTCTTGAGGTCTTACTCAACTATGTAAATAGTCGCCAGTTAGCCCATGCACATAGATACAACATGTACAATAATTGGGCCCCTTAGCAAAGGCATAGTTAGGAGTCTAGTCAGGAAACAAGTGTGAGACCATGTGACACATTTGCTCTCAAAAAGAGTGTGTACACATACGTAAATATCGCTCACCACCCTACGTTTCCCCCAGATTTTCATCGTCTCTGGACTCTATATCCCCAGTGTATCTCTGTAACTATTCACACTAGATTCCATCCATATCCAACTTTAAAAGTCATTCTCAAATTTATTCTCTTTCTCATTCATAAGATCGTGCTTAGTAAAGCACTTCCAGAATAATTCCATTCCAATCCATTTTACTCATACATTCATTGATACAATTTCAACTGTAAATCTTTCATATCCACATCATTTCTTTATATCATTTTACCTAGACATATTTTATAAAATCACACAAATCACCAACAAGTTTCATAATATTTCACACAACAGATATCTCAACTACATATTTTCATAAGACATTTATATAACAATGCTCTCATATGCACAAAGTAAATACTATAATAGAAAGATAAAATAGAGCTCTTCTTACCTCAAATATCAGCTTTCAGAGAGATGTTGAAAAAGGATTAAAGGTCACAGATGGAAGTTCTCCTGAGTATCAAGAGATATCTATAAGAACAAAAATATGAAAAATGATCGAAGAAAACAAAGTTTTACTCGAAGAAACTTACTTAAAATCGCTTAGCTTCATCGTCTAAGCTTTACTATGAAGAGAAATCGTAGTTTTTCGAGGCTTTAATCTAGGTAAAAGAAAGAGAGAATTCAGAGAAAACTTGAGAGAAAGACGTAAGTTTGAAATAAAATAAATTTCTCATGCGAGAAATCTCTTAAATACCCCTCAGCCCCGCGCATTTTCGCTTGAGCAAAGGACATCTTGCTTGAGCGACGACATCTTGCTTGAGCGATAAGCATCTCGCCTGAGCGAGATATGTAGATAATGATCTCGCACCCTCTTTTCTGATATGCTCGCTTGAACGTGCTCCATCTTGCTTGAGCGAGATGGTGTCCAGAGAGCAAGCCATTTTTTCTGTGGGTCCTCGCTTAAGCGACCCATGTCGCCTGGGCAAGATCCTCAGCTCGCCTGAGCGAGGTGACAGTTAGGCTTAATTTATCTTATCTCACTTGAGCGAGAATCATCTTGCTTGAGCAAGATAGCCCTGCAACTATATATTTCTGCATTCTCAATCTCGCTTGGGCAAGATTTACCTCGCTTGAACGAAATCTCTTGCACCAAAACTCCTCTAAAAATCCTCCAATCTTACATCTAATTGCATTATAATACTACTTAATATTAAAGAAAATATAAATTATCGAAAAGTGAAAAGATGATGTTACAGTAATCGTGAGAGATAACCATGGATAATTTGAAAAATAGTAGGAACAATATTGGGCAAAGGATATCAAAACTTTTCTGATACTGTGTTAAAGTATACAAAGTATTCTTAATTTATCTCTTATATCTTGTTTTAGTAAAGTCTTTTATTAAGAATAGGATATAGTGATAAAAAAAATATTATTATAAAAGATTTAACATAAAGAGAAAATATAAAGAAATTTTGTAACTATAAAAGGTACAAAAATTAATTAACAAAAATATAAAACTAATAAAATAAAATATAATTAACTCTTAATTTATAAATTAAGAAAGACAAGTTATTCATTAGAATAATGCTTAATACAATAAAATTTATTCCAAAAGTTACGAAAATATTCCCATTAATAATCACATGATTTTAGTTAAGTAAATATTAATTTTAAAATTAAATTATTTTATATTTAATCAATAAATTGTAAACGACTTATTAATGTTAATTTTGATAATATTATAAAGTGCGCATATATATATATATATATATATATATATATATATATATATATATATATATAACTCAAACCATCATAATTTATTCTATAATTACTAGTATAATGTGGTTTTACATCAATTAATAATATGAACATTTTAATATCGATTGTCAAAATAATTAATAAAAAATATATAAGAATTTTAAAAAAGACTTTGTCTAAATGTTTTTTGTATGTTTAAGTTGAATAGATCTCAAAAAGTTATATAAAATAGACATATAATTTATAGAAATTAAAATTACATGATAAAAGTTATGCCCCTTCAAAGTTTACGACATTAAAGATAAGAAATTGTATAATTTTTTTACATTGGTTAGTTTTGGAACCATGTAAACAATAGTACCTTTTACATTAATTATTTTTAAAATCGACAAAACAAAAGTGGACTTTCTACATTAATTGTTTTTAGAATTAATGTAAAAAGTATAAAATATTTTTTACATCTTTTATTTTTAAAATTGATGTAGAATAAGTTCAAAATAAAACATTTTAGAGGGACAACAGTAAAATTACGTAAATTTGAGATGATAAATACAAATTTTTATTTATATTTTTAAACTTTTACTAAAGTTTATAGTTACGACGAATATGAACTTTTATCAGGTATATCAATGATTTTATTTTACCTTATTTTATGTTTTCTTTTTTATTAACCTATTATTACACGACATTGACAAACATTGCATATTAATAAACATTGATAACAAATATTGGTTATTGATGAACATTAACAACGAATATTACATATTTTTTATTGACGATACAACGAAAATTAAATTTTGAATAAATATTAATATATATTGAGAATAAATATTTGAGAACAAATATTAACACTATTAATGATATTAAAATGTCAAGCCTGTAATTTATTATTAAGTAATCTATAATATTTTATACTTGTTAAATGTTAATTGAAGGATTATTTGGTATTAAAATAGATTTAGATGGAGATTTAAAAAAAAGTGAATAATGCAAAACACGTGAACAGTGTCGGTGAACAGTGCAAAAATATGTGAATTTCGGTGTGAACAGCACTCCGGCATAAACAGTAAGGCTGCGTGAACAGTACAATTTTTTTTTTCTATAAATAAGGGTCCTTGCACAAAATTTTCACTTTTCCATCCTTCTCAAAGGTTTCAAGGCCATATACCACCATTTTCTTTCATACTAAACCTTTTCAAACTTAGATTTCTCTCCAGATCTGTGATTTTGCATCCGTTCTAAGGGATTTAAAGAGAAACTTCATTCTAAAGCCAAATCTTCGATGAATCTTGCATTAAAACAAGTAATATTTGGTAGATCTGGTGTGAATCACCGTTTTAAGGTAATGAGAGCTTACTTTAGCCTATAATCTATGTTTTGAACGGTTTGATATGCTATTAAAGAAAGGTTTGAGTTTATTTTTGTTAGATTTCTTTGATAAAAAACTGAGATATAAAGAATTTAATACTTGAAAGTTATTTTTTTTATACTGTAACTGCTGATAACTGATTTAATAACATTGAAATTTGGCTGATTTATTATAAATTTGTCTTAGCTGAGCTATTGAAATAATTTTAGTCGTGCTGCATCATACTGAGATATATGTTTTGCATCATTATAAAGTCAAGTTACACATTTAGGTAGGTAGACGTGTAACAATAGAGTATGTCAAGCTGTGTTGTGCATTAGATACCGTTTTCATGTTGTGCATTAGATAAGCTGGGAATGCATGGGACTGTTGTTGTGAGTAATATTTTGCTCTCTCTATATATATGATTTTATTTTATTTTTGTAAGTTCACCCTTACATTTCTATCTATGCTGTTGTTGTGAGTAATATTTTGCTCTCTCTATATATATGATTTTTATTTTATTTTTGTAAGTACACTCTTACATTTCTGTCTATGTTGTATGGACATGTGTACTGCAATGATCGTACGGTGGTACGTGAGCAGATGTAGTAAATGTTATATCTACTTCACAGGCTGAGGGGCTACTGGAGCAATGTTAGAAGCTGGAGTCGAGTAATTTTGTATTAAAGTTATTTTTCTTTATATTTAGAGACCTCATATAGAAGGAACTATGTAGTATAATTTTTTGTATTTGAGTATTATAAACTCAATGTAATATTATGTTGTTCTATTATATATTTATTATAAGAAACTTTGTTTTATTTTGAATAAAAAGTGAATTTTATACTTATATTCTCCTTTATTTATCTATCTTAAATAAATAAGTGGTGTAAAAATAATATTTTAAGTTTTTTTATAAAAAAGGGATCGTGATAAACAAAAATTAATATTATTAAAATATTATTTGCTCATACGAATAAGAACATTTTTATATTAATATTATTAATAAATAATAACACTTTTTAAATCAGTTACGTTATTCAAAAGTTAAAATTTTTTACTTTAATTTAAAAAAAAATTTCTACCTGTCCATTTTATGTATTTTTTATTGTTGATCGGTGAATTACATCTTTTTCACTTCTCTCTTAATTTCTATAACGTGGGGCTGGAGGGCACCATAGCCATCCAATATTAACGGTTGTTCCTCGCTTTAAAAGATAACCCGAGGAGAAAACTCATATAAACCAAAACTGAAGGACTCATGTGAAAAGGCATCGTCTTAGCGCGTGGACATGTAGATGGGAAAGAATACATTTCACTTGAAGAGTACGAGGTATAATATAATATAATAATATAATATAATTTTAAAATTTAAAATTTAAGCGTTAATTTTTTAATAGATATTATGAATTTATATTTTACCTATATGATAATTATTTATTGACCTTAAGATTATTTAAAGTTAAATTAAAAATTTAGTTTCGATACATCATACTTTTTAAATTTAATTTCTACAAAAAAAAATTACAATTCATTTCTTACATAAATAAATATTTTTGAATTAATTTTTAATGTTTAAATTTATTAATAAAATTAGATGAAAAATATTAAGATGTAAAAAAAATTGTATAAAGATTAAAATATTAATTTTAATTATATAGACTAATTCATAAATGTGTATTTTAATCAAAATTTAAAAAAAAAGAGGTATAAGATGAAAATAACACACTATATAATAAAATTTCAATTACAAGGAGAAACATCTATTACACTTTTATTATAATTAAATGCATATTCTAATAACAGATTAACAAAGAAAGAGAGACTTGTTTAAAAGAATAAAAAATAAAATACTTATTAAAAAATCACAAAATTTTAAGAGACTAAAAATTTATATCTTTAAATAAACTTAAAAAAAAGTTCAATTTCATATTTTAAAGATACTGAAAATTATATTATTAATGTATAATAAAAATTATAATAAAATGTGTTAAAATTAATAATTTATTCATTTATTTAAAAGTTTGATAAAAGATAAAAATAAAAAATAAAAAAGATGTTGACAAGACTAAATGTAAAAAAATAATTATAGTAAAATTTTATTAAAAGAAAAAAATTTATTATGCAATTATTATAATGAATGAATTATTTTTTAATAAAATTTTTGTAGATTTAAATATTTAAATTTAAATTTAAGGACTGAAATTAACAAAATCATATAGAATAAAATAATATTTTTCTTAGTAAAAAAAAATAAGTACGTTCTTAACATAAGATTAAATTATAATATAAGCTAGTTCTTTTTATAATTTAAAATTTATGTTTTAGTTTTCATGAGTTTATTTTACATTTTGATCCCTTCGTTGACAATGCATATTAAACAGTAAAATTTAATATAAAAAACATTTATTTATGTAGAGATCTAATTGTAATTTCTTTTTTTGTGTAAGGACTAAAATAAAAATAAGTGTTAAAGTATAAAAACTAAATTTATAATTATCATCAAAATTTTAGAAACATAATCATTAAGATAATATTTTTTAATTAAATAATTTGATTAACAAAATTTAATATCTTTATAAGTTATCAAATATATTAAGTTATTAAATATATTTTTTGAGTAATTAGATCTCCACTCAAAGTGGCGAAAATCTTCTCACTCTGCATGGTAGATACTATTAGATAAGAAATAATATAATATGAGAGAGTTTAATAAATAGATAGTATGATAAGAGACAATAAATTTTTATACTTTCTTATACTTTAATATTCAGTAACATAGTAAAAGAGATATAATTATGTCATGTTGTAAAATATATTTAAATGATAAAATTACATTTTTATTAATAATAATAATAATAATAATAATAATAATACAAGTTGTAAAATATATTTAAATGATAAAATTACATTTTTATTAAAATTAATATATTTTTATATTTTTAATTTTCAAATAAAACCATATACTGAATAATTAAAATTATAAATTGGTACGTACGTATAATATTAAAATTTGATATTAAATTATAACAATTTTCTTTAATTTTTTTACAATAAAATTTACTTCTTAGTAATATAATAAAACATTACAAAATGAGTAAAAAATATTTATAATTTTAAATATATATATATATGTATAATTTTTTAAAAATATTTTTTTATTAAAAATGTTCATATAACATTTTTTATAAAAAAAATTAAATTTACAATTTTTATAGAATATTTATAAAGGTACGAAGAATCAGCGTGAATGTAATAGCTAAAAAGTTACCTATTTAGTAACTTTTCATAAACATTGAATTTTGTTAATTCAAGCTGTTAAATTAAGAATTATTACTTAGTAAATCAAAACCAGAAAATGTTTATATAATTTAAAGACCAATTAATACTTTATCAATCAATTCTATTTCAATAGATATTATATTCTTTTTAATAAAAATAAATGTCAATTATAAAAACATACCTTTTAACATTTACATTATTTATAATTTTATGTATATAGTCACCACGAAAATATCACATAATTGAATGATTTGATTAAAAAAATTTAATATATATAATAAATTATTTTCTCTCCCTTTTTTTTAATAAGATACAAATAACTAATTAATCAAAATCAATAAAAAGTTATATATCATAAATTTAATAGTATATTTCAAAAATATTAATTATACTTAATAATAAAATTAATAATTTATATATTAAATGAATAAATATATTTACTAATATGAATATTGAACGAATGTTTTGTTAACACAAATTTTAAAAATAAGTTTTTTATTTTTATAAGTTAAACAAAAAATATAAAAAAAGTTATAGAAGCGCTTAAAGTAAAAAAATCTCCACTATGATAAGTTATATCAAATAAAATATAATTATTTTTATAAAATATTTATACCTATAATTTTATTGTTCTTATCTTTGATTTTTTTAATATAGATAATAGTTATATTACTTTGTCATTATTGTATTACTATTCGTCTTTTACCTTTTGAAAAACTTATTCAAGAACATTGTTATACTTAAATTTATATAAAATATTATATTTAAAATATGATAAAAAATTATTATTCAAAGAAAAATATTAACGAAGATATTTGAAGATAACGTAATTAAAGTTTAATAGTATGATAATGTTATAAAGCGTATATTGAGTTTTAAATACTGATACGATATGGATAAATTAGTAATTTTAAAATAAATGAATAATGTAAGGCTACACTGCTCCAATGTTTGCACTCACTACAACTGATAACTGTTGCTGATGAGTGGTGAACTCTGTTCACTTCCAAGGCCCCAACCCCACCTTCATGTCCACGGTTCACAGGTATTGGCTTGGTGCAATTCACCAGTATTCTGTGCAACAATTTGCAAACATAATATTTTAAAAATATTATCTTTAATTAAAAAAACTATTATATTTTTCTTTAATGAGCAGCATGACAAGGGACATGGGGTCACTGCATTATAAAAATGATGGTGTCCTTTTCCTACTTTTGTCTTTATTTTAGTATTTTCTTACATCACTTTTCCCAAATTTTATTATATACTATAAATTCTCTTTCTTGCTGCTCTTAAAATCATCAAAGCTCAAACCTCTTACCCGCGACTCTCTCTCTCCATCACACACATTCTGTTTCTCTTCGTAACCGTGGTTCCTTGTGGGGAAGTTTTATCTGCATCTCATTGAAGCTTTAGAATTTTCAAGAGAGTGTTTCTGTGCTGGAAAAATGTTTGCAGAGACGGGTCTTCTCTTCCCTTATTTGCAGAACTTCTCTCAAGAGCTTCAACAACTTGAGGAGTACTGCATGACCCACAAGTCCAATGCTTCAATGGTACCCTCTCTTTTGCCATGTTACTATTTTCATTTCTTTTGTTTGCTCAGCTTCTTCGTCTCTCTGCACTTAGTTTATCTGCATTTGCTTGATGGGATTTTCCTTATGTTGAAAATTTTTCAAAATTTTGTTTTTTTTTTACCCTGTGTTCTGCTCGTTCTTCTGTACTCTGAATGTTCCCTACTTAATAGTTTCTTCGGAGCAAATGGGGCCTAAGAATTAAGTCCATAGTTGACCTTGTTTTTCATTTATTTCCAAATTTGGAAAGTGTCTTATTTTAATAGTGTATGTGTTTGCCTATTTACTTGGTTGATAATATCAAGGTTCAAAAGGAAAATTAATAACCAAATGTTTTTTTTTTTTGGGTTATTTAATATGTATTTATTCATTTGATTTTATTATTTTTCTTTCTTACCTTCCATTCAGAATGTTTTCTCATGGTCATACTCACAGCACAAGTGGAAACAGCTAGACGTGGCTTTAAGTGCTGGATCTGGAAAAGTGTTACAAAAGGAAAGAAAAGTAGTATAGATGGAAAGTGTTTTGGTTGTGATACTTCCGTGTTCTGTAATATTTCTTCCTTTACTTTATTAATTTCTGGTGTGAAGTGTGAACTCTTAGTGGGGCTTGTCTTTTTGTGCCGCACTGAGGGAGGTTGATTGAAGAGGAAAAAGTCCTTTTATTCTCCTTTTCTTTGTAGTAAGGAAAAGGTTAGAGGAAAAGGACTGGTTAATACTCAACATAATAATTTGTTCATGTTTTTGTCTGGCACTAATAATATAGTTGGGAAAATCGTGCTCTTTTGCTTCTATTTCTGTTCTCCAACGATAAACAATAAGAGTATAAGTGGGTTGTATTGAAATTTGAATTTTAACGGAGGTTCCATTATGTTGTACAAAAGTTTCACTTTGTTGGCTATTCATACAAAAGAAAGTTGTGATCCATATTCTCCATCTGGGTATGATCAATTTCATTCAGGTCTAAATGATGCCAGTTTCAATGTTTCAGCCATCAACACCTGGAATCTTTCAAAGTCAGCTTTTTTGGTGAAGCATGGGCTTTGAATTCGCAATCATGAACCTAATACCAATTCAAATAACCTGAATTAGTCAGCTCTTCCTTCCAGTGTGAAGTTTCAGCTATATGTATTGGCACCTTTCACTTTTGCAAAGCTTCTGCTTTGTCGTACTAATATGGTGTTTTGCTATATGTATTTTTGCTCTGAAGTGAAATAGAAAGCTTGAATATCATTGTCTCCCTTAGCTTTTATCATTTAACCTACAATAGATGCTATCCCAATAATGACAATCGATTCCATCTACCAAATCAGAGAATTTTACATTATTCGTAACATTGTACTTGAAGCTCTGAGGCCCATGCATAATTCTTTTGCTGACAATAGCTTTTCTGACCTCAGCACACACACACATACTCTGTTTTTTAGTTTCTGGTATTTTCTCCTTCGAAAACACTTGAGAAAACAATCTCTACTATAAACCATGTTTTGGTTGGATGATGATGATTTTGAAATACCTATTAACTCATTCTAAGAAATTCTTAATTTGGACTGTGGCTTTTCCATTTTACTTGATGGAATCATACAAATTTTATCATGAAATGTTTTGGCATCATTTTTGTCCAAGGTATCTCATAGTAGAGCAAAGTTCTTACCGTCATTAAATAAACAAATATTAAATTCTCAAAATATTTGGTTATTGGATAATATATAATTAAACATTAAAGATGCTGCCAATTTTTTATTTACTTAAACACTGTTAGGTAACCTACATTAGTAGTTACAACATGTTAGTTACCCATTAGTAGTTAGTTGTAATTTGTTAGTTCGTTAGCTTGACTTAGTTAATCAGGCATGCTGTCTATAAATAAGTAGAAGGGATTGAAGAGGGGGATCTTGTCAATTGTGAGAGTTAGGGTCAATTATTTGCTTTTTTCCTTGGCGAGGGAAGAGGAGTAAATAATGTTAAAAAACACTGCATCTGGAACTAACTAGTAACCAACACTGTTATTACCATTATTGTTATGGGTACGATGCCAATATTCAACACCATATAAAATGTCTACCGATGTTGTCTATTATGATTAATTATTTAACATTCCAGTATCTGCGTGTTCTAAAGCCAAAAGACTGCTTTTACTGATATTTGCCCCCTATTTTTATTTCAGAGTGACCTTGTCCAATCTTCTGCAATCTCAGAGTATGATTTGTTACTAGAGGGGGATCTGTTCAAAGCACCTGAACCTATTATCGAAGAACCAGCAATAGACCTTGATCCTGTGCAAGCAGCCATCTCAATGATATCTTGTGCGGATGATGTCTCCTCCCAGGGTCTAAAATCCTCAGATATTGATGTACTTCAAAATGAACAATTTCTGAGTGAGGTATTCTATGAGTGCAAAAAGGACCTCTTAGAAAAGACAGTGATAGAGTCACCGCGCTCTGATATTATGGAAATCAATGTTCCATCTCTGAACATTGATGATAATTCAATTCAAGAAAACAAACCTCTTCCTCACATGACATTACCAAAGAGTGTCAGTTCAGGAAATCTGAGTTCAATAGACTGGATGAAGCCTGCTTTCCTTGATTTTCCGGGAATTGATTTCAGTTCAGTTTATGGCATGCGGAGAGCATTTAGCGAAGGAGATATCAAGGTCAAACTTAAACTGATTCATATAGTGTGTGTGATTATTATATATGCAATGTCTTGTAATTAACTCATGATTTAAGCAGTATGATCAAAGAGGAAATGATGGCATGACCTTAATCTGATTGCTGACATATAACTCACAAATTTGGAAGTTTTTTCAGTATGAACTGAGAACACTTATAGATTCCTGCCATTTCAAAAAAATGGACTAGTGATTGACTCCTTTTATGACAGACTCTTGGTAATGGCCACATGAACATTGGCCAATCTCCCCTGGAGAGGCCTTTTCTACTCAGCAACTGCACTAGTGAGGAACGTCAAGAAAAGCTCTCCAGATATAGGAATAAGAAGACAAAGAGAAATTTCGGGAGAAAAATTAAGGTAGTAGATTTTATGTCTTTGTTTACCAATTCTAGGAATGTTTTGCCTCACATATCTGCCGGAATTTAATATGTTCACTAGCAGTAAAAGATTTCTGCTGCTGTGCACCAATGGGATGAAAAGAGGAATGAATAAATAATATTTGATTAATGCTCCAACTTAATTTTCTTATGCTTCGTAATTTGAATGATGACATTTTCAACCTTTCACTTGATTCCTGATTCTGAATTCAACTAATTTGTGTGTTTTGGTTTCAGTATGCTTGCAGGAAGGCACTTGCTGACAGCCAACCGAGAATCCGTGGAAGATTTGCAAAGACAGAAAATTAGATTTGAAGAGGCAATGACTGTTAACCGAGTCAGTTGGAAGAAAGTGATGTGATCAAGATATTTGGAAGAGCTTGGTAATAGTATGTGCGTGAAAATTAAACTTTGCTGAATTCTAAGTCTAGAACAGGTTTTGCTGAATAAATAAGATACAGACCTCAAACTCCTTAGGGTAGTTCGCCTCTTATATGCTGTATTAGCGGAATGAGCTCCCTCTTATGTACATAAGAGGTTTGTTGAATAAAAGAAGGAAAATGTAGCAAAGTTTGTATCATCTACGTGTATATATATATATTGCAACATGTATTTTCGTTTCTTACATTTTTTGAAATCGGATGTTCCAATCTCTTCTTGTTCTGGCTATTTTGACTTTGACTTTGACTTGTGGATAAAAAGTTAATCATCTAACAATAATTGAAAAGATAATTTTACCAATACAAAAAATTCTAAGTGGGGGCAAAAAAAGAAAAAAAAACACAATTAAGGAATCAAGAAATAGAAATATTCTATTGAAATTGTAGTATTTAATGTCATTGATGTATTAAATTTAGTATATTGCCAATTTTAATAAACAGACTTGGCAGAATGGGCTTACCAGCTAGCCCGAAAATACAAAAACAAATACAGACTAGTATTATATTTGAAGGTATGCATAAATTTGGGACCTTTTATCCTACACTATCTAGACTTGATTGTAGGTCGATAGTCCTAGTCTCACACATATGTTGTTCACATGTTCAACAAGAGTTTTCTTTACTTTTTAGTATGATATCCTATTTTAATGTATTTGTGACTGCATCTAAATCTAAATCCTAATCTTATAATTTTCTTGAAACTTTGCCATTAATTGTCAATGTGAGTGTGACGACTTTTCTTGCATTTGTTACATGCTAATGCCAAGTTGCTTTCTCTTCTACGTGAGCACCTTATATATCTCGATTTTGTGCTACATACTTGTGCTTGTTGTTATTAACTTGATATTTTGTAATACTCTGTATCATATTTTATACTATTATTGTGTAAGTGTTTGTCTTATTTTTATCTTGATTTTTTTTTATTAGAAATGAAAAACGAATAATGTTGCTTAATTTTTTTTACCATTTAGAATAGTTTATAAAATGAATTGAAGTATAGAAAGTAAAAAACTAATTTTGTAATTGAATATTGTGCGTGCTTGGGTGTGTCAAAGGTTTTTAAAATCATTTTATAAATTTTATGATTTTTGGTTGAATGGTTTTGAAATACAAATATTTATTTTTATTTTACAAAATGATTCTTTTTAAGTATATTGTTGATTTTTCAGAAAATAAAATTTCTAGTGCTAAGGAATTTATTTAAGGATCTTTAGCAAAATGTCTTAAGAGTCTTTATTCTTGAACATAAATAATAAGAAAATCATTTAATTAGATTTAAATTGTAAATACACACCAATGGAGGTGGCCCAATGGTTGGAGAGTTGGTCACTTAATTTTTGAGTTGGATATTTTAAGATCAAACACTTTCAACATTTTCACTGATCAAAAGTAAAGAGGTGATCAAAAAAAGTAAGGAGGTAAGATTTTTGAACTTCCTCTATGGAAAAGGACGTAACTTTCTACAATCGGTCCTTGTATATGGCATTTTTGACCCGTCGAAGGTATTCCTTTGCATCCAAAGGTTTCTTTGACCCCTTGAACGTATTCCTTTGCATCCAAAGGTTCCTTTGCACCTTAGCTTGCTCAAAATAGATATTTGATCGTCAAGATACAATTAAAACGGTAAGAACCTCTCCAACCACTACGCCAGAAATTGGCTTTTGGAGCGCCTACTTAGATAGCAGTTAGTAATAACTGCTTTGTATAAAACACTAAGAGAGCAATTCTGTCTCAACCGCTCTCTAATATATACTTCTTAGAGTGTTTTAATTGGAACTGCTCTCTTATATGGACTTCAAAGAGTGGTTCAACTGGAACCGCTATCTAATATGGACTCCTGAGAGCGGTTGTTAAATAACCGCTCTAAGAAGTATATATTAGAGAGCAGTTCCAAATGAACCACTCTCAGAAGTCCATATTCATAACCGCTCTCTAGATATTGTATTTTGAAAACCCCCTAATCTGGTTATCCCTGTCATCCTGCCAAGTTTGAGAAATTTTTGTAGAGGAACAAGCACACCTGACATCACAATCAGAAATTGAAGGTATATTCATAATCGTTTCTTTGTTTTGTGGCCATGTTTGGAAATTCACACTCTCTCATTCTCTCTGTTCACTGATACGTACCTCTGTTTTTTACGTTGAACAGTGACAACGTCTCCTCCATTTTTGATCCTAGCTGAACTGCGACAAATTTGCACTCTTTTCTTAATTCCAGGTTAGTGCATGCTGTTGTGTTTATAATTTGTATGAATTGAATATTGTTAACATGTTGACCATTGTTGCCGCGTGAACAAAGAGCATGAAATTACTTTTTATTTTATAAAAGTTGATATGGGCAGGTTGAATCTTAGTTTGTTAACCTCTGAAATTTTGTCGGAATGGTTTTTTAGGATTTGTTGAACATGATATTAGGACACTGGTTAGTTATAATCCAAGAGCATACTGTTGTGTTTATTAACCTACAATATTAGAATTTTTAAAATTTTTATATTCTTGTTTGTTTTGCCCTCAAAATGTATATTTACTCTGTGTATAAATGAATTTGATGTTGTATTGTAGAATGTGATGAATGCATGATTATTGTTAGCGATTAAACTTTGTAGGTTATGATTTGAAATGTAAAATTGAGTGAAACCATAGTCTCCCGTTTGAGATTGAAAATAATGTTTAATAAATCATTATTTTCAATCTCAAATTGCCTAAGTTGGACAGTTTGTAAACAAACTTATTCATTAATTTGTTAGCATTTGCTTCTCATAATGTTGTATTTAATACTTAACAAAATTTGAGTTTAAAGCATTTCTCATTGTCTCTTGGTGCATGCTTGATTGAGGTAAATCATCTCATATATTTCAAGTTGTGTACTAGGAGCTAATGCGAAATGCTGTCCAAATTTTGTCAAGTAAAAAATATAACATTTAAGTAGCATTTGTTAATTAAGGTTGAAAAAAGTTTGTTCTCAAATGGGATAGGGCCCTACCATGTGAGAGTTAATAAGACATTCACATTTATAATTATCGTTGTAACATCATGTGTTTGTGTCATGCCTATAGTATATCATTGAGAAAAATCTGTAGTACTTTGTGAGCAGAAAAAAAAAATCGTGTATGTACAGTAGCCCCTGATGTCAACAGTGATATCACGCTGATGTCGTCAATGACATCACGCTGATGTCATTAGCGATATCATGCTGACATCATCGCTTATGTCATCGGCGACCTCACGCTGACATTATCGCTTACATCATGATGACATCATTGATTGCATCACGTTGACGCTGACATAATCGCTTACATCACATTAACGCTGACATCTTCAAAAATTTTCTATAAATAGGGGGCTTCACATGAAATTTTCATTCCTATCCAAGATTCTCAAAGGTTCTAAGGCTATATCTCACCATTTTCTCCCATACTAAACCTCCTAAACTTAGATTTCTTTTCAGATCTGTGATTCTACGTCCGTTCTAAAGGATTTCAAGTAAGTTTCTCTAAGTTTAAAGTTAGATTTACCATTCGTTTCTCTTCTTCTTTTTCTTATAGATGTTAATGATGTTCTTAGGAAAACCTCCGTTCTAGAGTTAAATCTTTGGTTAAATCTTTATAAAAGCTCTGTTTTGAGGTAAGGGGAGCTTTACTTTATCATTTTGTTATGTTTATTACTTGTATTCTCATAGATCTTGTCATGTATGTGATTATATATGGAATAATCCTTGTTTTATGAGAAATAATGGGTGAAAAGTTGGCTGTTTATGTGATTTTATGATGAATACATGATGAAAATGTGATATTATGTTCAAATAGGGCATGATAAGCTATATTGAGGATGGTTGATATGATTTTTATGATTTTGTGATATGAAATATACAAAGAGATGGATGTTTCATATTTTGTTTCATGTAAAAATGATGTGTATTGTGAATATGCCATGGTTTGATGGATATGATGAAAAGTATGTGAAAATATAATAAAAAATATGTGTGAACATGATAAATGGCATATGTGAACATGTGAATATGCTCAAAAGAGTATGAAATAGAAAATGATATGATGTAAATAGTTACAGAGATACACTGGGGAGTGGAAGATGGAGACGATATAGGATATCTTGGGAAAATGTAGGGTGGTGAGTGACATTCGTGATTGTGCACAGAATATTGTGTTCAAATGCACCACATGGCCACACACTCGTTTCCCGACTTGACTCCTGACCATTACCTTTGCTAAGGGACTGTCTATTACATGCGTTATATCTGTATTGCATTGGGCCATCCGGTGACTATTTACATGGATGTGTAAGACCTTGGGATAGAGGCATCAAACAAATGTGGCCACAGGGTGCGGTGAGCGTGGATAAAAGAAAATAAAATAAATTGTGAATCTGTAGAATACAATACGTGTTGAGATGAGAACATGCTTTATATGACACTGTGATATTTAATGCCATGATGTTTTCTTAATTGTGATAAGATGTGTTTTGTGATGAATATGTTATATGTATGAGTGGTAGGGTAGAGACTCACCCTTACACAAAATTTTCAAGAAATCTGGACAAATAGTACCAGGCTCACAGTGCATGGATGGATGAGAACTACTATAGAACTTAGTTATTTTGAGTTATGTAATAGATAATTTCAGTTCTATAGCATTCTTTTAATATAGTTGTAAAACTATTATTTCTCTTTGTTGTTGATGAAAACTTTAGAATCTTTGTTTTTCTAAAGTACTTATGAATTAATGAAATTTTACTCAATGAAACTTATATCATTTCATTGTTTCTTTCTTATTAGAGAGTTTTTGAAAGAAAAATTTATTTTACCATTTAAATATTTATGAAAATTTATCGTACATTGAGGAAAGAAATACAAGGTGTTACAATCATAATCGTAATTGGAGCAAATATGGATCAAAGTTAGATAGTAGCTGATCGTTTAAGTGAAGAATATGAAGACGGAGTCAAAGAGTTTATTAGATTTGCGATTAAGAATGCAACTGATGTCAACTTTATTCCCTGTTCTTGTTGGTGTTGTTTGAATATGTTACAAGTAAATGCAAAAGAATTGGAAGAACATCTAATGTGCAATAGGATAGATGAAAAATATGCTTGTTGGACAAAGCACGGTGAGATACAAGGCGGAAGTACATCAACTAACATGGAATCAAGTGTCAATTACTCAGAGACATTTAGAACAAATAAGAGTGATCATGCTGAACAAATTCCAAATGTTGTTGAAGAAGATCTTAGAGATTGTCCAAAAATGTTTGAAAGGCTGAAAGATGATGCAGAAACACCATTGTATAATGGATGTACAAATTTCACAAGATTGAGTTCTGTTTTAAAGCTTTATAACTTAAAAGCCTCGAATGGATGGACTGATAAGAGCTTCATAGAGCTGCTAAGTTTATTACATGAGATGTTGTCAGAAGATAATGTGCTACCGAAGAAAGCATATGAGGCTAAACAAGTACTTCCTTCCATTGGATTGACCCATGAAAAGATACATGTTTGTCCTAATGACTGCATTTTGTTCTGAAATGAGTATACATCACTAAGGAAATGTCTAAAGTGTAATGTATCATGATACCTAAAGAAAGACACAACACATGCGAAGGTCGTGTGGTATTTTTCACTAATACTGCGGTTAAGACGTCCTTTTCGCAGTGCAAAAAATGCAAAGCAAATGACTTGGCATGCTGAAGGCCGAATTAGAGATGGAAATCTTAGGCATTCAGTAGATTCTTCACAATGGAAAAAATTTGACGATGATCATGAAGAGTTTGCAACTGAAACAAGGAATATACGTTTTGCATTAGCAACCGATGGAATGAATCCACATGGCATGCAAAGTAGCACCCATAATACATGGCCCGTGATCTTAATAATGTATAACTTACCTCTATAGCTTTGCATGAAGCGAAAACATATGAAGTTTTCTTTGTTAATCTTTGGTCCTAAACAACCTGGAAATGACATTGATGTGTACTTGTCTCCTTTAATTGAAGATTTGAAGTTGTTGTGGGATAATGGCATAGAAGTATATGACGGATATAGAGATGAAAATTTCACAGTGAAGGCAATGTTGTATGGAACAATTAATGACTTTCCTGCATATGAAAATCTTTCTGGTTACAGCATCAAAGGTCAATATGCATATCCAATATGTCAGGAAAAAACAGATTATGTAAGACTAGACCATTGTCACAAAAATGTTTTCATGGGGCATCGTAGGTGGTTGTCAAAAATCATTCTTTCAGAAAAATGAAAAAAACTTTTAATGGAAGTTGTGAAGAACGACGATGTCCTTATTTAAAGAATGGAGAAGAAATATTTGATGAGATTAAACATATAAGAACAACATTTGGAAAACCTTTTGCCAAACAAATTCCAACCGCAAGTTGGAAGAAGATGTCAATTTTCTTTCAGTTACTGTACTGGAAATCTTTATATGTAAGACACTTTGTTGATGTAATGCATGTTGAAAAAAATATTTGTGAAAGTGTGATTGGTACATTATTAAACATTATGGGAAAAAAGAAAGATGGCATCAATGCAAGACTTGACTTGGTGAAGTTAGAAATACGATCTGATTTGGCTCCAGTGAAGAAGGGAAAGCGGACCTTTTTACCACCAACAGCATGTACCGTGTCTAGTTATGAGAAACATGCTTTATGTGAGACTCTTTATTTAGTTAAGGTTCCAGAGGGGTATTCATCAAACATTAAAAGTCTTGTATCACTTAAGGACCTAAAGTTAAAAGGATTGAAGTCTCATGATTTTCATATATTAATAGAGAATTTAATTCCTGTTGCTATACGGTCTATTTTACCCAAAAAGATTTGCATGGCAATCACGAAGTTGTGTTTCTTTTTCAAGGCAATATGTAGCAAAGTGATTGATCCTGGGAGATTACCATGTTTGCAAAACCAAATAACTGAAACTTTATGTGAGTTGAAAATGTATTTTTTACCGTCATTCTTTGATATCATGGTTCATTTGACTATTCACTTGGTGGAAGAGACAAAATTGTGTAGCCCTGCATATATACGATGGATGTATCCTATTGAAAGATATATGAAGATTTTAAAAGGGTATGTTAAGAATAGAAGTAGACTAGAGGGTTGTATTGCTGAACGATATTTAGTGGAAGAAGCAGTGGAATTTTGCAATGAATACCTGTCAAATGTTGAATCATGTGGCATTCCAAAATCACGTCACATAGGAAGGACTTTAGGGGAAGGTAGCAGTGGTTGTCAACAAATAGAGGTCTCTAGACTGCAATGGGAACAAGCACACTTGTATGTATTACAAAACACCCCTGAAATTGAACCATATATAAGCTTGCAAAAAGAGACACTGAAGCGTAGAAATCCTTCCAGAGGTGAGAATTGGATAACAAAAGAACATAACCATCGATTCATTGGATGGCTACAAGAACATGTTGGTGAACAGTTGAAACAGAATAATAATTCGGTTTCAAAAATGATTCGATGGTTGTTAAAAGGTCTTTGTATTGATGCCTTTTCATACACTTCGTACTTAGTCAATGGTTTCACATTTTACACAAAATAGCATGACGACCAAAGCACAATGCAGAATAGTGGGGTCACTCTGGTTGCTAAATCATTGCATATCTCCAGTGCAAAGGATAAAAATCCAATATATGCAAATATGTCATACTTTGGAGTCATTGAACATATATGAGAGTTGGATTACACTAACTTTCATGTAGCAATCTTTGGATACAATTGGGTAGACAACAACAGTAGTGTTCAAATTAAAGATATGAGCTTTATAAGGGTCGATTTTAAAAAAGTCGATTACCAAGATGAATCGTTTATCCTTGCATCATAGGCTCTACAGGTGTTCCATGTCGTAGATCCTGTTGACAAGTCATGGTCAATTGTCCTAATGTCTAATAAAATAAATGCTTTCACCGATGGAGAATTAACAGAAGAAGAAGTTAATATGGCGGACGATCCTTTGAGAAGTGTTAAACACATGTCAATTGCAGATACATTAACAGATGACGAGGATATTTATGCAAGACATGATCATGAAGAGGGCATTTGGTTAAATCTGTCATTTCATTCAATAAAAGGTCATAGGAAACTTAGTAAGGCTCCTAAAAAAAGAAAAAGGTGCATTTCATATTAAATTTAAATTGATTATAATTTGTTTTTATGATTTTACTTTATCCCTGAATAAAATTATTTAATGTTAACCTTTACCTTTTTTCTTACAGAGATGACTTCTTCAAATAACATGGACAGGAGTCCCCCTCATCACTCTGTTGAGGCAAATAAGAAAAACGGTAGAGGGATTATCAAACTTAAGTCCATTAGCAAATCAAGAAAGTTAGGACAAAAGTTACAGGTAAATTGTCACCATCAATGAATTTTGCAATGATATTTAATGATCTTTTATGCTAATATTAGTAATATTAAAATGTCTTTATGATTTATATTTGCATATAGGTTGGTTGGAATGGAAAAGGTCAACTGATAAACCCTAACAGATCAAAAGTTGCACATTTCATTGCCTTTGTTACTAGGAGTACAGTGCTAATCAGTTATTCTGATTGGACAAATGTCCTTACTAATGTTAAAGAACACATTTGGGAGCAAGTTGAGGTACACAATCATAATCATTTCAGTTATTTTATATTGGTTTACCCAAGAGGGTTTATCTTATATGTTCACAAAGATTTTGTTCTTTCTTTAGCTGGACGGGACCTTTATGCATTCTGGACACATTTGAGGAAACATATATATGACAAAGATGGAAATTGTGTCCCCTATCCTCCGGAGAAGTATCAGAGATTCATCATAGTCACTAATCACTGGATGGACTTTGTCAACCAAAGCTACACAGAAACTTTCAAGGTACCATGTCACACATTATTATATCAAATTACTGTCACCATCACAAATGGGTATTGATTTGGTACGTTTCTGAATGCCTCATTTCAGAAAGAAAGTGAGGCTAATGTACAAAGGGCAAAAGGAATGTTGTACAGATACAAGATGTCAGTTAAGGGATATGCTCAGTTAGAGCAAGAGTTGGTATGTATATTTGTGTCTTATGTAACAATGTGATGCTAATGTGTTGTCTTATGTTAAACCTATTAACGAGGGCATTTAATTATTAATTTTGTGTAGATTGCTACATCTGCGTCTAATTTGACCTCAGTACCTCGATATGTCCTTTGGAAAGTTGCTAGGGTAAATAAACAAGCTAACATTGATGACAAAAAAGTTAAAAAAATGGTCAATGAATTTGTAAGTACTTAATACTAATGTGTTAGTATTTTCAAATATGTTAAGTTTTATTTTGAATTCTCCTTCCTAATGGTTTTTTGTTATGTTTAATATAGGAAACCCTTTCACAGGTCACTCCAGACGCTAAGACTGAATCAACAGCCCAAAATGACATACTCTCTCATGCACTTGGTGTAAGAGAGCATCCAGGTTGCGTAAGGGTTGTAGATTTTGGAGTGACCCAAAAATCTGCATTTAGGCCAGCTACATGTCCACATCCTTCATTGACCATTTTGGGTAGCGCATTTGACCGATGTAGTGACACAGTTGACAGGGGGTTAGGGACTACCCCCATTCATGTCAGGTTAGATGCCATTCAACCCCACTCATTTCCCACCACCATGTATGCCACCCTCTTTCAATATTGCTCCTCAAATGCAATCGATTGTGGATATTGGTCTCCAAATGCATGTAGATGCACCTTTTACCAGCCATAGAGGCAGTTGCACACCAATTGCATCTATTGAGATTTCAGAGGTATTTAAACTACAGTAAATCATCATTTACCTTTTAATGTTTAATGCTTTTGATTTAATTTTTGCTTAATATAATAAACTTTCATTTGTAGGGTGATTATGACTATATGCTATACTTGAACAAACCTTTTCGCCTGGTTGCAAGAGGTAGAGTATATCATACAGTGGCTGGGGACTCCTTACATAATATGGCTCTTCCTCCAGAGCATGCTAAGGTTTCTGATGAATCTATATTTTGACTCATATTTTAGTGTAATTCTAACCCATTTGATAAGGAAAACATGTAAGAAACAGCAGAAGAACTAGAAAAATAGAATGATTGAAGGTTTTCTTTTATTATGTAGTTAGCTTAACATTTGGGAAATTTATGCTTGTTTTTGTAGGAATAATTTGAGCAAGGTTCATGGAAATGGAATATCAATGGAAAGGAAGAGGAAGAATGGCAGTGCTGGACTCCAAAACACAAGAACAATGGAATGCAGGCTGGGCGTGATTACTATTGTCAATGAAAGTGATCACTCCAGAGCTCAAGGAAGAAGTGAAGTCTGGGCGTAACCACTTTTATCAGCAAAAGTAAGCGCTTCAGAGAAGGCAAAATTTTAGAGTATTCTGTGTAACCAGTTTTATCATTGAAAGTGGATGTTCCAAAGAGTCCTCATAAAAGTGGTTACGTACAACATCTTAACCTCCTGCATTGCTACTTTTAGCAGCGAAAGTGATAGTTTCAATTTCCAGAAACCACATGACCGTCTGCGTGGCCACTCTTATCAGCAAGAGTGACAACGCATAGAATCGGGGTCTTTTGTTCATTTTCCATTTTTTCAGTTAGATTCTCGTTGGGAGTGAGTGAGAGAAAGGAGTGGGATCGAACCTCGAAGCTTCAAGAAGAGGGATTGGATTGGAGCTCATGGCTATAGCTTTTCTGAGTTTTTTATTTTCTTCTCCTTCTTTCTCTTTCCCTGTCATAATGTCTGTGTAATTCTTTGTAGTTAGGAGTTTATGGACCTCGAATTGATGTATTGATTTGATTCTTGATTCTGAAATTTGAGTTTTTGGATTAATTGAGTTGTCAATTCTGCACCTTATGTAATCTTTGAATGAGAATTCATTTGATTAATCAAAGAGGAAAATTTGCCAATGGGAATTGGATTTGATTCTCTGATATGAATTAATAACCAGAATTAGGGGTTTCTTAGGGATAAGTACACTTAATTCTTCAATCTTATGGTTCTAAGTCTTAATGCAATATGAAATTGAATTTCAACTAAGGGATTAGGGGGTTTAGTGGATTGTTAGGGTTAATAAGTTAAGGGATTAACCTTTGACTAGTTATATGTGAAACTGATTGTCAATTAACCAATTGCTTGAATGTTCAGAAGTATAATTGAATTAATATTGACATTCTTGTGAAGTAAATTCCTAACTATTCTTCATTTGTATCTCATCTCAACAAAATTTATATACTCTATTTTAATTGCAAGTTTAATTCTTTGTATTGTCCTGGTTCATTGCTTTCACATGTTACATCCTTTCAAAATTTGTATGACTCGACTAGTTATTGCTCTGTGAATTGGTAATTGTTGTTCGCAATCTACACTAGTAAGTGCACTAGAATTGTAGCAAGTGATGAGTAAATTTAAAATCAGAATATCGTCTCCACAGGAAATTTAGGTTTCAAGTACCACTTCACAGAATTATAGCCATTTGAGCCATACGAATTTTGGAATGAGATTTGTAACATATAACAGCAGTAAACCAAAGCAATTAAAGCAAAGAACTTGCAGAAAAACAGAGTATGTAATGAAATGAGATAGGAATGAAGAATAGTTAGGAATTTACTTCACAAGAATGTCAATATTAATTCAATTATGCCTATGAACATTCAAGATTTGGTTAATTGACAATCAGTTTCGCATATTGATAGCCAAAGGTTAATCCCTTAACTCATTGACCCTAACAAGCAACTAAACCACCCTAACCCTTAGGTGAAGTTCAATTTCATGTTGCATTTAGAATTAGAACCTTAAGACTGCAGAATTAGGTCTCCTTATCCCTAAGTAATCCCCAATTCTGGTTGTTAGTTCAGATCAGAGAATCAAGTCCAATTCCCATTGGTAAATGTTCCTCTATGATGAATCAAATGAATTCCCATTCAAAGATTATGTAAAATGTAAAATTAACAACTCAATTAATCCAAATGCTTAAATTTCATAAGCAAGAATCAAATCAATACATCAATTCGAGTTCAATAAACTCCTAACTACAATGAAACTACTCAGACATGGGAGAAGAGAAAGAGAAAGAAGAAAAAGAAGAAGAAAAACTCCAAGAAGCCATGGCTAGCAGCTCCAATCCGATTCCTCTTTGTGGAAGCTTCAAGACTTGACCCCAATCTTCTCTCTCAAGCTCTCTCAACGAGATCTAACAGAAAAACGGAAAAATAAAACTGAATCCCCGAAGATCTGCACGTTTCTGTTATTTATAAAATTTCTCAGATTTACGCGTTATCACTTTTATGAGAAATAGTAGCCACGTAGAAGGTTTATGGTTGCGCGTTAACACTTTTATGAGAAAAAGTGACTACACGCAACTTTCCTGATATTGAAGGCTCTCTGGAACTATCACTCTTGCTGATAAAAGTGATTACGCAGAGCTCAAGTGGTTGCGCGTGATCACTCTTACTAATAAAAGTGATTACGCGCAACTCGCCAGGTTGAAGGTTCTCTGGAACGCTCACTTTCGATGATAATAGTGGCTACGCGGAGTGTTCCTGATATTTTGCCTCTCTGGAACGATCACTTTTGTTGAAAATAGTGATAACGCCCAGGCTTTTTCTTCTTTGAACTCTAGAGTGATCACTTTTATTGACAATAGTGATCACGCCCAGTCTGCATTATCTTGTTTTTGTGTTTTTGGAGTCCAGACTTGCTTTTTTCTTCTTTCTTGACATCAAGCCTCCATTTCCATGATCCTTGCTCAATTTATTCCTTCAAAAACAAGATTAAAGACTTAATTTCTAAGCAAAATTTCTACAATTGCTAAAATAACTACATATGTAAACAAACTTCAATTCCTTCTCTTTTTTTCTGAGTTTTTCTGCTTTCTTCATATATTTTTCTTATTAATTGTGTTAGAATTATGCTAAAATATCAGTAAAAATATGGAATCATCAGTAATTGAATTCCTAATTCTCTATGGAGACAATACTTTGATCTTAAATTTACTCATTACTTGCTGCAATTCCTAGTGCACTTGCTAGTGTTTAGAATTGTAAACAACAAGTTTTTGGCACCGTTGCCAGGGAGTTTGTGTTTCAATATCATTAGTAATAGAAAAATTGCTAGATTGAGTACCTATTTCTTAATTTTTCTATGTAGTTAGTATTACATTCAAGTACTTTGTTCTAATTTTTAAAGATAAGTGTAGGATATAGTAGATAATTTCTGCATGATTCTGCAATTCTGCATAATTCTGTAGTTCCTAGACTTGAATTTTGTATGTTTTTGCTGACATTTTCTACATAATCTTTGTGAGTGTATATCTTATTATTGAATTTTAGTTTAACTTGTTAATTTTGATTTGTATATGCGAGGGAAAAACAAAAATAAAGCCACTTTGGTATTTGATCCAGACATAGATCAAACTCTAAGAAGGTTAAGAAGTGAAGCAAGATTTAAGCAAATTCAAAGAGAGAAACACGAAAGTTCTACACCACCACCTTAACCCAATTAGATTCCAAGACAAATAAAGATGGGAGAACAACCAAAACTGAGAAGATTAGGGGACTATGCAGTTCCTAATTTACAAGGATTCAGTTCTTCTATTTTGAGATCTATAATTCAGGCCAACCACTTTGAGATAAAACCTGCACTTCTAAATCTGGTATAGCAGGACCAGTTTGCAGGAAACCATTCAGATGAGCCAAATCTGCACATCTCAAATTTCTTGCAACTTTGTGACACAATTAGAATCAATGGGGTAAGTGAGGATGCAATCAGACTTAGATTATTCCCATTCTCATTTAGGGATAAAGCCAAGTGCTAGCTTTAAGCCCAGCCACAAGGGAGTATATCAACATGGGCTGATTTGGTGAACAAGTTTCTAATAAAGTATTTTCTCCCTTCAAAAGCTACAAAAATCAGAGGAGAAATTACATCTTTTGTTGAGTAAGATGGAGATCTTTTGTATGAGGCATGGGAAAGATACAAGGAGTTATTAAGGAAATGTCCCCATCATTGCATACATGAATGGATGTAACTTGAAACATTCTATAATGGAATGACTGCTACAACTAAACCATGGTAGATGCAGCAACTGGTGGTTTATTGAGTTCAAAGACTTTGGAAGAAGCCCAACAAATCATAGAAATGATGGCATCTTCGATGTATCAGAATATGACTGAAAGGTAAGTTTCAAGGAGAGGAGGATATGATGTAAAATCCATAGAAGCCATGTTTACACAAAATCAACTTTAGAATCAACAATTTTTTGAACAACTTGCTGCATTAACTCAACAAATAAGTAACATGCAGACTGGTGTGGTTCAAAATTCACAACTGAGTTATGATTTCTGTGGTGGCAACCATATGGATGGAGCTTGTGATCCCACAGTTATAGAACAACCTGATCAAGTCAACTATATGGGCAATTATCAAAGGCCACAACAATCATATCCTTTCAACTAAATAAAAATAGAGAATAGCAGTATTCTAAGTGGAATCCACAAAATTCTATTGCAAGAGGAAATATAGCTATTGCACCATTCCAAAGTGTAGCTTCTCAAGTCCAGCAACAATATTTTCAAGGAAGTTCTTCTGCACAATTTCAGAAAAACAAAGGGTATTCAAATTCAAGACCCTTGAATGAGAAAGTGAATGGAATTGAAGAGACACTATTGCAGTTTATGAAGGTGACAAAAACTAATTTCAAAAATCAAGAAAGTTCTATAAAGAAGCTAGAAACACAAATTGGGCAGTTGGCTGAGCAACTTGCAAATAGAGATGAAGGAAGGTTCCCTAGTAACACAATAGTGAATCCAAAGGAGCAATGCCAAGCTATAACCACTAGAAGTGGAGCAGTAGTTTCCAACCCAAGAAAGAAAGATGAAGCCACCAATTCGAAGGAAGAAAGTGAGCTGAAACAAGAAGATTTTGAAAGTGGAAAATATACTATGTTAAAGAGAGGAGATGATGAAGAAAATTGCAAAAACAAGGAAGAAAAAAAGGGCAAGAAGTAGAGATTTGAGCAGGCCTACAAATCTATTAATGAAGAGCAGTACAAGAGATTACCTTTTCCAAAAAGAGTACAAGATCCTAGACAAGAAAAGCAGTTTGAAAGGTTCATTGATGTGTTCAAGAAGCTTCAAATTAATATACCATTTGCAGAGGCATTAGAACAAATGCCTTCATATGCAAAGTTTATGAAAGAGCTCTTGTCTAAAAAGAGGAAGCTGGACATGGAAAAATTGGTACCACTCACTAAAGAGTGCAGTGCCATTTTACAGAGAAAACTGCCTCAAAAGTTGAAGGATCCAGGGTCATTTAGCATACCTTGCTCTATTGGAAACTACACAATAGGAAAAGCTCTTTGTGACTTGGGAGCAAGCATAAATTTAATGTCTTTAGCCTTTATGAAGAAGCTGGGAATTGAAGAGGTAAAGCCAATAGGGATAACACTTTAACTTGCAGACAGATCTTATACATATCCCTATGGAGTAGTGGAAGACCTTTTAGTCAAGGTAGACAAGTTTATATTCCCTGCAGATTTTGTTATACTTGATATGGAGATAGATGCAAATATCCCTCTCATATTAGGAAGGTCATTCTTAGCCACAAGAAGAGCCTTAATAGATGTGCAAAAAAGTGAATTAATATTAAGAGTACAAGAAGATAAAGTCATTTTTAATGTATTTGAGGCCATCAAACATCCAAGTGATGATATAAGCTGCATGAAGATTGATGTAATAGATGTTGTGATACCACATTCATTGGAGAAAAATGATGAAAGTGCAGTCTTGGAAAGCATATTAGCTGCAGCAAAATGTAGTATTCATGAGGAGCAAAATAAGGAAGTGAAAGACTGCATTCTGCAATTAGATTCCCTTTCCTGTATGAACAATGAAATAAACCAACTCAAGGAAGAACTACATCAAGAAGAGAAGAAGAAAGAATAGCCCAAAGTGGAGCTCAAGTAATTACCCTCTCATTTGATGTATGTGTGAAGAGGGCCATAACAAACCTGTAATAATAAACAACAATCTGCAGAAAGACCAAGAAGAAAAGCTCTTGAGAGTGTTAAGAGAGCACAAATCTGCACTAGGATGACAGATTTCAGATTTGAAAGGTATAGATCCTTCTTTTTACATGCATAGAATTTTATTTGAAGAAAATTGCAAGCGTGTTGTCCAACCTCAAAGAAGACTTAATCCAACTATGAAGAAGGTAGTGAGGCAAGAGGTGATGAAACTACTAGATGTAGGAGTTATTTATCCAATTTCAGATAGTTCATGGGTAAGTCTGGTTCATGTGGTGCCTAAGAAAGGAGGTATAAATGTTGTTCCAAATGAAAAAAATGAATTAATACCCACTAAGACAATAACCGGATGGCGAATGTGCATAGATTATAGGAAGTTGAATGATGCATCAAGTAAAGATCATTTTCCTCTTCCATTTGCTGACCAAATGCTGAAGAGATTGGCTGAGTTTGACTACTATTTTTTCCTAAATGGATATTTTGGTTACAACCAGATTGCAGTTGACCTAAGAGACCAAGAAAAGACAGCATTCACTTGTCCTTTTAGAGTTTTTGCATATAGAAGGATGCCATTTGGGCTGTGCAATGATCCAGCCACTTTTCAAAGGTGTATGCTGTCCATTTTTTCTGATATGATTGAAAGAATTATAGAAGTTTTTATGGATGATTTTTTTGTATTTGGTAATTCTTTTTATCAGTGTCTAGCTAATTTATATCTTGTTTTGCAGCGTTGTCAAGACTTAAATCTTATGCTCAATTGAGAAAAGTGTCATTTATGGTACAAGAAGGAATAGTCTTAGGACATAAAATTTCAGCAAAAGGAATGGAAGTGGATCCTGCAAAAGTATAAGTGATTGAGAAGCTGCCTCCACCAGTAAATGTTAGAGGAATAAGAAGCTATTTGGGACATGCTGGATTCTATCGTAGGTTCATTAAAGACTTCTCTAAAAATGCAAAACCATTGAGTGAGTTGCTGAGTAAGGATACAAAATTTGTTTTTTATGATAAGTGCTTAGCAGCTTTTAATACTTTGAAAGAAAAATTAATTTATGTACTTATACTTGTTAAACCAGATTGGAAATTACCTTTTGAGCTGATGTGTGTGCTAGTGCTGTAGCTATAGAAGCAGCTTTAGGCCAAAGAAAAGACAAGAAACTGCATGTTATTCATTATGCTAGTAGAGTTCTTAACCCTGCACAAATTAATTACACTACTACTGAAAAAGAACTCTTAGCTATAATTTTTGCATTTGACAAAGTTTCGGTCTTATTTGGTAAGGTCCAAGGTTATAATTTACACTGACCATGCTGCTCTTAAGTATCTTTTGTCAAAGTAGGATGCCAAGTTATAATTAAGGTGGATTTTACTCCTTCAAGAATTCGAGTTGGAGATCAAAGACAAGAAAGGGAAGGAGAATGGAGTTGCTGACCACTTGTCAAGATTACCACTTGAGGCAATACCATTTGAAGTAGAGCAAATAAAAGAAGAGTTTCCAGATGAGAGCTTATTCAAGATTGAATCCCAGCCTTGATTTGCTGACATGGCCAACTTTAAAGCTACAAATCATGTTCCAAATTGGATGAGTTGGTAGCAAAGAAAGAAATTCTTCCATGACAGCAAATATTATGTGTGGGAAGATCCATTACTATTCAAAATTGGAATAGATGGGCTGTTGAGAAGGTGTATACCAGAGAAAGGCAGGAAGATGTTTTGTGGCATTGTCATAGATAAGAATATGGAGGACACCATGGTAGTTCAAGGACAGCAACCAAGGTCCTGCAATCTGGTCTTTTCTGGCCCACATTGTTTAAGGATGCTAAGAACTATGTGGAGAGATGTGATAGATGCCAGAGAATGGGAAATATTTCCAGGAAAAATAAGATGCCACTGCAAAACATATTTGAACTAGAGCTATTTGACATGTGGGGAATAGACTTCATGGGTCCTTTCCCTACTTCATTCTCGAATGAGTACATGTTAGTAACAGTGGACTATGTGTCCAAATGGGTGGAAGCAATTCCTACCAGATCCAATGATGCAAGGACTATTATTTCATTCATCAAAAAGAACATTTTTAAAAGATTTGAAGTTCCCAGAATTTTGATAAGTGATGGAGGAAGCCATTTCTACAACAAATATCTAGAATCAGTCCTAGAGAAGTATGGAGTCAAGCATAGAATAGCTACACCTTATCACCTTCAAACAAGTGGTCAAGTGGAGGTTTCCAACAAAGAAATAAAACAAATTTTGGAGAAGGTGGTGAGTAATTCAATGAAGGACTGGTCCAAGAAAGTGGATGATGCTCTGTGGGCATACAAGATAGCCTTCAAGACACTAATTGGCATGTCTTCTTATCAGCTAGCATATGGAAAGGCCTGCCACTTACCAGTGGAGCTAGAATAAAGCCTTTTGGGCTGTAAAATGGTTGAATTTTGACCAAGTTAGTGCAAGACTGCTACAACTACATGAATTGGATAAGTTCAAACTCAATGCATATGAAAATGCCAAAATATACAAGGAAAGGACCAAAAAGCTGCATGACAAATTTATTCTGAAAAGAGATATCAAACCTGGGAAGTCTGTGTTACTTTTTAATTCAAGGTTGAGATTGTTTCCAGGGAAGTTAAAATCTAAGTGGTCTGGACCTTTTGTGGTGAAATAAGTCTCACCATATGGTGCTGTACTGATAGCAGATCCCAAGTATGGCAGAGAATTCAAGGTGAATGGGCAAAGACTGAAAATCTACCTTAGAGGTCAAATTGAGAAAGCCCAATTGTGTTTGAAATTGGTTCCTCTTGAGTGAGGAACAACTAATGTCAAGCTAGTGACATTAAAGAAACGTTTTGTGAGAGGCAACTCACAATTCTAACTCATTTCAAGCTTTTTGTATTGTTTTAGAATTTTCATTACTCATGTTCTTCATTTTTTGAAATTTCTGCAATTTGATTCTGCTGCATATCTCTGCTGAGGTGAATTTGGTACTTGATTTGAGAGTTAATGTTTAGAGTGTGTTTTGAAAGGATTAGAGTGTGATAAGTGAGCTATTTGAGGGTTGAGAGGCAATTAACTAATGAGAGGAGTCACTGTTTTGCAGGAAAGGAGCTACGCAGAGAAGCAATTTGATGTTCCCCTCTGGAACAATCACTTTTGCTGATAAAAGTGATTATGCAAAGGCAGGAAGGTTAACACGCTCCTCTGGAACACTCACTCTCACTGAAGAGAGTGATTATGCAGAGACAGATAGGAAAACTAACTCTCTGGAACGCTTCCTTTTACTGGCAAAAGTGGCTACGCATAGGTAAGTAGACTTTCAATCTTTGTGCTTACTCCTTTTATTAAAAAAAAGTAGTCACGAGGCTGTGCGTTATCACTTTGCCCAACAAAAGTGATAAAGCAGCCCTCACCCTAAAAAATCAACTCTCTAGAACACTCACTCTGATTAAGAATAGTGATAATGTTGGGACCATTTAATGATGTAACATTCACTTTTGAATTTAAAAGTGGTCACGTGCCAAGCTTAACTATAAATACTCCCTAAACGTGAATATGCACACACACATTCACTCTTAAAATTCAATTTCTCTCTAAACGTCCTCTGCATTTTCAAACTCTCTGTGGGTCGACAAGTGACAACAAGCTTTTTCTCACTCATTTCTGCATTTCCCTACAAGGTACGCACACCTTCATTTCTCTAAAATTGTGGATTACCGTGCTTAATGTTTTTGGGTAATCATGTTGGGGTAATGACGAACTATTCTGATACGGTATTATTCTGAATAGGGTTTATTTGGAATGTATGAATTTTAAGGGAGATTCTAATATGCAGTATACCATTCATCTGAATAAAATTTGTGTAGCAACTGAGTTGACCTAAAAGAAAGCTTTAGTGAAAAAGAAATTAGAATTATTGAACATAAATTTCTGAAATTAATGATGGAACTAGATTGAATGTTGCAAAGTTGTGTTGGTAAACAGTTAAAATGTGAAATGTGCCTTGCTATTACTTGGTTGTACTTCAATAGTGTACACATTCTTAAATTGCTATTTAGGGATACAATCGAATTCATTTGGTGGTAATGGCGCACTATTCTGATTATATTTGGTAGGGCATTACTCTGAATAGAGTTTATCTTTCATATATGAATTTTTAGGGAAACTATAATCTACACTATCTCTCTGAATAAAATCTGCAGAAATTTAAGCAACTTAAATAGAAGCCAGGGAAATATTTGATAAGGGAAATGTGACATTGTTATGATATTATGTGGGAATGGAAATTTTTGAAAATGACTATTTGAAATTACCTGTTGTTCTGAAATCAATTCTGCATTACTCTGATAAAATGTTCTCTACCAACAATGATGAGTTGCATAACTGCGCCTTAAAATAGGTAGAAAATGGTCATAATCCCTCTACATCACCCTATTTTTTTGAGAAAGTGTGTACTCAAAACTTACAAAATAAGGGAGATTAGTTTAAAATTTTCTGAATATGGGTGATTAATTCTACACATCTGTGCTTTTATATCTAAATTTTGACATACCCTGTTCTGCTAAAGTAGCTGTTATGCTGAAATTACAGAATTGGTTGGAAAATAAATTGATAACCTGTAATAATCCCCCTGCGTTAACATGATATGCTCTAAGAGTGTACACTCTGAACTCATCTATTAGGATTTAACATGTTTTGACTATGAACGCTTAATATTGTGCAGTTGTACTTTTGTATCTGTATGATTAATTTTGCCTAGCAGTAGACTACATGATTATATTGTTAGAAGAAATAAATTTCTGCAAATTGCTTGATTAAACTTTCTTCAGTATAGAGATCTATACTTTCACCATTATATGTTACAAATTTAAATTGTAAAATTACTTTCTTTTTACAAAAACTGAAAAATGGCCTAAACTTCTTTGAACACACTAGTTGGCTCCTTCAGGAAAACTCAAGCTGGATCTTCTAGCAACACTCCAAAGAGGAGATCCAACAGGAACATCCAAGCTGGAACCTCCAGAAATACACCCAAATCAAAGAAGGCCATAACAGATGGTGCATCAGCTTCATCTCCAATTAAAGTATGAGATCCAAGGTTCAGAAGTATAGCTCATGAGAATTTCTTCAAGGCAAATATTCTGAGGAGAAAGATTGTTCGAGATAGAGCTTTTGAAATAGCTGGGGACAATTACTCAGAATACAAAGAAGAAATTCAGAAGAGGGATTGTGAATCTTTCTGCTCCTTAGCTAGAATAGGTTGAAGGGAAATAACCCAGGAGTTTTATACAAATGTTGTGAGGTTCAAAGGAGACAAGTTTCCTAAGTTCAACACAATGGTAAAGGGGATGAGAGTGGACTTCACCCCTGCAAACATACACAGAGTGTTGAACATAAATTCTGCACAACAGCCTGGACAGTTGGAGTTCAATGTCTTTAAGAATAGCCCTGACAAGGAATATGTAGAAATCCTGCAAAGAATTGAGTGGCCAGGACCAACTTGGAAGCTGAACTAGTCCAATAAGCCCAAATGCATTGTCACCAAATAAATGCCGCCATTTGCCAAAGTGTGGAGCACTTTCATTTTGAACTCCTTTATGCCAGTCAAGCACAGTTCAACATTGGCTATGAAAAGGGCAGAACTTCTTTTTGCAATAGTCAATGAATTGTATATTGATGTGGGAGAGGTCATCAATGAATGCATTTTAAATATTTCAAAAACAAAGAGAGATTCACTTGCCTTTCCTTCATTAATAACCTTACTTTGTGAGGATGCAGGGGTTGAAGTTGGAGATTACCAAAAGAGGATTAGATCTGTGCCTCCCATCTCTGTCTCCATGGTGAAAGAAATATATGCTACCATATCATGCATTGCAGTAGATCCCATTCCTTCTCAATTCAGAAAGGAAAAACCAATGATGATGAAGGACACCTTGAAGCTGATGGCTGAAAGACAGAACCAGTTAGCTGAGAGGCAAACTGAACTCCACAATAGTGTCAAGGCTGGAATTATGCTGCTAGAGTGTGTCATGCTCAACATTGGTCAGAAAATGGGAATGACCAAGGATGAAATGAATCATACACCAGACTTGGCAGAGAATGCTCAGTGCCTACGCTCCTCAATTTTTAAGGATCTGCCAATTTACAAACCTCACTTCCCACAGCCAACTGATGAAGTGGTGGAAGAAGAAGAAGAAGAAAAGGATGAGGAAGAAGAATCAGAGGAAGAAGAAACCTCAGATGAAGAGGATGAAGTAGAAAAATAGAATTAGGATTTTTAATTGTTTGTTTTTTATTTCAGTTTATGTAAATTTTAACAATTAGGATTTTTGTTTTTGTAAATATAGCTAGTTACAGAACAATTTTAATCTTTAGTTGTAATAAAGTTCAGTTTTTGCTCATTTTATAATTTTGCAGTTTCAATTACCTTTTTTTTTTTTTATAATTGATGGAATTTTGGTATTTATGCAGAGAATGTCACAATCACAACACTCACACACAATGGATGTTCACACATGCACAAGCTGCCATGAAAGGGGAGGTTATTCTTTACCTCTTGATTCATGTGTTAGCTACACAATACACTGAAATTTTACTGATAGTAGAATACATATTGAACTGTCTTCTGTGAAACAATTGCTTTTCAATTGATAATTTTGAGGATTCTGATTTATTTTTTATTTAAGTTGTTTTTTCCATTCTCAAAATGAAATCACACTTGTATTTTAAAAATAAGGCAGGATTACCACTAGGTACATATAAATCTAAAAACTGAAATGTGAGTTCATTGATTAACATGTCACTTACACAACCCTAGTGAGACTTGAGTTGCATGCTTCTTTTTCATGTGTGATTAATTATAATTTGCTATACCCTCTAAAACTTGCCTGGTTTCTTGATTGAATATGTCATTTATAGTTTTCACATATATGATGGAGGCCATATTTTAGTGTAATTCTAACCCATTTGATAAGGAAAATATGTCAGAAATAGCAGAAAAACTAAAAAATAGAATGATTGAAGGTTTTCTTTTATTATGTAGTTAGCTTAATATTTGTGAAATTTATGCTTGTTTTTGTAGGAATAATCTGAGCAAGGTTCATGAGGAAGAATGACAGTGTTGGACTCCAAAACACATGAACAATGGAATGCAGACTGAGCGTGATCACTATTGTCAATGAAAGTGATCATTCCAGAGCTCAAGGAAGAAGTGAAGTATGGGTGTAACCACTTTTATCAGTGAAAGTAAGCATTCCAGAGAAGGCAAAATTTCAGAGTATTGTCAGGCTTCTAATTTATTATTGAGTAATCTATAATATTTTATACTTGTTCAATGTTAATTGAAGGATTATTTGGTATTGGAATATATTTAGATGGAGTTGAAATTATTTTTTTTAAAAAAAAAAAGTGAACAGTACCGCGTATGAACAGTGCAAACCGCGTACAAACCGTGTAGGAACAGTGCCAACCGCGTATGTACAGTGACTGCTGACGTCATCGGTGACGTCACATACGCGTACATTGCGTGTACAGTACGCGTGTACAGTGTTTTCCGGCGTGAATAGTGCCCTGAACAGTATTTTCCGCATGAACAGTAAGGCGGTGAACAGTGTTTCCGGCAATGAACAGTAAATTCCGCGTGAACAGTAAATTTTGAAAATTTTCTATAAAAAGGGGGCTTCACACGAAATTTTCATTTCTTCACCTCTATCCAAGGTTCTCAAAGGTTCTAAGGCCGTAAACCACCATTTCTCTCATACTAAACCTTCCTAAACTTAGATTTCTCGCCAGATCTGAGATTCTACATCTATTATGAAGGATTGGAAGTAAGTTTCTTTAAGTTTGAAGCTAGATTTACCGTTCGTTTCTCTTCTCCTTCTCTTTCTTATAGAAATTCATGATGTTCTTAGGAGAAACTCCGTTCTAAAGCTGAATCTTCGGTGAATTTTGTTATAATCAAGTAATATTCGGTAGATCTAGTGTGAATCATCTTTCTGAGGTAAGGGGAGTTTACTTTAACCTATGAACTATGTTTTGAACGGTTTAATATGCTATTTCAAGATATTTTGATATGATTTTGTTAGATCTATTGAATAAAAGCTATTTTCTAAGTCAGAATCGTTTGTTAATTAGTTTAAAATGCTGAGATTTTGGCTGATCTATTATAAACTTGCCGTAGTTGAGCTGTTAAAATAATTTTAGTGGCGTGCATCATGCTGAGATATATGTTTTGCATCATTATAGAGCCGAGTTACATGTTTAGGTGTGTAGACATGTAACGGTAAGTTCATCTTGTTCTTGTCTTTGTCTTTGTCTGGATCCGAGATACCGGAATGGGTCGCTCCGGACCGGCTCGGTTCCTTCGGATTAATTAGGCTGTGAAACCAGTTGGAAGCCGTTTTCATGCTGTGCATTAGATGGGCTGGAAATGCATGGGGTTATTGCTGTGAAAAATATTTTGCTCTATATATATATAATTTTATTTTATGTTTGGTAAGATCACCCTTGCATTTCTTTCTATGTCGTTGTGTGCGTGTGTACTGCGATGATCGTACGGTGGTACCTGAGCAGATGTAGCAGGTGTTGCATCTACTTCACAGGCTGAGGGGCCAGTGAAGAAAAGTTAGAAGCTGGAGTTGAGTAATAATGCATCAAAGTCCTTTTTCTTTATATATGAGACCTCATGTCGAGGGAGTCACGTATTATAATTTTTTTTTGGTATTTTGAATACTATAAACTAAATGTAATATTATGTTGATCTGTTGGATATCTGTTGTAAGGAACTTCATTTTTACTTTGAATGAGAAGTGAATTTTTTTATACTTATATTCTCTATTATTTACCTATTTTTAAATAAGTATGTGGTGTAGAAACAATGTTCTCGATTCTTTATAAAAAGGGGTCGTGACATTTTAGTGGTATCAGAGCATGGTCTAGGTAAACCTACAGGGTGAGGTTGTTAGGCGTCAGTTGTGCATATTAAACATGTGAGTTTTAGCTGTGAATCATATATCATGATTTCTATTCATCAAGTTGTGAGGGAACGAGCTTGATCACCTCGATTCTCAGACATGATTGATGTAGGAAACTTGGTATATGATACTTGGGTGAGCTATAGGTGAGTCGTACTGTGTGAATAAGAGACTGTTAAGCTAAGCTGTAAATGATTGCTGAAATGAGTGTGTTTGCTATGCTATGTGAATGTTGATATGTTGTTATGCTGAGTACTAAATTGATTAAATTCTTATGATATACTAAATATGAATATATCACTGTAAGCTGAATCTGTGAATATAGCTATGTGGTGGTATTGCTGAATATGTTAAACGTTAGTAATTTAAGCTAGTCTATATATTAGAATGGCTAGACCAAGAAGATCTGCTGCAAATCCTCCTCCTGCTGATGTGAACCAAATGGCTCACGCCATGGAGGCTGTGGCAAGTACTTCTCTCTGTGTTGTTTAATTCTGGAGCCACACACTCTTTTATTGCGGACAATTGTGTGAGAAACTTAGGATTACCGGTGGGCGATCTAGGATGTGACTTAGTAGTATCGACACCTACTTTAAGTTCAATTAAGACTTCGACGGTTTGTGTTAGGTGTCCCATAGCAATTGAGGGACGAAGATACAAAGTAAATCTTATTTGTATCCCGATGTCAGGGTTAGATGTAATCTTGGGTATGGATTGGCTAACTGCCAATCGTGTGCTAATTGATTGTGGCCGGAGGTGTTTAATCTTTCCTGAGCAGCAAGATTGTGTAACATTGATTTCTACTCGCCAAGTAGAAACATACTTAGGTGAGGGAGTATCTTATTTTGTTTTGATGGGAATTATGAATGCAGAAGTGGAGCAAAGCCTTTAGTCAATACCAGTAGTACGAGAATTCCCTGAGATTTTTCCAGAGGATATTCCTGGAATACCTCCACATAGAGAGGTAGAGTTTGCTATAGATTTGATTCCTGGAGCTGAGCCAGTGTCTGTAGTACCGTATAGAATGGCGCCAAAAGAGTTAATTGAGCTTAAGGAGCAGATCGAGGATCTAATGCGTAAACAGATGATTAGACCAAGTGTATCACCTTGGGGAGCCCCAGTTCTCTTGGTGAAAAAGAAGGACGGAAGTTCTAGATTATGTGTGGATTATCGTAAGTTGAATAAGTTGACAATTAAGAACAAGTACCCATTGCCGCGAATCGATGATTTGATGGACCAGCTGAGAGGTGCTAAGGGGTCGTGACAAGTATTCTACGTAACCACTTTTATCATTGAAAGTGGATGTTCCAGAGAGCCCTCAACTTGACAAGTTGTGTATGACCACTTTTACTCATAAAAGTGATTACGCACAAATTTCGACCTCCTGCCTTGCTACTATTAGCAACGAAAGTGATAGTTCCAGTTTCCAGAAACCACATGAGCGTCTGTGTGGCCACTCTTATCAGCAAGAGTGACAATGCACAAAATTGGGATTTCTAAAAATATATGTTGTAAGCTCAAAACTCGGGGGTCTTTTGTTCATTTTCTATTTTTTCAGTTAGATTCTCATTGGGAGAGAGTGAGAGAGAGGAGTGGGGTCGAACCTTGAAGCTTCAAGAAGAGGGATTGGATTAGAGCTCGTGGCTATGGCTTTTCTGAGTTTTTTCTCTTCTTTCTCCTTCTTTCTCTTTCCCTGTCATAAAGAACTTGCAGACAAACAGAGTATAAAATTGTGATGAAATGAAATAGCAATGAAGGATAGTTAGGAATTTATTTCACAAGAATATCAATATCAATCCAATTAAATCCTCTGAACATTCAAGCAATTGAATAATTGACAATCAGTTCACATATACCTAGCCAAAGGTTCATTCCTTAACTCATTGACCCTAACAATCCACTAAACCTCCCTAATCCCTTAGGTGAGATTCAATTTCAGGTTGCATTAAGAATTAGAACTATAAGATTGCAGAATTAGGTCTCCTTATCCCTAAGAAATCCCTAAACACTGGTTGCCAATTCAGATCAGAGCAAACAATCCAATTCCCATTGGTAAAGATTCCTCTTGATTAATCAAATGAATTTCCATTCAAAGATTGCATGAAAAGCAGAATTAACAACTCAATTAATCCAAGAACTTAAAGTTCAGAAGATAAAGTCGAATCAATACATCAATTCGAGTTCCATAAACCCCTAACTATGGGAAATTAAGCACACATTGCAACAAAAACAGAGAAAGAAGAAGAAGAAGATGAAGAAGAATGTAGAGCAGCCATGGCCACGAACTCCAATCCAATCCCTCTTCTTGGAGCTTCAAGCTTCGACCCCAATCTTCTCTCCATTCTCTCTCAACGACAATCTAACTAACAAAACAGAAAATGAGCAAAAGATCTTTTGTTTTCGCGCTTCAATCATGTATATATAGAAACCCCAGTTCTGCGCGTTGTCACTTTTCTTCACAAGAGTAACCACGTAAAAGCTTTATGTAGTGCGCGTGTTCACTTTCAAGAGCAAGAGTAACCACGCGCAACTTGCAGAGTTGAAGGCTTCTCTGGAACATTCATTTTTATTCATAATCGTGGCAACGCAGGAGGTCAAAGGGCTGCGCGTGATCACTTTCGTGAGTAATAGTAATCACGCCCAAGCTGTCCTGATACAAGTGCCTCTGGAACGCTCACTTTCGTTGGCGAAAGTGATAACGCACACTGGCAACGCTCACTCTTGTAACTAAAAGTGATTACGCACAGGCTCCTCTTCTCATTTAGGCTTTGGAATGATCACTTTCACTAACAATAGTGATCACGCCCAGCCTGCATCCCATAATTCTTGTATTTTGGAGTCCAACATTGCCATTCTTCCTCTTCCTTTCCATTGATAATCCATTTCCATGACTTTTGCTCAGATTATTCCTTCAAAAACAAGATAAATTCCTTAAGAACTAAGCATAAATTCTACAAATGCGAAAATAACTACAAATTGAAATAAAACTTTCAATCATTCTCTTTTTCTGAGTTTTTCTCCTTTCTTCATATATTTTCCTTATTAAATGAGCTAGAATTATGCTAAAATATCAGTAAAAATATGGATTCATCACCACCCCAAACTTGAATTTTTGCTTGTCCTCAAGCAGATCAAACTAAACCAAGGGTAAGTTCCTCCATTTTCAAATTCAATTCATAAACTGTTTATTTCATATTTTTCTAATTTCTAATTCTGTGTTCTCTGCAAAATTTTCAATCAAGTTGTTCATCCAAATACTCATCATGATATTCCTACTGCATAATCATCATTGAGTAAGAATTGCTACCTAAGTTCATATATTTCATCAAAATTCATGTGAGTACAATTAATCAACATTATCACAGCTCACTTGGAAGTGTTTCTCTCATCACTCAACAGTGTTTAGGTGCTGTTTTCACTCTAGATCATCAATTTCACTGCACCCTACCATATGCTTGCCCAATTTCTCCATCTCCTCTGCTTAGTATAATTAATCACACATTTAGAGGACTTTTTCAGGTTATAACAAGGCTAAGGTTAGGGTAGGTATCAAAGAAAATGGAAAACAATACATGCAATTTCAAAAGATCAGAGGCCTGGATCTGCATTATTCCTCCTTAATTCTCTCACTTATGCAGGAAACAGAATTTTTCTTGCAGCAGAATTTTCATCTCTTTTCTTGCTTTCAGTCACTATCTTCTTTTCTTTGATATTCTTTTTTCTTTTTCTGCAGCACTTTGCTGCACTTCTTTTCTTTTGAACTCACATTTTTGTTCTTTTCACAGCTTTGCTTCATAAATTTTTCATTTTGCTGCAGCACTTTTGTTCTTTCTTTCTGGTTTGTGATATTTCCTACCCCAAACTTAGAACATTGCTTGTCCTCAAGCAATTAAAATCTGGATGCCACCCCAAACTTAGTTTTAAAACTCGTTCTTGATTAAACTCATTATGCCTTTGATCTTTTGAATGGTAAAAATTGATTTTTCAGCAAGGCTTATAATAAGGTAATTTCAAGAAAAGGGATATTAAGCTCAAAAGGGTGAACTAAGACATTCAATCATAAGGGAAGGCATTTTAGGCTAACTAAGTATATCAAACATGGCCTCTATCATCTGTGTGAGGACTGTAACATGCATATTCAATTAAGAACAAGGGCAAGTTCTAGAGAATGCAGCCAAATATGATTAATCACACAAGGAAAAGAATTAGACAGCCCAAATCTCACTAGGTATTTATAAGTGATCATGTGGATTAATGAAAACACAATGCACTTTTCAGAAATCTATGCACCTAGTGGCAACTGCCTCATTTTTGAACATACAAGTGTGACCTCATTTTGAGAATGGGACAAACAACTTAAAAAGAAATTCACACAGAGTTCACAAAATTGTCAATCATCTTGCAGTTAATTTGCAGAAAACAGCTCATAACCTAGACTATTATCAGTAATTTTTCAGTGTATTGTGTAGCTAACACATGAATCAAGAGGTAAGGAATAACCCCCCTTTCATGGCAGCTTGTGCAGGTGTCATCAGCCAATGTGTGTGAGTGTTGTGTGAGTGTGACATTTTCTGCACAAAACACAAAAAATTTTGTCAATTATCAAGTGAAAAAGGGATTGAATTCTGCATAATTAATGTGTGTTCAAAACATAATTGTTCAGAATTAGCATGAAACCAAAATATACCAAGTGTGCAAATTACAAATCCAAATTCTAAAATGAAACCAAAAAAAAATTTGAAACTTAATAATAAAACCATCAAGAGAAAATTTGAATTAACAGAAAAGAGAACAAAAATCCTAAACTAGTCATCTTGGGCATCCTCTTCATCAGAAATTTCATCTTCATCTTCTTCCTCATCCTCCTCATCTTCCTCTTCCTCCACCACTTCTTCAGTTGGCTGTGGAAATTGAGTCTTGTAGATTGGCAAGTCTTTAAAGACTGATGAGCGTAGACATTGAGCATTCTCGGCCAAATCTGGTGTGTGATAAAGTTCATCTTTGGTCATTCCCATCTTCTGACCAAGATTCATCAACACACATTCCACTAGCATAGTTCCTGCCTTCAAACTGCTGTGGAGCTTAGTTTGTCATTCAGCCAATTGATTTTGCCTTTCAACCAAAAGATGTAGGATGTCCTTCATCTTCATTGGTTTCTCCTTTCTGAACTGGGTGGGGATAGGTGCAGCTGAAGTGCAGGAGGTGGTGGCATAGATTTCCTTTACCATTGAGACAGAGATAGGGGGAGCAGATCTGATTTTCTCTTGGTAGTCTCCAACTTCAACCCCTGCATCCTCACAAAGTAAAGTGATTAATGAGGGAAAGGCTAGTGAATCTCTTTTTGTTTTCAAAATATTTAAGATACATTCACTAATTACTTCCCCCACATCAATGCACATATCATTAACGATAGCAAACAATAATTCAGCCCTCTTTACTGCCAGGGTTGAACTATGCTTGACTGGCATGAAAGAGTTCAACAGAAAAGTACTTCAGACTTTAGCAAATGGTAGCAGGTTCTTGGTGGTGATACACTTGGGTTTCTGGGCGAGGTTCAGCTGCCAAGTTGTGCCTGGCTTTCCAATTACGTGCAGGATTTCAATATAATCCTTGTCTGGACTATTCTTAAAGTCAGTGAAGTCCATCTGCCCAGGTTGCCTTTCAGTGTAAATTTCCAACACTCGATTGATGTTGGCAGCAGTGAAATCCACCCTCATACCCTTGACCATTGTGTGAAATTTGGGAATTTGGTCTCCCTTGAACCGCATTGCATTTGCATAAAACTCCTGTGTAATTTCTCTCCAACCATTATCAGCCAAGGAGCAGAAGTTGTCCCATCCCCTTTTCTGAATTTCTTCTGAGTACTCAGGGTAGTTTCCTTCAGCAATTTCAAAGGCTCTATCTGGGACAATCTTCCTCCTCAGAATATTTGCCTTGAAATAGTTTTCGTGAGCAATACTCCTGAACCTTGGATCATGATCAGTAGGGGTAGAGGTAGAAGGAGCATTTCTTCTGGTCGGCTGAGGTGGTGAAGAGGTTGCATGTGTGGTTACTCTTGGCTGAGGAGGGTCAACGATTTCAATGGGTGAGGACGGTGAGACACCATCAGTTCTTGCTCTTTTTATGGTTGGAGAATTCCTGGCTGTTCCAGCTTGCATATTCCTGATAGATGTCCTTCTTGGAGTGTTGCTGGCAGATTTAGCTTTGGTCTTCTTAGCAGGTCCAACTGGTGTATTCAACGAAGTTCTAACCATTTTGAAATGGCTGCAAAAACAAGCAAGTAATTTGACAGTTTAAAATTCATGACACAGAATTGTGACAGAATACATCTCTTTACTAGATAAATTCAATCAATCCATGTGCAGAATTCCAATTTGCAGTATGTATCTTTTTACAATCGATTCTTTGTCATGAGAATGTAATCATATAAACACATAAGTACTATTGCAAATTACTAAGCAATCACAGTCAAAATTGATTAAACCTTTAAATTTTTAGTTGAGAGTGCACACTTTCAAAGCACATCAGGTTAACACATAGATGCAAAAAGAATCACAATGTTCAACCAAATTTCAACTACTAATGGTTTCTAAAAGAAATTATCTTCTCGACAAGAAATTCCATCCAGAATATTGCCTATTGTTTCTTTGAATTACATACAATTAGAACAGTGCACTCATTCATTGTCATCGAGACTAAATATCACTTAATGCAGACCATTAGTATGCTATCTCGTACAATCAGCAAAGGCAATATACAGCAGAATTGCTCCATACAACTCGGTTCGTACATCAACATTCAAATATTTCATGCAAAGAGTATTTTCGTTGATGGCAACTGGAATATTTCTATTTCTTTCAAAGTCATGTTCAGATTTTTCGCATAATGCAGATGTGAATATGTTAACAGAGGAGATTGAATGACTTTGAAAACCTATTCACAGTATTTAAAGTTCCTTAAATCGAATACGCTCAAGATATTTCCCCATTTGCCATTTTTGACCTTTTTCCAGAGTTGCAGCAAAGAAAAACCCTAAATACAATTTCAGAGAATGCAGAGAACGTACCTTGAGCTTCAAAAATGTGAATGACAATGAAAAAGAGGAAGAAATTGCTTGCTGGTTGCTTCACGAAAGATTGAAAGTCAGAGAAATTTCAGAGGGAAATGGGATTTAGGTTTAAATGGATGTGAGCGTGGTTCCTTTATATTGAATCTGGGGACACACGTGTGCACGTGCCCACTTTTTAAGTGAAAAGTGAACGTTCCCTTATTAATAAAATTCTGCGTTATTACTCTTGTCGAACAGAGTGAGTGTTCCAGAGAGCTTGGAAATTTTGAATGCAATGCGCATTATCACTATTGCTGGGAAAAGTGATAACGCGCAGGCTTATTGCTTGAGCGTGGTTACTTTTATCAGTAAAAGGAGTAACGCGCTATGAAATATTCTATACTTACCTGCGTGTGATCACTCTTGACAAGGAAAGGAAGTGATCCAGAGAGTGTGTTTTTCTCATCTGCCTCTGCGTTATCACTCTCATCAGCGAGAGTGATTGTTCCAGAGAGCTGTGTTTCCCAGTCAGTTTCTGCGTTATCACTCTCATCAGCGAGAGTGATTGTTCCAAAGGGGAAATCTCAGAATTCCATCTCTGCGTGATTGCTTTCCTGCAAAAGAGTGATTCCTTTCATCAATCCAAGTTCTCCAAACTTTAATTGGCTCACTTAACAAATCATAATCATTCCGATAGACACTCACCATATAAAATACCTATTTCCCTCATCATGTTCACCTTTAATTACATATGCAACATTCATCCAAGGCTGAATTCTGCAGAATTTCTACTTAACATATTCACAATGCAATTCTGACTTTTCTATAACACATTATAGTATGAAGTCCAATTGCATTTATCGATTCGCTACAAATGACAGATTTAGCATGCTTCAAAATTTATCTTTAGCATCAAAATTACAGAATATGATGAGTATGATGCGTAACTTTGTATTTTTCAGAGAATTTGCAGAATTTGATAACTATTATTCAGACTGTACAAGAACTTTAAGCATTCTAATTAATTCCAATCTGCATTCTTGTATCAACCACCAGATTTATTCCAAACATCAGATTCAGCAAGGTAACCAAGATAAAAAGTTCAGATTTTGACTTCTATGAATACTGTTAATTCAAAATTAATGCAGAAAACTTAAATTGGGTTAGAAATGTGAGTTGCCTCTCACAAAGCGCTTCTTTAATGTCACTAGCTTGACATTAGTTGTTCCTCACTCAAGAGGAACCAATTTCAAGCACACTTGGGCTTTCTCAAATTGACCTCCATGATAGATTTTTAGTCTTTGTCCATTCACCTTGAACTCTCTCCCATCCTTTGGATCTGCTATTAGTACAGCACCATATGGAAATACCTCTTTCACCACAAAAGGTCCAGACCACTTAGATTTTAATTTCCCTGGAAACAATCTCAACCTTGAATTAAAAAGCAAAACAGATCGCCTGTGTTTTATATCTCTTTTCGTAATAAACTTGTCATGCAGCTTCTTGGTCCTTTCCTTATACATTTTGGCATTTTCATATGCATTGAGTCTAAACTCGTCTAATTCATGCAGTTGTAACAATCTTTTATTTCCTGCACTAACTTGATCAAAATTCAACCATTTCACAGCCAAAAAGCTTTATGTTCTAGTTCCACTGGTAAATGGCAGGCTTTTCCATATACTAACTGATAAGGAGACATGCCAATTGGTGTCTTGAAAGCTGTCCTGTATGCCCACAAAGCATCATCCACTTTCTTAGACCAGTCCTTCCTTGAACTACTAACTATTTTCTCCAAAATCTGTTTTATTTATAAGTTGGAAACCTACACTTGACCACTAGTTTGAGGGTGATAGGGTATAGCTATTCTATGCTTTACTCCATACTTCTCTAGGACTGATTCTAGATATTTGTTGCGTAAATGGCTTCCTCCATCACTTATCGAGTGCAGGCACTCCAAATCTTGAGAAAATGTTCTTTTTAATGAATGCAATAACAGTCTTAGCATTATTGGTTCTGGTAGGAATTGCTTCCACCCATTTGGAAACATAGTCCACTGCTACAAGCATGTACTCATTCGAGAATGAGGTAGGGAAAGGACCCATGAAGTCTATTCCCCACATGTCAAACAGTTCTACTTCAAGTATATTTTGTAACGGCATCTCATGTTTTCTAGATATATTCCCCATTCTTTGGCATCTATCACACCTTTCCACATAGTTCTTAGCATCTTTGAACAAAGTTGGCCAGAAAAATCCAGATTGCAAAACTTTTGCTGCTGTTCTTGAACTTCCATGATGTCCTCCATATTCTGAACTGTGACAATGCCACAAAACATCTTGCTGCTCTTCCTCTGGTAATTCTTGGAGGAGTAGAATCCATCTTAATAATCTGGGCTTTGCATCCTGCTTTGTCAAAAGATATTTAAGAGCAGCATGATCAGTGTATACAATTACTTTTGAACCCATTAAATATGATCTGAACTTATCAAAAGCATTTACAACAGCTAAAAGTTCTTTTTCTGTTGTTGTGTAATTCATTTGTGCAAGATTTAACACTTTGCTTGAATAATAGATAGCATGTAATTTCCTATCTTTCCTCTGTCCTAACACAGCACCCACTGCACTATCACTTGCATCACACATGAGTTCAAAAGGTAGTGTCCAATCTAGTTTTGCAAGAATAGGTGCAGAAATCAGTTTCTCTTTTAAAACAAAAAATGCATGCAAACAATTATCATCAAATATGAAATCTGCATCTTTTACAAGTAAATTACTCAAGGGTTTAGCAATCTTGGAAAAATCTTTTATGAATCTTCTATAAAAACCAGCATGTCCTAAAAAACTTCTAACTCCTTTAACATTGATAGGTGGAGGCAATTTATTAATGACTTCTATTTTAGCTTGGTCCACCTCTATTCCTTTCTCTAAAATTTTGTGACCAAGGACAATGCCTTCTTGTACCATGAAATGGCACTTTTCCCAATTTAACACAAGATTAGTGTCTTGACATCTCTGCAAAATAGTGGATAGATTAGCTAAACAATCATCAAAAGAATCACCAAAAACAGAGAAATCATCCATGAATACTTCTATGATGTCTTCTACCAAATCAGAAAAAATGGAAAGCATGCATCTTTGGAAAGTGGCAGGGGCATTACATAGACCAAATGACATTCTCCTATATGCAAAGACTCCAAATGGACATGTAAATGCAGTTTTCTCTTGATCTAAAGGATCTACAGCTATTTGATTATATCCTGAATACCCATCAAGAAAACAATAAAATGAATGTCCAAAGAAGTCTTTCTAACATTTGATCGGCAAATGGTAGTGGGAAATGGTCTTTTCTGGTTGCATCATTTAATTTTCTATAGTCTATGCACATTCTCCATCCAGTCACAGTCCTAGTAGGGACAAGTTCATTCTTTTCATTAGGTACCACTGTCATACCACCTTTCTTTGGAACAACTTGGACTGGACTTACCCAATTGCTGTCAGAAATTGGGTATATTATTCCTGCATCTAACAGCTTTATAACCTCTTTTTTTACTACCTCTTTCATGGCTGGATTTAACCTCCTTTGTGGCTGCACAACAGGTTTGAAATTCTCTTCAAATAAAATTCTGTGCTTACAAAATGAAGGATTTATACCTTTCAGGTCTGCAATACTCCATCCAATTGCAGATTTGTGTTTTCTCAAAATTCTGAGCAATTTTTCCTCTTGTTCTTCCTTAAGTTCATTATTGATGATAACTGGATTTTCATGTTTCTCATCCAGAAATGCATACCTCAAGTGTGAAGAAAGTTGTTTCAGTTCTAGCCTTTGCTTTTCCTCTTCTTTATCATCCTTTTCTAGCTTCTCCTTCACTGAATTTTCTGCAGATTTTCGAATTGGCAGAGCTTCTAGTTGCTGCTGCACTTCCATACTGTATTCTCCATGCAGAAGTTCAGATTTATTGCTCCCTGCAAATATTATTTCTTCTAACACCGCAAGTTCATCAGTTTCATTAATATGGTGTTGTGTAATGAAAGCATCCAGTATATCTACCTTCATACATATGCTATCTTCAATTGGATATTTTAAAGCTTCAAACACATTAAATATTACCTTCTCATCTTGAACTCAAAGCATGAGTTCACCTTTTTGCACATCTATTAAAGCTCTCCCTGTTGCAAGAAATGGTCTCCCTAGGATCAAAGGAATGTTAGAATCCACCTCCATGTCTAGAATTACAAAATCTGCAGGAAAAATGAACTTGTCAACTTTAACTAATAAATCTTCAACAACTCCATATGAATAAGTGTATGATCTATCAGCTAGCTGTAGTGTAATGTTGGTGGGCTTCACTTCCTCTATGCCAAGTTTCTGCAGAACAGCCAATGGCACCAGATTTATGCTTGCTCCCAAGTCACACAATGCTCTTCCCACAGTGCAGTTTCCTATTTCACAAGGAATGCTAAATGATCCAGGATCTTTCAGCTTTTGAGGAAGTTTTCTCTTGAGAATGGCACTGCACTCCTCTGTCAAAGGTACTGTTTTATCATGCTCTAGCTTTCTTTTTCTAGAAAGTAGTTCTTTCATAAACTTTGCATATGAGGGCATTTGCTCCAAAGCTTCTGCAAAAGGAATGTTAATTTGTAATTTCTTAAAGACATTCATAAACCTTTCAAATTGTTCCTCTTGTTTAGGATTTTGGACTCTTTGAGGATAGGGCAGCCTCTTGTATTTTTCTGGGTCTATTGGCTTACAAGCTTCCTCAAAGAGTTGCTTTTTGGTTTTCCTTTCAGAATTCATAGGAACATCTACTTTTTCTTCTGAATGGTCTTTCATCAATAGCTTAAAATTTCCTTGCTGCAGATCTTGTTCAATATCTCTTTCTGCTGCAGCATTTACTTTCTTTTCTGCTGGTTTAGGGCTTGCAACTACAGTTCCACTCCTTGTAGTTATGGCTTGACATTGCTCTTTAGGATTGATTACTGTATTGCTTGGAAATCTTCCTTCATCCCTGCTAGATAATTGTTCAGCTAATTGTCCGATCTGTGTCTCTAGTTTCTTCATGGAGGCTTCTTGGTTTTTGAAGCTTGTTTGAGTCACCTTCATGAATTGCAGCATAGTCTCTTCCATCTCGGTCAACTTCTCATTCATAGGTCTGGAAAATTTTTGATTTCCTTGAGGTTGAGTGGATGAATTCCTCGAAAATAAGGCTGTTGTGTTGCGGACCTGCATTAGAAAAAGGCAAATTTGAGTTAGAATTCTTTGCAGCAGAATATTGATTATTCCAATTAGAATACTGCTGAGTTCTATTATTTGAAAATTGAAATCCAGGGGGATATGATGGTCATTATCTCTGAAAATTATTCATATAATTCACTTGCTCTTGTGGTTCACTTGTGGATGCCTCACATGCACCATTTGCATGGTTTCCTCCACAAAAATCACAACTTAGCTGACTGGTAGCCATACTCCCTGTTTGCAGATTGTTGATTTGTTGTGTTAAGGCAGCTAATTGTTCTGAAAACATTTGATTTTGTAGCTGATTTTGTGCAAGAAAAGTTTCCAGAACCTTAGCTTCATGACCAGAATTTCTTCCTTGATTCCTTGAGTTTGAATTCTGATACATTGAAGATGCCATCATGTCAATAATCCTTTGAGCTTCTTCTAAGGACTTTGTATTTAATGAACCTCCCGCAGCAGCATCAACCATTGTTCTTGTTACTGCATTCATCCCATTATAAAAAGTTTCCAATTGTATCCAATCTGGAATACAATGATGTGGACACCTCCTAAGCAATTCTTTATATCTTTCCCAAGCTTCATACAATGATTCTCCATCTTGCTGCACAAAGGATATAATTTCTCCTCTCAACTTAGCAGCTTTGGATGGAGGGAAGTACTTAGTTAAAAACTTATTCACAAGTTCTCGTCTGTGTTGTGATGCTTCCTTGTGGTTGAGCTTGTAACCAGCATTTTGCTCTATCTCTCAAGGAAAAAGGAAATAGTCTTAATCTGATAGCTTCTTCACTAACTCCATTCATTCTTATAGTGTCACATAGCTGCAGAAAATTTGAAATATGTAGGTTAGGATCATCAGAATTTCCTCCAGAAAACTGATCCTGTTGGACTAAATGTAGTAGGGCAGGTTTAATCTCAAAATGGTTGGCTTGAATAGTTGGCCTAATTATAGAAGAGTTAAAACCTTGCATGTTAGGAATTGCATAGTCCCCTAATGTTCTAATTCTATTTTGTTCTGCCATCTCTATTTCTGAATTTAGTTGTCTCAAAGATGTAGGTGTTCTGTTTACTCTAGGATTGTTCTGAAATTCTGGAGAATGGACAACTTCTAATTCACTATCACTCCCTATGACTTTTTCTACTCTAGATTCTTTTCTCAATCTCCTTAAAGTTATGTCTATGTCAGGATCAAAGACTAGAGTTGATTTGTTTTTGTTTTTGCCACGCATATACAAATCAAAATGAAACAAAAGTAAACTACAAGTAAGTATTCAGAACTGCACCACAAAAATTATGCAGCAAATATCAGTAAAAGTAATTGAAACACAAGTTTAAAAGCTGCAGAATTACGCAGAATGGACAAAATGTCTAACTGCAGACTAATACTACAGAAATTCAGAGAAACAAAATACTCAATCTAGCTATTCTTATGTTACTAATGATATTGAAACTCAAATTCTCCGACAACGGCGCCAAAAACTTGTTGTTAGCAATCTACACTAGCAAGTATACTAGTATTGCAGCAAGTGATAAGTAAATTTAAGATCCAAATATCGTCTCCACAGGGAATTTAGGTTCAAGTACCACTTCACAGAATTATAATCATTTGAGTCATACAAATTTTGGAATGAGATTTGTATCATATAACAACACTAAACCAAAGCAATTAAAGGTAAAGAACTTGCAGACAAACAGAGTATAAAATTGTGATGAAATGAAATAGCAATGAAGGATAGTTAGGAATTTATTTCACAAGAATATCAATATCAATCCAATTAAATCCTCTGAACATTCAAGCAATTGAATAATTGACAATCAGTTCACATATACCTAGCCAAAGGTTAATTTCTTAACTCATTGACCCTAACAATCCACTAAACCTCCCTAATCCCTTAGGTGAGATTCAATTTCAGGTTGCATTAAGAATTAGAACTATAAGATTGCAGAATTAGGTCTCCTTATCCCTAAGAAATCCCTAAACACTGGTTGCCAATTCAGATCAGAGCAAACAATCCAATTCCCATTGGTAAAGATTCCTCTTGATTAATCAAATGAATTTCCATTCAAAGATTGCATGAAAAGCAGAATTAACAACTCAATTAATCCAAGAACTTAAAGTTCAGAAGATAAAGTCGAATCAATACATCAATTCGAGTTCCATAAACCCCTAACTATGGGAAATTAAGCACACATTGCAACAAAAACAGAGAAAGAAGAAGAAGAGGATGAAGAAGAATGCAGAGCAGCCATGGCCACGAACTCCAATCCAATCCCTCTTCTTGGAGCTTCAAGCTTCGACCCCAATCTTCTCTCCATTCTCTCTCAACGACAATCTAACTAACAAAACAGAAAATGAACAAAAGATCTTTTGTTTTCGCACTTCAATCATGTATATATAGAAACCTCAGTTCTGCGCGTTGTCACTTTTCTTCACAAGAGTAACCACGCAAAAGCTTTATATAGTGCGCGTGTTCACTTTCAAGAGCAAGAGTAACCACGCGCAACTTGCAGAGTTGAAGGCTTCTCTGGAACATTCATTTTTATTCATAATCGTGGCAACGCAGGAGGTCAAAGGGCTGCGCGTGATCACTTTCGTGAGTAATAGTAATCACGCCCAAGCTATCCTGATACAAGTGCCTCTGGAACGCTCACTTTCGTTGGCGAAAGTGATAACGCACACTGGCAACGCTCACTCTTGTAACTAAAAGTGATTACGCACAGGCTCCTCTTCTCATTTAGGCTTTGGAATGATCACTTTCACTAACAATAGTGATCACGCCCAGCCTGCATCCCATAATTCTTGTATTTTGGAGTCCAACATTACCATTCTTCCTCTTCCTTTCCATTGATAATCCATTTCCATGACTTTTGCTCAGATTATTCCTTCAAAAACAAGATAAATTCCTTAAGAACTAAGCATAAATTCTACAAATGCGAAAATAACTACAAATTGAAATAAAACTTTCAATCATTCTCTTTTTTTGAGTTTTTCTCCTTTCTTCATATATTTTCCTTATTAAATGAGCTAGAATTATGCTAAAATATCAGTAAAAATATGGATTCATCAGTTACATCATTTCTAAATTTGTATGACTCGACTAGTTGTTGCTTTGTGAATTCCCTGTGGAGACGATACTTTGATCTTAAATTTACTCATTACTTGCTGCAATTCCTAGTGCACTTGCTAGTGTTTAAGAATTGTGAACAACAAGTTTCTATAGAGGTAGTGCAACAACATGAGGAGGACTCTGCACTGCCTGTCCCAAATGAACAAGCAAACTTGTATTCCATGAGAGATGCCATTGGTACTTATATTGCTTGGCTATTGTCCCTAATCACTTTAAGACCCAAGGTATGTAAACGTGTTTCTTTATAGTTCCTATTACTAGATGTTACAATTAAAAGGTTTTTTCTTTTCAGGTTGCCCCTTCATCAGGTAAAGGGTTAGGGAAAGAGACAGGGTACTCAAAAGAGTCCATTGCTGGTCCATCCAATAAAGGTATCACTGGTTGTGTGTCATCAGAGATTCTGAAGTTGGCAGAAGCCCAAGGTGCTGCATGCTTGGATATGATGAAGCTGTTTGTGAGAAGTGATCAAGCCATTGATAAAGCTACAATTCAACTGATAAGTGAGCACTGGGGTAAAGAGTTTTGTGACATTATGGGGAAGGAAAACATCATAGAGGTCATACGTCGACATTGGTTGAGTGTCTCTAGCATTAACCTTTATATACGGTACATTAATTTTCAAATTATATAATTCATAGTCAATTTATAACTTTTATAACCTTTATTTAATAATGTTTAATTCTACTTTTGCAAAACAAGATATTTGTGTGAAACTTATTTGCATGGGACAATGGCAAATAGATTCTCATTTATATCTCTGTATGAAATGGACAGAGCGGTCAATCCGAACCCACATCAACATATAGCTAAAATGTTGAAGCGTCATATGGGTGAAGATCACTTGATTTTTGCACCTTATAATGTTGGGTAAGTCAATCTCAGTGAGACTCAGCTTTATGTTTTATAATTTAGCATATAACTTTTAAACTTAGCAATCTTAAAATGATATTTATACTTGTGGTAGGCAACATTGGGTCTTGGTTGCCATCAATATTGCTGACGAGACTATCTATTATATGGACCCTCTATGCAAGCAGCTGAAGATGAGAACACACATGCAGAACCTATTTAATAAGTAAGCATTCATTTATGTCAACCAACTATGATTAATGTTAAGTGGTTCAAATGTATCTAATTTCTTTGGTTCGCGACTCTTAGTGCTCTTGTCACGTATCGAGCAGAGAGGGGAGTGCAGCCCTCTAGTACAAATATGAGTCAAACAAAATGAGTCATTGTACAGTTAAGACTATATCATATCTCATATTTTTAATTTTCACCTAAATTGTAATTGCACTGTATATCATTCTTAGTTAATGCCGTTTTATTTGATTTTTATCTTCCACACAATGTCCCAAGCAAACAAAGAATGATGACTGTGGATATTATGTGTGTCTATTCATTGGAGATGTTTGCATCAATCCCAGTAAATGTAATAATCTTACACATTTCAATTCGTTTACCATATGCTTATTATTTCACTTAATTAATTAAGCTTTGTTTTTCCTATCCTTGTATTTTAGTACTTTCCAGAGGAGTAGATGCCAACTTTTCCTAACAACAAAATTTGTCAATTGCAAAAAAAGTGGTGTTCATATCTGTACCATAGATATTTAAAGGACACATTAAGCACAATAAATTATTAGTGTTGTTTTACAATATTTAGACAATTTTCTTTAAAGGCTAGGCAAAATGTGTAAATATGAGGCTCTGATTGATTGTAATATGTACATATGAGTTGTAATTGAATAATACAATGTGCAATTGCTCTGAAATTCTAGTATATCAGGCTCTGTTTGAATTTTATATTCTGTTTGAATTGGTTCTAAATACTGTATAATTTACTAGGTATGCTAAAAAAAGTTTTATGCCAGTTTATTAAAATATTTAAAAATGTTTCTTAACTTTGGAGAGCGGTTCAAGAAGAACAGCTTTGCAAAGTCTACTTCTGAGAGCAGTTCATAAAATAACCGCTCTCATAAGAATACTTAAGATAGTGGTTAAATATAAACCGCTCTTAAAATGAACTTTGGAAGAAGTTTTTGGAAGAAGTTCACTTTGGAGAGTGGTTCATATTTAACCGCTTTCCAAAATATACTTATGAGAGCTGTTGATAGGTTAACCGCTTTCATAAATTTGAGATAAGAGAGCGATTAACCTGTCAACTGCTCTCTTTAGTCTAACTTATGAGAGCAGTTCAATCTTAACTGCTCTCCAAAGTATTATAATTTGTAGAGTAGTTACGCGGACTAAGAGCGGTTAAGCGCATAACTGCTCTCCAAAATATACATTTGAGAGCGGTTATTTAACCGCTCTCCAAAAATGAAGACATTGGATAGCATGTGATTTTAAAGCGCTACTAACTGCTCTCTTAATTCAAGTGGAACCGCTCTTATATCTCATTTTTAGCGTAGTGAACTTTGCATTTTTCTACGTCACAACAGAAGGGAGGCTACTTTTTGGTTTTGTTTTTATCTTCAAACCTGACATGCAAATGTCTAAACATGTTCCTTACATAAAAACCCTTTGCAACAACATATTATAAGCTCTAATGCAACATCATATACTCCCTCTACAGTCAAACATATATAAGTACCTTCAATTTTGCATTTTCTGCACTAACAACGTAAAGAAATGAGTTTTCTACTCTTTGTGGTAAGTCTAATAAATTAGTCTAAAACCTTTATTTTCATAATTAACATAGAAATATCTTTTCAATGCACCTTTCTGTGTTTCATTTAAACTTCATTTTAATAGTTTACAATGTAAAAAAACTGTTATGCAATCTATAAAGTATGCGTGAACAACAATGAAAACCAATTTTTCTATACTTACCCATGCATCAAAATCAATTTTTTAAAACTTGCTTTTGATCCTTATTATCTTAGCTTTCTAACAAAATTTGTGGACTGTGATTTGCACATTGTTTTAGTTTATTACACTTAATTTTATAAACAATGCAATCTAAATATTGTTTGATACATGGATTTTTTTGCATGGTCACACTTTCTATTTTTTACCTTTTCCAAATAGCAAGTTTTGGCCAAAGAATTAGATAATCTTGATTTTGAATTAGGAATGCACGAAACCTTGAAACTCCTAATTTCGACATTGAGAGACTCACTAGAAAAAAGCTTGCAGACCAACCTTACCTACAAAAGGTAAGTTGAAAAAGGTATTTCAAGTAAGAAGATGAATAAATCAAATATGTTTATATCCCTTAGCCATCTAGGTCTAGAACACACATGTTCGAAGATGTGTGGTATTTGTGTTGTGATTATTTTGAGTTTCTACTTAAGACTTTTATGTTTTGACACAAGTTTGTGAATGCTTCATGGTGGTGACAATTTATTGATACTTGCTTTAAATTTAGTTTTTGAATAAATATTGTTTTGTCAACTTTTAAAATTTTTTAAGTGAAGCTATTAATTAAAAGCTTAATGGTAGAGATAAGTGTATGTGTTTGATTCATAACCAATAATATATTTCTTATTGTATGTTTTTAAGTGAATTTCTATGCTCCCCTTCATTTTGATAATTTTAAACTTTTGTCCTTAAAAAAACCTAATTTCTTTAAATAAAAAAACATATTGAGTGATTATTACTTAAGGATTACCATTAGGAAATTGATAATTAGCTAAGTTTCTTTTTTTTTTGCTCTACATTAGATTAGCCACATATGTGAGTTTTGAGCCTTTTATGATAATTTTTATCCTAATCTAATTTATAACACCCATTTTCTTATTATTGTGTGTGATTATTACCTTAAAATGTATGCTCCAAAACTTGATTTGTGCCTAAATAATATTCTTTTTTATTGCATATTTTAATGTGATTGATGTATAGTAATATTTTTGACATTTCAATCTTTATCTTTATATTTGTAAAATATGTAAACATTCAAAATTTTCATAAATATATTTTTATATAATTTTTTAAATATTTAATATATTAAAATTAAATTAATTTTTTGAAATTAATATTTTAAATAATTTTATTATACATAATTATTTAAAAATATTTTTTCATTGTTATTAAATTATAAATATATATTTTTATCTTAAAATTAAATTGATGTAAATTTTGTTCTCGTATTACTCAATATTAAAAAATATAAAAAATGTTTATATTTCTCATTTATTTTATTATTTTCCACCTTCCTCCATGGTGTAGTTTGCCACGTCCACGTGGGATCAAGATTTTGACCACGGGCTAGCTAGCTAGGCTACTAACTCCATGTTGGTCTTTCCCCGGTGGTTCCGATCCGAAGCAGAAACGCAATGGGAAGGTCGACGTTTGATGCGGTCGTCTCCGTGTTCGTTACGGTGCACCCGCACGAGACCTCTGTTCTGCTCCATTCCTTCTTCTGCTTCTTCTTTGTGAGTAGTTTCTCTGCTCAATGCAACCACTGTGACGTTGGCCGAGAATGTTCCTTCTCCCGTAAATACGTTTTTCTTTTGTTGTTTCGGTATTTGTTGCAGATTTTGAGTGCGTATTTCGTAGTTCTTCCTTTGCGGGACGAAGGTGCCATCTCTTTGGGATTATCAAATCTTCCTGGTCTATTTGTAGGGTCTCTGGTGCTCACCCTCGTTGCTGCGCCCTTTTCGTCTCTCATATTCTCTCTCCCTAACGTCACCAAAGGCAAGGTAATATTGCGTATCTCAGAACTCTATTCTGTGGCCCATAGTAGGGTTTATTTCAATTTTGATCATTCATTTAATTCAACTACTTTTATTTATCTGAAACTAATGTCTAAATGACTTTAGACTTACAAATGGCCGCACAATCATGCATAGTAAACAATGTTTTTCCATCTAATCAAGTCAAGGTTATATGTATTTAATATTGACGATAGCAATCAAGGTTATTTGCGACCACATCACTACGTAGCCATGACTGCAGCAATGTAGTTTCTGCATTTACCCCTCATTCCACATTTTATAGAAATTATGTGAATAATGTAAATAGGCTAATTGAACCTTGTAAATTATGTCAATTGGGATATTTTTTATTCTTTTAATTATCACTAACTCTATATGATAAAGCATGTGTAATTCTAACACACAAATTTCTCATTACGTCTCTTCTTTTCCTGGTTAAATGATATCTAGAGCCTAAGTAAAGAGAGGCAATCCTATTATGTGTCATCCTGGTGCACCCAGTTCTCACCATGAAAATCATTTTGTAGAATACCATGATTTCTTTGGTTTCCAGTGTTCTACTGCCGTGTTGTCCTTCTAGCAGCCTGCTAACCACCAATTTTCATTGAGTTTTCCATGTAGTTAGTCTAGTGACGACCATTCCATCTGAGGCACCTCTTTCAAATCAGCTCATCCCAAGTATTTTCATGTCAAACTGATCTCCTATGCACCCTCATGGCTAGATCACATTGTTTTCACCATGTCCCACATGTCCAATAATGTGTGAAATGCTCCAGTTTCCTTTCCAGTTGTTGTGTCTCTTCCATGCAGATCTGCCTTTCACCTTCTATAGTTGGTCTTTGTTTGGATATGGTCCCTCACACAACACTCATTAGAGTGGTGTTTTTATCATATTTGGTACCATAATTGCCTCTTAAAATCACATGAACATGAAATAATAAATATGCCTGAAATATTTATGCGACTACATGCAATTTCAAAAACCAACACTTTGTGGATGTAATTAGGGGAAATAGTTTTTGATTTATTATTGTAATTTCTTGTTTTATTTAATAAGAGAAAATCATATTCATTATGGTAACTTGCAATATGCATTCATATTTAATTATTTAGTCATTTTTGTAATGAAAAGTTAAGTTGAAAACAATATATAGCGGTGGTTTGTTTATGTTTCCTTGGATGTCATGCTGTAATGGTGTTTGTTGAAATTCCAGGCTTTGGTTTTGATACACAGGTTCTTTAGTGTATCCCTCATACTGTTCTTTATTCTATGGCACTCCTCATCAGCTGGATATCCAACATCCAATATGACAGTGAGACAATAGTATTACTGGAAGTTGTTTGTTGCAGTCTAGATTTCTTAAGTTCAGAATTATTTGTAGTTGATTGTGTTAAATTTGTTTTTCACTTCCTAGGGCTCCATGATGTTGTCCTATCCCTCCAAGGAAGAAGGGAAAATTGGTGACCAAGGCAGTCTTACATCTTCATTTGGTTGGAATAACCATGGATGGTTCTATATTTCTGTTCGAATAGGATTGTTTCTTTGGGTATGTTTATAATAATTTTATTTTCCATTTTTATTTAGTAATGTGTAATTTGATTTCAGTCAGCTGTTAACTTGTTTCAGAAGACTTTTTTTTAACACTGGTTTATGCTTTTTATAAAGGTTGCTTTGCTTAATCTAATTACAATTTCTTCAACATGGGCAAGGGTAATTGATGTGATGGACAGTGAGGTTTGTTTGTAGCTATATAATTTTTTGTTTTCATCTGGATTATATGGGGCTCAGTTAACCTGCTCTGAGTTCAGTCAGGTTCAAGACTATTTGGTTTTATTGGTGCTGGTGCCACTCTTGGACAATTTTTTGGGTCACTATTTGCCATTGGAATGGCTTTTGTTGGGCCATGTAAGTTTGCATTTGCCCTAACTGCTTTTTCTTATATAGTTTGGTTTTTCCTTAAAGTAAAATCATGTGTATTGCAGTCTTGCTTTTGTTTGCTGCTTTGTTGATGGAATTTGCAGCACAGACATCAAGAGGGATAACTCGTGGTACATCTCATGTTGAAGAACCGATGTCTCGCATTAGGTCATTATACATATTCTTTTTTTTCATATTATATGAATGAAAACTGGAGTAATGTTTCAGATGGTACACACCTCATTTTAATTTTTGAGGAATGTATTAACCTTTAGGCTTTGTTTGAGAGTTAAATTTTGGGGGCAAAGGGAGGGAAGAGGAAGGCTTATTTATTTATAAACCCTTCAAAATCCTCCTAAGCCTATGTTTTTAAATTCCTCCAATTTGGAGATTTTTTATTAATACTCCTTCCTCCTCCCTTCTCCTCTCCTCCCTTATTCTTCAAAGCCTTTCCTTCCGTTTCTCTCCAAACTCCTAAGCAAAGCCTTAAGAAATATACGACATCTAGAAGAGTAGAACTACAAATTTGTTATGGACCAGTGCTTACAGGGTCTTGATTGTCATGCATTTGAATGATATGCTTTGTTTGGATAAGCAAACTTGGTAAGTGCACCAATCATTTTAATGTGTATACCATTGCCACAAGGATTGTCACTAAGTATCAACAATTGACATAGAATAGAGCAAAGAACACTTCATTGAACATATTTTTATGGTTTTATGTTGATATTCCAAAGTAAAAGAATTTTAGCAAAGCAATTTAGAAATAGAGAATGAGAACAATTCAGAAATATGAAGATTTTGGAAAAATATGCAGAACAATATTGAAGTAAGATACAAAATGCTAAAACACAAAGTTAAAGATGCAAATTCAAAGTTAAAATCACAAAGATAAAAGTGGTTAGGATTCAGACTTTAGCTGGATTTGTGCTCATGTATATAATTAGATTTCTAACTCAGTTTCAAGATCTAATTCTCTAGTGTAATAAACCTAATATTTTGGTATCATACCTAATTATTAGTTAGAAAAATCCTATGTCTCAGCAAAATTTAACTAATAAAAGCATGATGAACATGGCTTAAAAGAATCTTGTTAATTTTCCCCAATTCCTATTATAGGCAATTAGAAAGAATAAAGGAAGTTCACTCCAGATCTGAACATTTAAACCAACGTGTCCATTGCACAAAATCATTTTAAATTCATGCAATTGAATGACCAATTCAATTGAAGCCTTAAGCACAGAAGTAAAACTATGCAATTATCAAGAATACATGAATTAGGTTTAGAAAAATAGATTACATGAGTTTGAGTTCAAATTATATCTTGTCTTAACCTAAAACAATTTAGCAACTCATTTACAGAAATGAAAGTGGAAGTGGTAGAAATGAGAATGTTACGGTGGATGAGTGAACATACAAGAAAGGACATGATACAAAATGATAGTATATGAGAGAATATTTGAGTAATACCTACATTGGAAAAGATGACTAAAAATCATTTAAGGTGGTCCGGTCATGTGCACAAAAGACCTTTGGAGGCGCTAGTAAAGAGAGTGGATTAGATGATTTTTAGTTTGGTAAAGGGGGGTTGAGGGAGACCCAAAAGAACCTTAGATGAAATTATTTTAAAAGAGACTTTTTAATTAACCAGATTTCTAAAAATTTGGTTTTAGACTAAGCTCAATGACATATTGTGATCCATGTAGCTGACCTCACCTAGTGAGATAAGGCTTGGTAGTTGTTGTTGTATATTTACAAAAATCAGAACAAAATTGACATGGGAGAAATAGAAAATTGCCATAGAAATTTGGATAGACAATGAAAGTCTTCCAAATATCTAGGAATTAGAAATAGAATTGAGAGAAAAATAAAGGAGAATCCTAAATCAGAAAATTGAAAAGTAGGAAAATGAATGAGATATGAATAAATGAGCTTTATGACATTTATTTATAGATTTTTGGGTCATACTAGGTGTTGAGATGTTGGAATTGGTGTTGGAACACGCATAAACCGTTATTCAGCATTTTTGTAGTTGATGCCAATGTTATCAATGGCGGATGGCGGGTCATGGCGGAAAGCAAAAATACTGCCATAAAATTATGGCAGATGCCATAGCGGGTTATGGCAGTCATAATAAAATTATATATATATATATATATATATATATATATATATATATATATATATATATTGCAAAATGTGATATAAAACTAGAAAACTAACTACATATAAAAGAAGGAAGGTTTTGAGGAAAAAAGAATAAAATAGTTGTAAAACAGTGAAAAAAAACTGAAGTTATAACAAAATAGTACAAAATTAAAAATAAATATGGAGAAGGAAACTTGGCAGTGAAAACAGAAAAATAGAATCAAGAAAACAAAATAATAAGGAAAAACGAAAAAAATGGGGAGTAAAACGGAATGGGAGAGGAAAAAACAGAATTGAAAAAAAAAATAGAGTAGGAGAGGGAAAAACTAAGAAAGAGGGACAGAGCCCAAAGAAGCAAAATGGAAAATGGATGTTGAAAAACAGGGCCTTCCACTCAGTTGCCGGAAAACAGCCAGAAAGGATTTCTTCTCTGGCGAAAATGATGAAGGAGAAGTTGACTTTAGAGAAGAAGGAAGAAAAACAGAGCAGAGAGAACCCTAAAAATTTTACCCTTTAAAAATTTACCGCTTGAGAAGAGAAGGAAAAAAATTTTAAGTGGAAAAAGTCCATTTTGCCCTTAAGAAAACCCTAAACAACACTATAGCAAGGGCAAGACTGGACTTTCACTCTCTCTATCTCCATTACACTTCAAAAGTGCACACCCACACCAAGGCACTATCTACAAATAGGGCTTAACCTCTGCAAATAAAGAAATACTTCACCACAGCAAGCATCATGAGGCTGACCTCCACTCCACCGCGGCACAATAGTGATGAAGAAAAGAAACGAAAAAAATATGTGATTTAGGGTTTGCGCTCACAGATATTCTCTTTGGATAGGGTCAAGTCTGTGGCCCAACTCAATTTTTCCTGCAAAAATGCCATTTTTCTTCATTTTCCACCATGGCCCCCTGTTACTGCCATGCATGTAACGGCTGGCCGCCATGGAAAAATGCCAAAAGACGCTAATGCTGTAACTACGGGGTTAAAAACTGCCACCGAATTCTGCCATGGCTGCCATTTAACAACACTGGTTGATGCTGGCGTTAGAATGCTTAGAAGCATTAGTCTTTACTTGCTTGAGCTCTAGGCATTGGAATGCCCAAAAACATGAAGCACTTTGGTTCTTTTCTGTTGAGTGAGCGTTGGAACACTCAGTTTCTTGCTTTAATTCTGTTAATCTTCATTTGAGCATTGGAATGCATAGCCAATGTTGTAATGCTCAGTTCCAAATTTCAGCTTTTTTGACTTTGTGCTTCTTGGCTTCCTTATAGCAATTCTCTATTCTAATTTGTTTTCACTTTTCACTTAAAGTAACCAAGTTTTTGTTTTTTGAGTTCCAATATTGAAAATTATCAAAAAACTCTTGAATTTAACTAAGAAAAGCACGTTTAATTGAATTACTTCTTATTTCCAATCATCACTAGAAATGACCATGCAGGTGTTGCTGGTGTTAAACAACATTTGTTCCATCTCTTTTAGACTAAGGACTTAGAACCTCTTCCCTTAATTCTTTACCCAAGACTTTGTCATTTGCAAAAAGTATGCAACATGTATATAAGGATAATCTATGTTCAATCACTTTTTTTTAATAATTCCATAGTGTGACTCATAAGTTTTATCCCCATGTAGTTATGTAGTTATATAATTATGAATATTTCCCTTATTCTTGTGTACAGGGATCAAAGTATTCTTCCTCCACTCATTTGACATTTTAAGTTTCAAAATCTCATTAAATAGCTTACTGAGTGAAATGATACTTTGTTCTCCTATACATTTTTAAACTTTAATAAGAATACCATCATGATCAACAACTTAACTGTTATCCATCCTCTTAAGAGTTTTGTTTTTAATCTTTCTAACTTGAATTTTGGGATAGTACACCAAATTTTGATTCTTTACTTGGGTTTCTAAACCTTCTATATTATCAATTGATTTTTTCCCATATTGAAAAGTTTGTAACAATAGCTTTCTTGTTTCTCTTTGATATCTTGATCTATAACCAAAACTTTTCTTTTCTCATCTCTGATCAAAACCTTTACATTTATCCAATGTAGCTTTAGCAATTCTCCTAATCTTGTTATACATCTCATCTCAAGTGAGGTTAGCATTACCTTGTTACACATACAATTGCTTATCACATTAGCTGCTTCCACTTGATTCCTGGATCCTTAGCTTGTTTAGTTTTTGGTTTGTGACTTGTAAAACAAACATCAAGGACTAAGACTCTGTTGTGTAGTAAGGCTCTCTCTTAGAATGATCTTGCATACTGTCACTCTAGAATTTACTTTTTCAAATCTACAGACATAAGATATTCTAACCAAAGGGCTGCCGCAAGTTACTTATGAGAGTCTAAGTTCCAAGCTGGGGATGATTGACATTTACCACCCAGCTTGAGGGAGAGTGTTGGAGATCAGATCATTCTGTTCAGATTTGGTCAATCAGATCAGAATTAATCAGGCTATAATTGAGGAAATTAATCTTCTTTTTTACTTCGCTGATTTTATTATCTTTATGACAGGATTGGCCAATTGTATAATACTTGAAAAATATAATCATCTAAATATGGGATTAGAGACAAATAGGATCTTTTAGGATGTTAATTATTTGTTTCCTGTTTTAGCCCACTGACTAATCTGTGGCTGTATGCGGGTAAAAAAAAAATAAATTCCTAATTATTATAGCATGAGGCAAGCAACCACATTCGTCTTTCAAGGATCACCAAAGCAATTTATCAAATTAAAGTTTAAGGCGAGGGGGTTTTTAATAAAATGAATAGAACAAAATCTAAATTGAGGAATTTGTCAAATAATCAAACTCATTAACAACACTCAATCATTGAATTGAAAATTACGTGGTCACAGGAAAACTTCATGTATTTCATTAACATAAAATTAATTAAAATTCAAAAACCTCTAGAATTTAATTAAAACGTGTTAATTTTTTATACCACGTAATTAATCCTAATTTTCTAAAATTGACTTATACACTTCAACCGAATAATGATGAATCAAATACCTTTATTTCTTGAAATTAAATAGATTAGACAGAGTAGTAGAAAACGAATTGAAAACAAACATTGCAAACCGATTCTCATGTGTATTGCATTTCCTTGATCCTTGAACTAGATAACAAAAACTACTTTTCTTTAAGTGGAAGAGCACAAAAATCTAAAGTTGAGGGAACAAGGAAGAAGACAGGAAAAAACTCTATTTGTCCTACCTCATTTTCCCCCTTCGTAGGTTCCAAATTTAAAAAATGGAGAGCAATCCAATCACTAAAATCCTAACCTAATCCTGATATGTAATCCTAATACAAATCCAGAAAATCAGATTACGCAGAATCTGGGAATTGAAAAGATACCCTAATTTAGAGAAAGAGATATCTTAAATGATAATCACATAATTTCCCAGAATGAATGCGTAACTTGCACCTTGAGTTCGACCCCAGAATTCGTGCCTGTTTGACTGCTTGGTCTGAAGGTGAATTAAAGCCCTGGATGTTAGCTTTTAAATGCCACCAGAATGAGTCTAATCGGATATTTGTGGACCGAGATATGATCCAGACACTGTACACTGGTCATTGCCTCCTTTCACTTCCGGTTTAGGCCAAATTCTGGCTCTAGATGTTAAGATTCAGCCTCTGATTTCTCATGAAAATTGTAGGCCTTTCTCTTATCTTTCCTACAAAGCAAGAATTACATTAAAACGAGGTCTAGAGCTCAAGGTATAACCCTAATACTAACACTATGCTGAAATAATTGAATTGAGGCCTAATCAAGACTCAAATAGAAAAAGTGGTCCAAATCAATTCAATTATGCATAAAACAAAGTTAATGTACAAACTATGAGGGAAAATATATATATAAAAATTCAATTCATCACTGAGTCCAGCCACTCGGTCTGTATATATAGAATTTGTTGTAACCTATTTTGATCAAAGAAATGAATGGTACCATTCTACAATATTTTACTGTCACATTGTACTGCATCACATGATATCAAGTTTATGGTCTTTAAGATCTGTTTGAAAGAGCTTATGAAAAATAATGATTCTCATAAGCTGTTTTTTGGGTTATTTCAATAAGCTTGTTGGTATAGTTTATCAAAATAAACTGTTTTTAGCATATCCCAACATGCTTCATTGTTAAATTTACGAAATAAGTAATCATTTTTAAAAGAGCTTATTAAATAAGCAGTTATCAAAACACACCCTTAGTCTCTGCTCTCTCCCTTTCCTCCCTTTACAGCTAAATCCAATAATTTCAGCATTTCTATTTCTATACAAAAGAAAATAAATTTATGAAGTAAAAATTGGTCTAAAAGCCATGGATGGGTATATAAATACAAAGACAGGCCGAGATGTCCTAAAGAGACAGAGAGAGCACTTGAATATGGGGAATATTGAATTGCATGCACCTCATGAAATAATTTGAGTAAACAAGTTACTTTCAGAAAATGTTTTGTGCAAAGTGATATAAGAGATAGATTGTAATTATTTATTTATTTTGAATTCAGAGAATCTGATTCCAACCCTGAAAATGATGCTGATGTGATTGAGAAGACTGAAAATGCTCTAAGAGATTCTTCAAAGTCATCTACTTCAGTGAATCATCAAATATGGTCCATATTTGAAGGACTCTGGCTTATATTGTCATCAACTTACCTGTTGCATGTATCATTGTTCATCTGGCTTAGTGCAGTTGTCTCTTCACTCTTCTACTTTCAGGTTTGGCAATGTCCTGTGATACATACAATCTTTGGTTTTCAGTATCAGTATTTAGAACATGTGAAAAATTTTATATTTTTATAAAGCTCTATTGCCTACCAAAATTCTACTGCCAAATTTGCTCTTCTGATAATTATCTGAAAAGACTTGGCAAAGTACAGGCCAATAAAAGGAGTGTTGACTTGTATATTGAGTTTCACGGTCCAATCCTGCTGGTGTTATATAATTATTTCATTTCTCCCCTTTATTTTCACTTTTAATCCTTCTTGTCTTGCGCTAATCATTTGAAGCTGCTCATGATCTGTTTATTCAGAGAGACTATTTTGGTACATTCTGAGATGTTATATACTGATTTTGATTCTCTGTTTTCATTGCCTCATTAATTCGTGTTCAACTTTTTGCTGTTTTAGAATGATTTCTGTTTACAATATGTAGAGGGGCTGCAGACCTTTGTTGCACTTGTGTTTATGATTTAGGTGTTTTTTTTTACACCCTCCTTTTTAGTATATTTTCAGTTTTATGGTTATTGTAGAGATTAAGAGAGAAAGAGCATAGAGAGAGACAGATTAGTGTGCTGGAATTGGATACTCTACAATGTGTAGAGACCCTTATATTTATAAGGATACATATGTAATCCTACTGAGTCAAGCCCGTTATTATAATACTAAAATAAACCCTAATCCTAATAAGTCTATTCTAACTATTCATAACACTCTTCCTCAAGCTTAAGCATAGATATTAATCATGCTCAGCTTGTTACAAATATAATTACTACATGTCCTATTTAAAGCTTTTGTAAACACATTTGCTAGTTGGTTGCTTGTCCTAACATGAGAGATGGATATAAGCTTCTGCTGAACTTTTTCTTGAATAAAGTGACAGTCTATATCAATATGTTTCGTCCGTTCATGAAAAATTAGATTTGAGACAATGTGTATCATTGCTTGGTTGTCAAACTAAAGTTGCATAGGCTTAGTGCTCCCAAATCCTATCTCTTCCAGCATATGTTTCAACCACATTAACTCACAAGTAGTTTGAGCCATCGCCCCGTATTATAATTCTGCACTTGATCTTGAAACAACGTTCTGCTTCTTACTTTTCCACGAAATTAAATTACCTCCTAAGAACACACAGTATCCGGTAGTAGTAGATTTTCTGTCCATAGATCTTGCCCAATCAGCATCAGAAAACGCTTCTATCTGTGCATGTCCATGCTCTTTGGACACAATTCCTTTTCCTAGTACTTTCTTCAAATACTTCACAATACGGATTAGTGCTTCCCAATGAGTATTTGTCAGAGATGACATAAACTGGCTAACAACAATCACTGGAAAAGCAATATCCAGCCTTGTGATAGTCGAGTAATTTAGCTTGCCTACTAATCTTCTATATTTTTGTGGATTTGCAAAAAGAACTCCATTTACTGTCAATTTTACTCCTGGCTCCATAGGTGTCTCACATGGTTTAGCTCCTTTTAGTCCGGTCTTAGTCAATAAGTCTAAGACATATTTTCTCTGTGAAAAGAAGATTCCTTGCTTGGAGTACATGATTTCAATACCCAAGAACTATTTTAGAATTACTAAGTCTTTTGTCTGAAACTTGGTTTGAAGAAATTTCCTTAGGTTGCTGATTTATTTTTTGTTGCTACCTTTAATAACAATATCATCAACATAAACAAGTAAAATACAACTGTGGTTAGTCTGTTTGTAAAACGCTGTATGATCACTCACTCCTCACTAATCCAAATTCTAGAATCACGTCACTTAATTTCTCAAATCATGCTCTAGGTGATTGTTAAAAGCCATGTAATGACTTTTTTAAATGACATACTCTTCCACACTTTCCCTGAGCAACAAAGCCAAGTGTTTGCTTGATGTACACCTCCTCCTACAAGTCTCCATGTAAAAATGCATTCTTGACATCTAGCTGGAATAATGACCAATGATGCATAGCCGCAAGAGAGATGAAAATGCGAACAGATGAGAGTTTAGCAACTGAAGAGAATGTATCAGTGTAGTCAACGCCGTAAGTTTGGACATACCTGTTATTATAATACTAAAATAAACCCTAATCCTAATACGTCTATTCTAACTATTCATAACAGTTATTTAATGCATAATAGAAATCTAGCCATCATTGCCACATCACTGCCATGTCATTATTATTTTTCATTTTTTATTAAGTAAAAATTAATATTTGCAAAAAAGTCTTTGAATAATTTAACATTATTTCTCATCAACCCCTTCCTGTTTTCCCTATAAACCCCAATTAAAAATCCCAACTCATTGGAATCCTCCCAAATTAACTGCTGTGAAGCTTGAAATTGAGATCTTGCACAGCAAAGAAGGCATCAATGAAGGCACGAAACCCTTCTTCAACGTCATCAGTTAGAGTTCTCATTTGCCCTCCATCATCTCCTTCCTCATCCTCTGACCATCCCTCAGCCTCTGTGCAGCTCCCTCGCTCCTAAATTCCTTGAAAACCTTTTCTTCCTCGACTATCATCTTCTTCAACCCCCCTCTATTTTGAAGGTCCCTCACATCATGTTGTTGCATCAAACAACGATATAAAATCCAATCACATATTCACCTCTTCGGTCTCTACAAAGACACTTGCTCTCAAAACTTGTTTATGTTTGTTCCCTCTCTCTTCAAAAACATTAGCCACGTGCTCACACTTGTTCACCACTCCTCCAACCCATCACCCATTTCATGGAACATTCTCATCAATGGTTTTATGGAAATTATGATTTAAATGGTTCAGCTTGGGGTGGTGTTTTGGAATTATGTAATTATAGTAATGCTTTAGAAAATTTAGTATCTTTGTAATTACGGTAATTATGTAAATGTATATTCTGTATTAATAATCGATATTATAAATCTATGCTGTATATTCAAGACATGGATTCATCCCATGTTTCTCATTCTTCTTTGCTAGCAATAATAAAAATAATATTCCTATTTATTTACAATTATTCTCAACAACTTTAATAAATTAGGCTTGGTGGGGAAGGGGAACCAATTTGTAGTTTTTTTTTATATAAGGACCCTATTAAGATGTCCCACATTGGCTAGGACTAGAGACAAAATACTCCTTATAAGGTTTAAGATAGTCTTCCTCCTATAAACTAACTTTTGGGAGTGAGTTGGCTTAAGTTTTTTAATATGGTATTAAAGCCTATTTAGTTTGAATGATGGACTATTCATAGGTGTCCAGTCCTATTGGGCCACCTATGTAGATGTCCAGTCCTAGGCATGAGGTGTGTGCGTTAAGATGTCCCACATTTGGCTAGGGCTAGAATTAGAATACTCCTTATTAGAGTCAGAATACTCTTTATTAGGGCTAAAACGAAATGTAAGTCAATCATGTGTGTGTGTTTAATTTACATTTGTTTACCCTATTTCCAATCGTAAGTAGGATCTTGATTTTAATCACCTTGAGTAAGCTGTTAATATATACAGATATCAATCTATCCACACAAATTCTTAATGCACTCTTTAAGCAGAAATATTTTGAGTTTTGAGGGATTATTCCCCAATGTGATATTTATTATTACATGATTTAAGCTTTTTGAAGCACTGATATATCCTTACATCATATTTCCTCTAATGTTTCACAGTTTGTGATTGCAGAAAGTGAGTGTAATTGCCACCACAGTGACTAGCTCTCTTGGCAGAAGAAAATTGTTTGCGCAGATAAATAGCTTCATTGCAGTTTTTATTCTTGTCGGACAACTGTCCTTAACGGTAAGCTATTCTCAAAATGACTGTTCTTCTGTAGGGTATATTCAACTTACTCTTAGAAGTAGTACCAATTTCTAATAATAGTACCTGAAAAGGGTGTTGGACTTGGAGATTTCTGTGAATTTGCTTTGTGAATTGCGCTCAGCATGCTGGTATCTGTATACATGAAGGAATAATTACAAGTTACAACTTGTATGTACAAGAGCCTTATTTATAGGAGAATCTTGTAGGGGATTATACACACTTTAGGGAACTTGCAGCGATTGGTCATGGGAGAAGAAAGCAGCCCATAGTCTTCCATGTTGATCTTGACAAGATCTCAAATGTATTTACAATGAATGAGAAGAATAGAACCAAGAGATAGATGTTTGACCTCAGTGCCACGAAAGAAGTCATGTTTAGCTAGTTGTTTCAAAGCAAAATTACAGTTCATATTGTTAATAAGATTTTTGATCAAAGACTTAGAATTTCCAATTATAATAATATCATCAATATACACAAACAAATAGACCATTGAGAGGGGCATTATTGACATCAAGCTTTTCTAGAGAGTCCAGGAGTGAGTCAAAGGAAGAGTTAAAATGATTCCAACAGTAATAGGTTTAATAATAGAACAAATTTCATGGTAATCAAAACCATATTGTTGATGAAAGCCTTTGGCTACCAACTGGGCTTAAAAGTTGTTAATGGTTCAATCTGGATTCTCGATGATTTTGAAAACCCATATTTCCAATGTGTTGTAGATTTGGGGGTAGAAGAACTAAAGTCCAAGTATTATTTCATGTTAACGTGTCATACTCATCCATTGTAGCTGACTATCAAGGGGAATCTGCCATGGGCCGTTTGGTACTTTTAGGTTCTGATAGAACTTCCTCTTGTTATTAGAATTAAGCAAATTATAGGGATGATCCCTGAGTACAAGTAGCGAAAAGAAAACAATAGCAAGCAATCAACACAACTGATGATCCTATCCTGTGACAGCAGCCACCCTGATTACCCCCAAAAATCCTCCTATCCCATCTCCTCCTTTCAGCCCCTCTAATATCCATTCCTGTATCTTTCTCCTCTCTCTTTTCTTAACACTTATGCAGTTTGTTAAGGCCCTGCTTAACCATTTTCATTCCAGCATTCCCTATTTTGCCCTTCCTTCGCTGATATGTCTTCAGTGGAGGCCCTTTTTGTCCAGCCCCATCAATACTTCCCCCAACGAGCTGCACCTTGTCCTCAAGGTGAAAATGGGAAAAAGCTGCCTGAAGTAACTCGAAGTCCTCCCATGTTTTGTCCTGATCTGGCAATCCTGCCCACTTGATGAGCACTTCCCGACTCCCATTTTACAACGGCCGAATTGCTCGCACTTCCTCTGGCTCAGCTTGTAATACCCACTCCTCTGTCAGAAAAGGTAGAAGTATTTGACTAGATTGATCAGTGGGATGGGCCCTTTTGAGTTATGAAACATGAAAAACTGGGTGCAGCCGTGATGTCTTAGGCAACAGGAGTTTGTAAGCAACAGCACCAATCTTTTCCAAGACCTTGAATGGGCTATAAAACTGGGGACTAAGCTTCTCATTCATATGTTAAGTTTGTAGTCTAAGTTCCAAAGTCCTTGAGTTGTATTCTAAGTTACAAAGTCCCACATTGCTTAGTTTACAAAATTGACAACTTATTCTTCCTATATAATGACACCCCTTGTAAGCTTTATATGCATCAAAATAAAAACTCTTCCTAGTGTTGCCGTGGACGTAGGTACATACAAAGTGTGTCGAACCACGTAAATAGTTGTCTTTTCTCTCTATCATTTTTCTTCTAAATGCCAGTTGCCTAACAACTGGTATCAGAGCAGTTGGTTTAGGTAGGGAATTCTTAGTATGCTCTGTGGTTGCAGCATAGTCTGATCTTCCACAACAAAAGAATTTTCTTCAGCCCGAGAGACGGGAGAGTCTCGGCCCGAGACGGGAGAGTCTCGGCCCGAGACGATGAGTGGGAGCTTTCTCAGTTTAGAGTAAGCAACAAAGCAATGGCATTAGAAGAAGGGAAGGTGAAGATCGAGAAATTTGATGGCAAAGATTTTAGCTTCTGGAAGATGCAGATAGAGGATTATCTCTATCAAAAGAAGTTATATCAGCCCCCTAACAGGGAAAAAGCCAAATGACATAGAGCAAGCAGATTGGGACTTGTTAGACCGACAAGCTCTTGGCGTAATCGCATTAACATTAGCCAAGAATGTCGCGTTCAACATAGTAAATGAGAAGACAACTGCGGGTCTAATGAAGACGTTGTCGATATGTACGAAAAACCGTCCGCATGACCAACAAAGTACATCCGATGCGTCGGCTGTTCAACCTTAAGATGGGAGAAGGAAGCCCCGTAGCTGATCATTTGAATGACTTTAACACCATTCTCGCCATGTTAGAATCGGCAAAGATTAAATTTGAAGAAGAAGTAAAGGCATTAATCCTATTGTCATCAACTCAGGAAAGTTGGGCCGCAATTGTTACCGCAGCCGTAGTTCTCGCAAAGGACAAAGAGTTAAAACTCAATGACATCCGTGACTCGATCTTGAGCGAAGATGTTCGCAGAAAGATTCTCGAGAGTCTTCCGATCCTGCTTCGATTCGGCTTTAAACACCGAAAGCGAGAGGAAGGACTACGCAAAAAGGCCGCAATGATCGAGGTAGATCAAAATCCGTAAAGAGAGATCGGCAAAATTCCGGAGTGATATTGTTTGTTGGAATTGTGACAAAAGGGGTCATTTTACCAATCAGTGTAAGGCTCCAAAGAAGAACAGAAATCACAGGAAGCGCGATGATAGTGATTCAGCAAATGCAGCAACAGATGAAGTAGATGATGCATTAATCTGCAGCTTAGATAATCCAGTTGAATCATGGGTGATAGACTCAGGTGCGTCATTCCACACCACACATTCTAGAGAATTGTTGTCTAACTATATCTCTGGAAAATTTGGCAAAGTTTATCTTGCAGATGGCAAACCTCTTGAGATTGTCGGAAGAGGTGATATTGACATCAGGACCTCTAGTGGGAGCCTATGGACATTACACAAAGTCAGACATATCCCTGCCTTAAAGAGAAATTTAATATCTATAGGGCAGTTAGATGATGAGAGGCATCACACCACTTTTGGAGATGGAGTTTGGAAGATAACAAAAGGCAACCTCGTGGTGGCTCGTGGAAAGAAGCGAGGATCTCTCTACATGATTGCAGATGAAGATATGGTAGCAGTTACTGAGGCTGTCGATAATTCATCATTGTGGCACCAAAGACTTGGGCACATGAGTGAAAAAGGCATGAAGCTGATGGCGGCAAAGGGTAAGCTACCTAATGTGAAGCACGTTGAAGTTGGTGCTTGTGAACACTGTATCTTGGGAAAACAGAAAAAGATTAGTTTCTCAAGGACAGGAAAGGCACTAAAAGTAGAAAAGCTTGAATTGGTGCATACAGATGTTTGGGGCCCAGCTCCAGTAAAATCTCTCGGAGGCTCACGCTATTACGTCACCTTTATCGACGATGCTACGAGAAAGGTATGGGTTTATTTTCTCAAAAATAAATCTGACGTGTTTTCTGTGTTTAAAAGATGGAAAGCGAAGTTGAAAATCGACAGATTTAAAGTTGAAAAATCTGAAATCGACAATGGCGGTGAGTATGATAGCCGGGAGTTCAAAAGCTTCTGTTCGGAACATGGGATCGAATGATCAAGACAATACCAGAACACCAGAGCAAAATGGTGTTGCGAGAGAATGAACAGAGACATTGAACGAGAGGGCTAGATGTATGAGGATACAATCAGCTTACCTAAGGTGTTTTGGGCGACGCAATCAACACGGCGGTATACCTCATAAATAGAGGACCATCAGTTCCTTTGGGTTATCAACTGTCCGAAGAAGTATGGTCTCGGAAAGGAGGTAAACCTTTCACATCTAAGAGTATTTGGTTGCGTGTCGTATGTTTTGATAGACTACGATAGTAGAGATAAATTAGACCCCAAGGCCAAAAAATGTTATTTTATCGGCTATGGTTCTGACATGTATGGCTACAGGTTTTGGGATGGTCAAAACAAGAAAATTATCAGAAGCAGAAATGTCACTTTTAATGAAAACTTGTTTTATAAGGACAGATTTTCTGCGAGAATGCGTTGATGCGGCAAAATGCCGAACTTTCGAGAAAGCAACATTAGAAGAAATTTCGAAAGTGATGTAGCCAACAAGCTTAGAGACGCAGAGATTGAGCTAGACCAACAGTCAGAACCGATAGCAGTATCAACACCTGCACCAGGGACAACTCTGACAAGATATGGTAGATTGTCGGTACCACCAGATAGGTATTCTCCTTCAACAAATTATTTGTTGTTAACTGACGATGGTGAACCGTAATGCTTTGATGAAGCTATGCGGGGGAATGACTCCATTAAGTGGGAGCTAGCAATGAAAGATGAGATGAGGTCCCTTCAGAAGAATGGGACATGGTCTTTGGCAAAATTGCCTGAAGGAAAGAGAGCTCTCCAGAATAGATGGGTCTACAGACTAAAGGAAGAATCGACGACAGCAGAAGATACAAAGCGAGACTTGTGGTGAAAGGGTTTCAGCGAGAAACAGGAGTTGACTTCACAGAGATATTCTCGCCCGTTGTCAAGATGACTACCATCAGAGTTATCTTGAGCATTGTAGCTGCAGAGAATCTTCACTTAGAGCAGTTAGATGTCAAAACTGCATTCCTGCATGGAGATTTAGAGGAAGACATTTACATGACTCAGCCAGAAGGTTTTGAGATTCCAGGCAAGGAGAACCTTGTATGCAAGCTTCATAAAAGCTTGTATGGCTTGAAACAAGCACCGAGACAATGGTACAAGAAATTCAATGAGTTTATGCACAGCTCGAGATTTCAAAGATGTGACATGGATCATTGCTGCTATGTTCAGAAATATGCTAATGGTTACATTATTCTTGCTTTATATGTTGATGACATGTTGATTACAGAACCTGATATGTCAGAAATTAACAAGTTAAAGCAGCAGCTAGCAGAACACTTCGAGATGAAGGATCTTGGTCCAGCTAAACAAATTCTCGGTATGAAAATCTCAAGAAACAGATCAGAAGAAGTCTTGAAGCTGTCTCAGAGAAATACATAGAGAAGCTTCTTCACATTTAATGTTGGAGATGCCAAAATCGAAACACTCCTTTGGGAACTCACATGAAGTTTTCAAAGAAGCAATCTCCACAGACAGATGAAGAAAGATGTCACATGTCAAGAGTACCATATGCATCGGCGATCGGGAGCTTGATGTATGCTATGGTGTGCACCGAGACCCGGACATAGCACATGCGGTGGGAGTTGTCGGTCGGTTCCTATCTAATCCGGAAAGGAGCATTGGGAAGGTGTAAAGTGGATACTCGGATATCTAAAGGGTACTTCAGAATTGGTTTGTGCTTCAGAAAAGGTAATCTCACTTTACAAGGATTTTCTGATGCAGATTTAGGAGGAGATTTGGACACCAGAAAAAGCACCACCGGCTATATATTCACTCTGGGAGGAACTGCAGTGAGTTGGAAGTCTAAACTTCAAAAGAGAGTTGCTCTCTCAACGACCGAAGCTGAGTACATAGCTATCTCAGAAGCAGCCAAGGAGATGATTTGGCTAAAGAACTTTGTCAGTGAATTAGGGAAAGAACAAGAAGAAGCTCCGTTGTTCAGTGACAGTCAGAGTGCTGTATATCTTGCAAAGAATCCTGTCTTCCATTCTAGATGCAAGCACATTCAGTTGAGATATCATTTTATTAGAGAACTGATAAATGATGGAGAATTGTCCTTGCTAAAGATCTCGAGTTCGTAGAATCCAGCAGATATGTTGACAAAGACGGTTACAACCGACAAGCCGAGGCTTTGCATTACCTCAGCTGGCCTTCGAGGATAATTGAAGATGAAGGCGCAACACTAGACGAAGGAGCAGATGAGCTCATTTCTTACAAGGAAGCCGCTGCAATTTGGAACTCAGACTCCAAGTGGGAGAATTGTTAAGTTTGTAGTCTAAGTTCCAAAGTCCTTGAGTTGTATTCTAAGTTACAAAGTCCCACATTGCTTACTTTACAAAATTGACAACTTATTCTTCCTATATAATGACACCCCTTGTAAGCTTTATATGCATCAAAATAAAAACTCTTCCTAGTGTTGCCGTGGACGTAGGTACATACAAAGTGTGCCGAACCACGTAAATAGTTGCCTTTTCTCTCTATCATTTTTCTTCTAAATGCCAGTTGCCTAACATCATACGCCTTGCCAATGATCTCAATTTATAGGGCTGAGCTTTAAATAAACCATGTCTCCAGCCTGAAATTCCACCTCCTGCCTGCCTTTGTCAGCCTGTTCCTTCATTCGTACTTGAGCCTTTATTAGATTTTGCTTCAATTGTTCTAAGACTTTGTCCCTCATCACTAGTAACTGGTCAACCTCATCAGCAACTTTACTGTTTCGATGGTGAGGGAGAATATTAGGGGGATCCCTACCATAAAGTGCCTTGAAAGGGCTCATTTTTATAAAGACATTGAAGGAAGAGTTGAACCAAAACTCTCCCCAAGACAACCACTTGACCCATTGCTTTGGGTGGTCCCCAACAAAATATCTCAAGTAGGCCTCAGTGGTTCGGTTGGTGACTTTTGTTTGACCGTCGATTTAGGGGTGGTAAGCAGAGCTGAATTTCAGTTTGGTGCCCGATAAGCGAAATAATTCTTGCCAAAATGTACTGAGAAAAATCCAATCTCTATCCGATACAATGGAATTAGGAAAACCATAAAGTCTAACAATCCCTTTCACAAAAACAACAGCTACCTCTTTGGCCGAATAGGGATGAAGCAAAGGAAGGAAGTGAACATACTTACTTAGCCTGTCCACCACGACCATGATTGTATCAGCCCCTTTAGTCTTGGGTAAACCACCAATGAAATCCATGGAGATTTCTTCCACACGTGATTTGGAATGGGTAATGGTTGGAGTAGTCCCACTGGCTTAAGTGTCTGAGACTTGTTTTGTTGACAAATGTGACAGGCCGCCACAAATTTCTCTACATCTTGCTTCATTCCATTCCAGCAAAGTGCCATAGCCAGCCTTTTGTAGGTGTGAGTCATTCCAGAATGACCTCCCCAAGGGGAGGAATGAAATTCTGCCAGTAACATGGCACTCTAGGGGAACTCCTGGGTAACACCAGCCGCTGTTTGAACCAGAGGCATCCCTTGGAGACAGAGTAATGTGGGTGGGAACGTGGGTTGAGGATAGTTTCTTGCATAATCATCCTCAGTTGTTCATCCCCCAAAACTTCCTCAGCCAGCTCCACCAAATCGGAATTGGTGACCATAGAAATGGCATGACAATGCACTACCCTGGATAAAGTGTCCGCTGCCTTATTTTCAAGGCCAGGTTTATATTGGATTTCACAGTCGAACCTAAGCAACTTAGTTACCTATTTCAGTTGCTCTCCTACCAGGACCCTTTGCTCCAAGAGGAATTTCAGACTCCTCTGGTCCGTCCGGATGATAAAATGCTGACCCATCAAATATTGTTGCCACTTTTGCACCGCAAACACTATGGCCATGAGCTCCCGTTCATACACTGACTTCACTTTATTGCGGTCTGATAGGGCCTGACTGATAAAAGTCAAAGGTCGACCGTGCTGCATTAAGACTGCCCCAATACCATATCTAGAAGCATCAGAAATTGTTCAAAAGGTAAGTCAAACTGTGGCATAGCCAATGTGGGAAGACCCTCCATGGCTGACTTCAATTGCTCAAAAGCTTGCTGAGCTTCCTTTGACCACCCGAAATTGTTCTTCTTTAGGAGCTGTGTGAGGGGTTTAGCGATCACTCCGTATCGACGTACAAAACGGCGATAGTATCCTATTAAACCCAAGAATCCTCTCAGCCCCTTAATGTCCTTGGGAATGGGCCAGTTCCTCATCCCTGCAACCTTTGTTGGATCCGCTGATATGCCTTATGCTGAGATGATATGCCCCAGGTACTCCAGCTGTCTTTCACCAAAGCTACACTTGTTTCCATTGACCCATAATTTGTTACTCCTCAGCACTTGAAAAACTACACGTAAATGGTCAATATGCAAAAAATGGTCGAGCGCTGTATACTAAGATATGGTCAAAAAATACCAACCCAAATTTACACAGGTATGGCCTAAAAATGTGGTTCATAAGGGCCTGAAATGTCGAAAACCCAAAGGGCATCACCATGTATTCGTAGTGTCCATGTGTCTGAAAAGTAGTTTTATGGTTGTCTTCTTCCTTCATGCAAATCTGGTGGTATCTGGATTTGATGTCGAGTTCGGAAAAGATAATTGCACCTCCTAGCTCGTCCACCCTGTTCACCATAGGACGCGTTGGAGATGTGACCCCTGAAAGTGGAATGGGTTCATTCCTTGGAGCCCAACCCACCCTATTCGTTTCGGGGGCGGCTCCTCTTAAGGCCCAACTCGATTTGAAATTAGTTTACCCATTGACTCTCACATTTGGCCCAAATGAAAGGCCTAATACCCGATTCTTCTCCTCCACCTTCTGTGCTAAGTCCATAACGGAGCAGAGGTCTCTAGATTCTCGAAGGCGTACCTCCGCCTTGATTTCTTCCCAGAGGCCATTAAATGCTCCAATCATTAACTCCTTGTTGGCGAAACGCAGTGGAGCTGAATACAACTCGAACTGCTCCCTATACTCAATCATTGTTCCCCGTTGCCTCAAGCCCATTAACGACTCATATGGATTCTTAAACGTAGACGAACGAAAGCAACCCAACAAAGCTTGCCGGGAAACTGGCCAGGTGGCCATCAGCGCTTGTGGTTCCCACCACTGGTACCAATCGAGTGCCTTCCCCTCTAGACACACCACAACGGTGTCCACCTTCTTTACCTCTGGTATTCTGTTGACCTCAAAATACTGCTCCACCCTGTAAACCCATCCATGTGGTTCGTCTCCTCCAAAGTAAGGTACCTCCAAGTTTCTCCACCTCTGTTACCTCTCTCTTGATTGTTAATTTCTCCTTCCCTATCCTCATGTACTTCTCGCAACGATGTCTCGAACCTCGCGGTCATCACCAATAGGACCTCATCCATCTGCCTCCGAAATTCTTCTTGGATGGCCGCTTACATGCCTTCCAATCGCCGTTCAACAAGCTCCAATCGATTCTCCATTCGTGTGGTGACCATCAGGCGCTCCTAGGATCGAGAGCTTTGATACCACTGATAGAACTTCCTCTTATTATTAGAATTAAGCAAATTACAGGGATGATCCCTGAGTACAAGTAGCGAAAAGAAAATAATAGCAAGCAATCAACACAAATGATGATCCTATCCTGTGACAGTAGCCACCCTGATTACCCCCAAAAATCCTCCTATTCCATCTCCTCCTTTCAGCCCCTCTAATATCCATTCTCGGGCTAGATTCCCGTATCTTTCTCCTCTCTCTTTTCTTGACACATGCAGTTTGTTAAGGCCCTTCTTAACCATTTTCATTCCAGCATTCCCTATTTTGCCCTTCCTCCGTTGATATGTCTTCAGTGGAGGCCTTTTTTGTTCAGGCCCATCAGGTTCCATAAGAGTAAGGAAAGTGGGACTGACTTGTGGTTTTGAATATGCTAGACTCTGAGCTAGTTTGCATTGGCTGAATGTTGAGATGCCTAGAGACTTGATTAGTAGTAGGAGAAGTGTTTTGTGGAATAGTAGATAAGGAAGGCTTTGGAGAAGAATGGCAAATACCATTGGGAATAGGTAAAGAGAGACAATAAGTTGGAGGTTGTTGGAATTATGTAATTATAGTAATACTATAAATAGGAAAATTAGTATTTTTATAATTATGGTAACTTTGTAACTGTATATTCTGTATAAATGATCCCTATTATATGTTTTGCTGTGTAGTCTGTTAAACATATGTAAATATATTATTTAGGGAAATAGTATCTGTTAAATATATTATTTAGGAAAATAGTATCCATATAATTATAGTAATTAGGAAATCGTATATTTGTCTTTAATTTTGTAGCTATTATTATGATTCTCGTTATCAATATAAATATACATCCTGTGGTGTAGTTGAAACACAGAATTTGATAGGGTGCCAAATATTGCAAATACTATAAGGAAGGGTGATGGGCCTGTGTCTAGTGAAGGGATGGTTTTACAAAAGCCCAATGTGTGGAGAGTCTATACTAAGAGACAGGAAATGGGGGCCAGGGAATAATGATTAGTTAGTTAGAAAGGAGGTGACGTGGAAGGAATCGAGAAAATAGGAGAATTCTGGTGTATAGGGAGAGAAGGGAGTGGGAGTGAAGTAGGTAAGAATATTGTGGGTTTTGCTAAGGAAAGTTTACTCTCTGGAGGAGTCAATTATTGACTCTGGGAAATCTGCCTTAGCATTGTAGAGCTTGAGCCCTTTTACTCAGTTTTGCTACATAATCTGATTAATAACACAGCATATATAATTTGTTTTCTATCATTGGTCCAACCTGCCGTATTTGAGTGAAGAGCTAGCCCAAAAATGTCAGATCGGGTGAAAGCGTTGGAGGAGAGATTGACGGGGCTGGAGAGTTTGGTGTCCCAATCATTGGTCGAATTCCGCCAATCGATATTGGAGGAATTGGCCAAATTAAGCGCTAGCCATTCAGAAGACCGTCGTGAGTCTTTTTCTGACACGTACTCATTGACTGAGTATAGGATGGCGGCGAAAAAGGTGGAATTACCCGTGTTTGATGGCATTGATCCAGTAGGATGGATCACCCAAGCAGAGACATATTTTGAAGTACAAGGGTCAACCAAGGATGTGAAAGTACGGTTGGCTAAGTTAAGTATGGAAGGAGCCACCATTCACTGGTTCAATCTTCTTCAGGAGTCAGTGGATGGATTGACGTGGTTAAAATTAAAAAGGGAGCTGATCGGACGTTATGGAGGTCGCCGGAATGATAATCCATTTGAAGAATTGAAAGATTATCTCAGACTAGGAAGGTAGAGGATTATTTGCTGGTATTCGAATTCATATCCTCACAGGTTCCAAGGTTATCGGAGGAGTAATATTTGGGGTATTTTATGGGAGGCTTGTGACCAGAGATTCAACGACGAGTTTGAACCTTTAACCTGGGGAATCGTTTACAGGCCATGCGTTTGGCTAGGGATGTGGAGGCAGAGTTGTATGGGGATGAACTATTGCGAGGAGGAGGGTCACGCCGGTGGAAAGGTAAAGAACTTGGCTTGGGTCAGATTGACCGAAATGAACCCAAATCAGGTCAGAATTCATACATAGGCAAGACAAGTGTTGGGCCTGGCCCAAGTTTGTACCAGCCCAGGACACATTCTGTAGGGAGTTCGAACCCTAACGAGGTGCGTACCACTGTCCCGGCAGGAAGTCGTGGCTGGAGCCCAAGCCCTAGTGAGTCGCGCACCACCATCCAGCAAGGAAGTCATGGCTATAGCGACCGTATCTCCATTGTAGAGCGAAACCAAGGTACGTGACACCTTCCATATTCAGAGTTGATGAACCGCAAGGCATAGGGGTTATGTTTCCGTTGCGGTGAGAAGTATCACCCACTTCATTAGTGTGCAGAACGACAGTTGCGTTTGGTAGTCCTGGGAGACGATGAAACCATTAACGAAGTTGGGGAGATAATTGCTATCGAAGTTCATGAAGAGTCTACCTTGGATTGTGGATCCATGGGTTATTTTGGCGAAGTTGAAACAGACCAGAGGGGACGAACTCCTCCCTCCACTCTGCGTTTGGGCGGGAGTATCAATGGCTTTTCTATGGTGGTTTTAATAGATAGTGGCGTGAGCCACAATTTTATCTCGCCAAAGGTAGGTGCTGCTTTGGAGCTTGAAGTTGAGTCAGGGAAGCCAATGGGGGTGCGTTTGGGAGATGGCCATCGAGATGTTACAGTGGGACAGTGTAAAGGAATGGAAATTCAGCTTGGAGATTTTTCCATAGTAGTGGCACCATATGTTCTGGAACTTGGAAATTTAGACATTATTCTAGGAGTTGCTTGGTTACAGCAGTTTGGTAAAGTCACTCTTGACTGGGACAACATGACCCTTAGTTTCTGTTGGCAAGGTAAAAAAATTGAACTAAAAGGGCAAAAATAAGGCAATGGCAGAAAACCATACAGGGCTAAAGTGTCACTACCGAGTTTCATGGATAGTGATGTTCGAGGGGGTGAGTCAGTGAAAGACCAGGGGCTGTTCGGTGCAAAAAAAAAATGATATTAAACAAATTTTAGTATTTTTTTCTGCAGTATTTCAAGAACCACGAGGGTTGCCACCCCCTAGACAAGTTTCTCATTCCATTGCATTGCATTGCATTGATAGAGAGTTAAATAAGGTCATGATACCGGATAAGTATCCTATTCCAATAGTGGAAGAATTGTTAGATGAGCTACATGGAGCCATTTATTTCTCTAAATTGGATTTGAAATCCGGCTATCATCAAATAAGAATGAAGGACAAAGATGTTCACAAGACGGCGTTTCGAACTCATGAGGGCCACTACGAGTATTTGGTAATGCCATTTGGATTAACAAATGCCCTGGCAAACTTTTCGATCTACCATGAACCAAGTGTTTAAGCCTTTCTTAAGGAAATTTGTCATAGTTTTCTTTGATGACATATTGATTTACAGTAAAAGTTGGACAGAACATGTAGAGCATTTAACTGCTGTTTTGGAGTTGTTATAGAGTCAGCACTTTGTGGTGAATCAAAAGAATTGCGCTTTTGGGAGTTGACAAGTAGAATATTTGGGCCATTTGATCTTTGAACATGGGGTAGCAGTGGACCCTGCAAAAATTCAGTGTGTGGTTGATTGGCCGATTCCTCGGAATGTTAAAGGAGTAAGGGGATTTTTGGGTTTGACCGGGTATTACCAGAAATTTATTGTTGGATATGGTAAGATAGCGAAGCCTCTTACTGAGTTGACCAAGAAAGAGGGGTTTAATTGGAGTCCTGAAGAATTAAAAAAGGTCATTACTAAAACTTTTTTTGGCTTTACCCAATTTTTCTTTACCTTTCGAAATTGAATGTGATGCATCCGGAGTGGGCATTGGGGCAGTATTGATGCAGAATACACAGCTAATAGCCTATTTCAGCAAACCTTTGTCGCATACCAATATTAGCAAATCAGTCTATGAAAAGGAGTTAATGGCACTTGTGCTAGCTGTGCAAAATTGGAGGCCTTATTTGTTGGGTAGAAGTTTCAAAGTGTATTCAGATCAAGAGTTTGGGGCATCTTTTACAGCAGCGTATCACCACTGGGGCCCAACAGAATTGGCTGGCAAGGCTTTTGGGGTATCAGTTTGAGATTATATACAAGCCTGGTCCTGAGAATAAAGCTGCAGACTCCTTGTCTCGAATGTTTGAAGATGGCGAGTTAAGGCAGATTGCCTCTTTCCTGTCTGGTTACAAGGCCAGCACATTAGCAAGGAAAACGAATCTGACCCTTCCTTGAAAAAGGTGGAGCACGACTTACTGCAGGATGCTCATTCTTGTCTTGGGTTTAGTTTACAGCGAGGAATATTGTTATACAAGGGCAGGTTGGTGCTACCAACAAATTCGACTTTGATACCGACTATTTTGGTTGAATTTCACTCTTCTCCAGTAGGGGGGCATTCGGGGTTTTTAAGGACATATAAAAGAATTGCTGCCAACTTATATTGGGGGGGTATGAAGAAGATGGTGCAGGACTTTGTCAAGCAGTGTGATGTGTGTCAACGCCAAAAATGTTGCAACCTCTCTAGCCGGTCTATTACAGCCGTTGTCAATCCCAAATAGAATTTGGGAGGATATTTCTCTTGACTTTGTTACGGGATTGCCCAAATCAAAAGGGTTTGAAGCTATATTGGTCTTGGTGGACAGATTGTCTAAATATGGGCATTTTATCCTCCTTAAGCATCCTTATACAGCTGGGAAGGTAGCAGAAGTTTTTGCTAAAGAGGTGGTGTGACTTTATGGTATATCGCAATCTATTGTGGGTGACAGGGATCCTTTGTTTATGAGTTTGTTTTGGCAGGAATTATTTCGTTTACAAAGGACCAAGTTAAAGATGAGCTCTTCATATCATCTAGAGACTGATGGCCAAATGGAAGTAGTGAATAGGTGCTTGGAAGCTTATCTCACATGTTTTGTCTCAGACCAGCCTAAAACTTGGTCTAATTGGGTTCCATGGGCAGAATTATGGTATAATAACACATTCCATGTATCCACTGGTACGACCCCTTTTGAAGTGGTTTACGGGTGGAAACCACCTACATTGGTGCGGTTTTCACAAGGGGAGACACGTGTTGAGGCCGTGGCAGCAAAATTGGTGGATAGAGATGAAGCTTTGCAACAGCTACAGTATCATTTACTGCGTGCACAGCAGCAAATGAAAAAATATGCAGATAAAAAGCGCAGATTTCTTGAGTTTAATTTTAGTGAGTGGGTATTCATTAAGCTGCGCCCTCATAGACAGCAAATGGTAGCATGCCGAATTAATCCCAAACTCGCTCCACACTATTATGGTCCTCTTCCTATAATAACTAAGTTAGGAGCTGTCTCTTATAAAGTGAAGTTGCCTGATACAGCTAAAGTACACCCTTTGTTTCACATTTCACAATTAAAAAAAGCTGTGGGAAATTATGCTGTTGAATCATCTCTGCCAGCAGCATTGGAGGTGGAATTGGATGACATTGAAGAACTAGAAACTATGATGGCCTCAAGAGAAATTGTTCAAGAAAACCAGCGAATTAAGCAATGGTTGGTGAAGTGGAAAGCTAGAGCTGAGGATGAGACAACGTGGGAGGATGAAGCATTGCTCCAAAGTCAGTTTCCTTCATTTCGCCTTGAGGACAAGGCTGTTGCTGAAGAGGGTGGGGGCAATGATAGGGTGCCAAATATGGCAAATACTATAAGGGTGATGGTTCTGTGTTACAAAAGCCCAATGTGTGGAGAGTCTATACTAGGAGACAGAAAATGGGGGCCAGGGAATAATGATTAGGTAGTTAGAAAGGAGGTGACGTGGAAGGAATCCAGGAAATAGAAGAATTCTGGTATATAGGGAGAGAAGGGAGTGGGAGTGAGGTAGGCAAGAATATTGTGGGTTTTGCTAAAGAGAGTTTACTCTCTGGAGGAGTCAATACTGACTCTGGGAAATCTGCCTTAGCATTGTAGAGCTTGAGCCCTTTTACTCAGTTTTACTGCATAATCTGATTGATAACACAACATATATAATTTGTTTTCTATCAGAATTCCTCTCATACCTTCTTGTTTTCTCTCATCTCAACATGGTATCAAGAGCCTAACAAGAAAGAAACCCTAATTCGTTCTTTCCATGTGGGCCCACTGCTCATAGGTGTTATTTTTTTAGAAACCGTGTCTCTTGTTTCTGTTTTCTTTCTGGCTGCACTGTTCATTGTTCGGCGACTTTTCTGGTGGCCACTGTTTACTGTCCGACGATGTTTCTGGCAGCCTTGTTCCTCACCGGCGACGTTTCCGGCCGCCATTGTTCACAACGGTGACTTTTTAAGTGTGCCTTTTTTTACCAGCTTCCCACCACCATTGCTTGTTTACCTTGTTTTACCACTGTTTAGTTGTGTTTCTCTTTCTTCTAGGTTGACCTATGGCGACTCTTGCTCCTCCCAACATCCTACCAATGGTCTTCAACGATTTCCTTTGTTGGTTCCACTGCTTCTGTTATGTACACGGGTAATTATTTTGTTGTTAATTCTCATTCCCCATTTCTTGGTCTATGAGTGTTTGATTCAAGTGCCACTGATCATATTACCGGTAACAAATCCCTCTTTTTCTCCCTTTCTACATTTGGGTACTTACTTTTTTTTACTATGGCTAATGGGTCTCAAACACAATCTCAAGGTGTTGGCACTGTCTCTCTTCTTCCATCATTATTTATCAGCAGTGTCTTATATGTTCCTGGGTCTCTTTTTAATCTTTTATCTATAAGTCTGCTCACTTGCACCAGCTGTGAGTCATATGGACTTTATCAACTCCAACCCGTCACACATGCTGGTTTGGCGTTGGATTCCCCTCTTCTTTCACATGATAGATTAGGACATTTGAGTCTTCAGAAACTACAACTATTGATGCCAAGTCTCTCTCAGTTATCTACACTTTTTTATGAGTCGTGTCAACTAGAAAAACATGTCTGTAGTTCCTTTTCGAGTCGTCAAAATAAGCAAGTCACATCTCTTTTTAGTTTGATTCATTCTGATGTTTGGGATCCTAGATGTATTGTTTCTACTTTAGGTTTTAGGTATTTTATTACTTATATTGATGATTATTCTCGTTGCACATGGTTATTTTAAATGAAAGATTGTTTTGAATTATTTTTTATTTCTCAATTTTTTTAATGAAATTAAAGTTTAATGTGGTCTTCCAATTCGCACTTTGCATAGTGATAATGCTAAGGAGTACTTGTTACATTCCTTTCAAAATTTCATGGCGTCTAATGACATACTTCATCAAACTTCATGTGCTCATACTCCTCAACAAAATAGGGTTGCTGAAAGAAAAAACAGACACCTTGTTGAAACTACTTGCACTCTACTCTTATATAGTTGTGTCCCACATCATTTTTGGAAAAATGTCATCTTGACAGCTTGTTACCTTATCAATCGGTTGCCTTCTTCTGTTCTCCATAACCAGGTACCACACTCTATCTTGTTTCTTAAACAGCCTTTGCATCCTATACCTCCCCATGTGTTTGAGTCCTTTGCCTATATTCTTAGTCCAAGTAATGACAAACTCTCTCCTCGTGCCCACAAATGTGTTTTTGTTGGTTGTAGTTGTTCTCAAAAGGGTTATAAGTGTTACTCTCCAATTCTTACATGTTATTTTATATCAGCTGATGTTACTTTCTGAGTCTGTTCCTTTTTTTAGTTCTCCTACAGTGTCTGAGTTAGAATTAGAGTTTGTCATACCTTTACCACCAGTTCTGGTTGTTTTTCACCCACCAGAGGTCACACCTCCTATTGATGACCCTCCTCTACGTCTGTTACAATTGTACTATCATTGGCTACCTTTGCTCACTGTTGACATACCATGTGACCCTCCGCTGGTTTCAACACATGTGCCTCCTCCGGCCCTATCACTCGACACTGATCTCCCTAATGCACTTCGAAAAGGGATACGTTTTACTCATGACTCCTCTCCTCATTATGCTACTTTATCATATCATTGTCTATCTTTCCAAAATATGTGTCTTTCTTCTTTGTCCTCTATTTCTATTTCTAATAATACAACAGAAGCTCTCTCACATCCCGCTTGGCGTTAAGTAATGCTTGATGAAATGTGTGCACTTCACAGCAGTGGCACTTGGGATCTTATTCCTCTTCTTTTAGGTAAATCTATTGTTGATCGCAGGTGGATATACATTGTCAAAGTGGGTCTTGGTGGTCAAGTGGATCGCCTTAAAACGCGTCTTGTGGCAAAAGGCTATACTTAGATCTTTGGCTTGGATTACAAAGACACATTCTCTCCAGTCGCTTAAATGATCTCTGTGTGCTTGATCTTGTCCACAACTGCCATATACCACTAGAACCTTCATCAACATGACATTAAGAATGCATTCCTTGATGGCGACCTTGCTGAGGAAGTTTATATGGAGCAACCTCCTGGCTTTGTTGCTCAGTGGAAGTTTACAGGATTAGTTTGTCGTCTTCAGAAATCCTTGTATGGTCTTTTAAAAGTCTCCAAGAGTTTGGTTTGATAGATTCATCATTGTTGTTAACCAGTTTGGGATGATTCGAAGTGAAGCTGATCATTCAGTTTTTTATCACCACTCAGCCACTCGATGCTTTACTTTGTTGTGTATGTGGACGATATTGTTATCATTGGCAGTGACCATCATGGCATTACATAGTTAAAGAACCACTTATGTCACCATTTTCAAACAAAAGACATCGGAAAACTTCGATATTTCTTAGGAATAGAGGTGACACAATCCAAGCATGGTATTGTAATTTTCCAAAAGAAGTATGCATTGGACATATTGACAATTAACCAGGTACCGCACTCTATCTTGTCACCTAACACAAGGAGATGAGTGTGATGGAGGTGACTTGAACCCATACTTTGACAATTAATATTGCTCAAAAGTCAGAACAGATATCCAGCCATGATAGTGGCGACAAAATGAAAAAACCTTGGAGAAGAACAAACATAGCAGCTGGTCATACATGCTCAGATTCCAACATGAAAACATTGAGAGACTTGGAGATTTCTATGAATTTGCTTGAGTGACATTGCGCTCAGCATTTTGCTATTTTACATAAATGGAGGAATAACAACTATTTATAGCAATAATGAATAATAATAAGAGAATTGTTTCCTAGGAACTTATTCTTTGCGCTACATTAATTGAAGTAACCATTTCCAAAGGGTAAATATTATTAACAATAATAATAAATAAACTCATGTATAGTTTTGATTCTTTGATGTTTGTATTATTGATGCATATTACTAATGTATAGCGTGTAAATATTTTTCTCTATCTAGTACAGGGACGCATTCTAACTTCTGCTGGGATTACCACAGCTATATGCTCAGCACCCTTTGTTGGTCTCTTAAATTTAGTCGCTCTAGCTGTTTGGCCAGACTGGGCGGCGGTTGCTATTTGTGAGACGCTAAGAAAGGTTGTCTTCTGACTTACAACTATTTGTTCCTTCATTAAAAGAATTAAATAATTTACAATGCATCATGTTAGAATGTCTATAGTTAAGTAAATGTAAATGTCTAGGTTAATTGTATGCTATAAATATCAAGTCGGTGGAGTAGTTGGAATCAATTTATGGTGTATGATTGTCAATCAAAGACTGCTTGTGATAATCAAGCAACATTACATTTTGACTCCAATCCTATTTGCCATGAGAGCACAATTACATTGAGGTAGATGATCACTTTAGTAACATCCAATCCTAAGATATCCCCACTACTCCATTTTGAGCAAGACCAACACATTTTCTAGCAAGACCATCTGCGTTGGGGGATTTTTCCGGTGAGACCACTGTTTTGTTCTATTTTTATTCTCTATTCTATTTGGACTTCTAAGAACCTCACCAAATGATTGAAATTTGAAATCTTCAGCATATATATGTGTAGCATAATCTAAATTTGGTGCATTTTAAATTTTCAGAATAGTTGTCATCCCGCTATTTCACTATAGTATTTGAGGTTGGCCACTTCGCGCCACTATTTGGGATTAACTATTATGCTTGTGATGACAGTTTCTTCTACATTGATGAGGTAAATGCATCTTGCAGTAGAAGACAGAGTGATTAGCTTCACTTTGAGTCATACTGAATTGTTGAAACACAGCAGTAAACTAGCCAAACCATGCCTGAGGAGATTGTTGAAGACTATTTAGAGACTTATGCAGTTGACAAGCAAGTCTTGAAGACTCCCTCTGAGCAATGAAACTAGAGGTTACTCCATATAGATTTCCTCTAAAAGGTTTCCATGTAGGAAAACATTCTTGGTGTTTAATTGATAGGCCAATGACGAATGTCTGCCATAGATAAGAACAAGCGAACAAAGGAAATCTTGGATATAGGAGAGAATGTGTCACTATATTCCATGCTAAAAATCTGGGTGTAACCTTTGGATACAAGATGAGCCTTTAATCGATCTACTTTACTGACAAGACCAAATTTAGCAATGTAAACCCATTGGCAACTGACATTAGACTTTCTAGAAGAAAGAGGAATAAGGTCCAAAGTACCACTGCATTATTAAAGTGCATAAATCTCATCAATCATGACTTGTCTCCAGCCAAAATGAGCAAGGGCATCACCTATAAACTCAAGAATGGAAACATAAGACAAAGAAGAGAGACGTGTAATGGGAATGAAATAAACGATGATAACACTTTGAAAGAAAAACTATAGAAGGAAGAATTTGAATAATTCTGTATTTGATTGATAATTATACAAGGGACTTTTACACTATGTTTATTGGCTAATTCTACCCTAATTATAGTAATTACAAGAGGCTCATATTGAATAAAAAAAACTGCACAAATCATGGCTAATCAATGATGTCCTAATTACAGAAAATACAGAAGCAAATCTGGCCCAATTATGGTTATCAGAATCTATCTAAATTATGGTAATCACAACAATAACTAATATTAACATAGTGAAGAGAAGGATTATAGGTAGAATGTATACCTTTATGAATCACAATGTGAAGGTCTAACTTAGGAAGTTAGGCCAGAAGGGGTGGATGACCTGGCACCAAAGGTGAGTTAGTAGAGTCGGCAATAGGGTGATCATTTGTTGATGGTGGAGCTAGAGAGAGTGGTTTGTGTTGGTAAACCTGCAACGGGTAAGCTGGAAGTGAAGTAAATAGTGTCCTCCGTAGAAAAATGAACAAATATTGGGAAGAAATCATCTGAGGACTCAGAAGAAGACAGAACTCTAAAACATGTCACATTCATAAATAGAAAAATTGATATAAAATAATAATGAAGAGCATGGGAGTAACACTTGTACACCTTCTAAGATCGTGTAACTAAAAACGACACATTTTTGAGAGTGAGCAAGAAGTTTGTCTAACTCAGGACTTATATTGTGAACAAAATTAATAGAAACAAAGACCTAAGTAGGTAGGAGATGAAGAGGTTGAAGTGGATACATGACCTACTGAGTTATTTTTCCATATAAAACGAATGAAGGTGTCTTATTAATGAGGGAACAAATGGTAAGGACAACATCACTCCAAAAACGATGGGACATGTGCATAAAGCAAGATGGTATGAGCAATCTCAAAGATGTCTACTTTTACATTAAGCAACCCCATTTTGTTGAGGAGTACTTGGACAAGACATCTGATGAAGAATAATCACGTGAAGCCATGAAAGTACAAAAGGAAATAGACAACGCCAAATCTAGTTTTTATTTCATTATAGAAAGACTGAGAGATAGAAAACAAATCAAAACAAACCATTAAATAAAGCCAAGTACATCAAGAAAAATAATCAATATATATAACAAAGTATTTGATTTTAAACTACAAATTACATGACTATGATGCTAGATATCTGAATGAACTAAAACAAAAGGAGACAAAGCCTGACTAAGGACATGTCTAGGAAAAGAACTATGAATATGTTACCTATTTACGACTAACAATTTAAAGAAGACGTAGAGAGACCCAAGCATGAATCATGAGAGGAGTGTCCACTGTAACCAATATGAGAGGATTGTCAAAGCTAGTACAAAGCCTAGGTGTTAAACATGATGAGGTCTGTGGAAATGGAGTTAAAAAACAGATCAAGGGGATATGGAAACAGTGGAAGGGGAGACAATCGTGTGGGTGTTGGATCGAGATGGGGTATAAAACCCAATTCCACTCAAGTGACCCGTAATATGCCAGGAACTAATTGGAGTAGGTCTAAGGACTTTAAAATGAGCGGGGTGAATAGTAACAGTATTGGGTCTGGGCCCAATTCTCACGTGGAGGGTCATGAAAAAGGGAACACCAGGCCTAAAATCAGGGGAATTAGACACATCACTTACCAGGAGCTTTTGGATTGAAGGCACAAAGGGCTATGTTATAAATGTGGAGGTCCATACCACCCATTACATCAATGCCCAAATAAGGCTATTAGAGTTATGATGTTGGATGATACGGGAGATGAGGAGGAAGCCAACGCCTACAATCATGTGAATGACAATGAAGAAGACAAGGTAGATGGGAAATGTTTGGTGATGAGTTTGCAGAGCTTATCTGGGGAAAAAGTAGGGCAACCCAGGACACTAAAACTTGAAGGCACAGTGAATGAGATTCCGTTATGCATTTTAGTTGACAGCGGCGCTACCCACAACTTCCTTTCGCAAAGACTTGTTGAAGTGTTACGATGGGAGAGCGAGGGGACAAAAAACTTGCGTATTTTGATGGGTGATGGCTACAAATCAGTCACGATAGGACTGTGTCATAACCTTAGGCCGAAACTGAACGGAGAGGAATTCCTCATTGATGCGTTTCTCTTCGACTTAGAGGACATTGATATGATCCTTGGCATGTCGTGGCTATCGTCTTTGGGTGAGATGATCATTGAGTGGAAGAATCAAACCATTAAGGTGAATCGTCAAGGCAGAGTGGTACTATTGAAAGGAACTCTGCATTGTGACCCAGCACAGGATACTTTGAAAAGGGTAGTGGAGAGTAAGGGATCTAAAAAGGGGGAATTGATGTTGTCTTCAGTGGTAAGAGTGGAGGAAGGTGCTTTAATGCGGAGTGAGCATATCATAAGGGAACAGGAATCAAAGTTAAATAATTTGTTGAAGAAGTTTCAAGCAGTTTTTCAGGAGCCAACTGTCCTACCCCCCGCAAAGAGCCTCAATTCATGCGATCAATCTGTTGCCCGAACAAGGTCAGTGAATGTACGGCCTTATCGTTACCCGCATCACCAGAAGGATGAAATAGAAAGGCAGATTAAGGAGCTGTTGAACAGTGGGGTTATTAGGCGCAGTAACAGCCCTTACTCTAGTCCAGTTATATTGGTTAGAAAGGACAATTCCTGAAGAATGTGTGTTGACTACCATTCCTTAAATAAAGTAACAGTGCCTGACAAGTTTCCGATTCCCGTCATTGAGGAGCTATTGGATGAGTTGCATGGAGCGAATTTCTTCTCTATTTGGACCTGAAATCCGGATGTCATCAAGTTCGAATGAGGGAGGAAGACATACCAAAAACAGCATTTCGCACTCACGAAGGCCATTATGAGTACTTGGTCATGTTCGAACTCATAAATGCCCCTTCGACATTTCAAGCATTAATGAATGAAATTTTTCATGGGTTATTATGAAGGTATGTCCTAGTATTTTTCGACGACATTTTGGTCTATAGTTCAAGTTGGGAGGAACACTTGTTGCATTTGGAATCAGTGTTGAATATACTGTCCCAAAATCATATGTTTGTGAATCAGAAGAAGTGTCAATTTGTGCAGGAGCGTATAAAGTATTTGGGTCATATAATCTCATAGCAAGGAGTGGCAGTGGACCCAGAAAAAGTTAGAAATGTGATCCAGTGGCCAGTTCCCAAGAACGTTAAAGCAGTGGGGTTTTTTGGGTTTGATGGGTTACTATCGGAAGTTCATCTGTGGGTATGGGAAAATCACAAAATCACTTACATAGTTGACAAAAAAAGAGGGTTTCCATTGGAATGAAGCTGCTCAAAGTGCCTTTGAAGAACTGAAAAGGTGCATTACAACAGCCCCAGTTTTAGCATTGCCAAATTTTGATAAAGACTTTATTTTGGAATGTGATGCTTTGGGAATGGGAATAGGGGCAATCTTGATGCAAGATCATCGTCCTATTGCGTACTTCAGCAAGGCCCTTGGAAACAAAATTTTGGCTAAGTCAACATACGAGAAAGAATTTATGGCAGTGGCTTTAGCCATCCAATATTGGAGGCCGTATTTGTTAGGGAGGCATTTTGTGGTGCACACAGACCATGAGAGCTTGAAACAATTATTGCAACAGAAGATAATCACTCGAAATCAACAAAATTGGATCGAGAAGCTGCTAGGCTACAGTTTTGACATTCAGTCAAACCGGGTGTTGATAATCGAGGTGCTGATGCTCTTTCCCGGAGGGATGAAGAAGAAGAGGGAGAGTTAAGAGCTTTAGCTTACTTTCCATTTTGGGTGGATTGTCAGGCCGTAATATCTGAAGTTCATAAAGATGACAAGTTGAAGAAAATTATTGAACAGTTACAACATGGGGTATATAACCAACTAGGTTTTTCTTATAAACATGGTGTGCTGTTTTTTGAGGATATGTTGGTCATAGCTGAGAATTCTCCTTGGATAAATAAGCTCTTAACAGAGTATCATGTGACCCCCTCAAGGTAGACATTCGAGTTTTTATAAAACCTATAGGCGCCTAGCTGCTAACGTGTTCTGGCGTGGAATGAAAGGGGCTGTCCAGCGGTTTGTCAAAATCTGTGATACGTGTCAGAGGCAGAAGTACCTAGCTTCTCCATGAGGGTTACTACAACCTTTACCAATTCCAGAGAGGGTATGGGAGGACTTATCTATGGATTTTATAACAGGACTACCACGATCACGTGGGTATGAGGCTATTATGGTGGTAGTGGATCACCTCTCAAAGTATGTACACTTTGTTCCCTTAAAACACCCATATACAGTCAGATTACTTGCTGAAATTTTTGTGAAAGAGGTGATGCGTCTTCATTGGATGCCTACTTCAGTTGTTAGTGATCGTGACCCAATGTTTATAAGCAACTTTTGGAAGGAATTCTTCAAATTACAGGGGACCATGTTGCAGATGAGTACAGCATACCATCCACAGACAGATGGCCAAATGGAAGTGGTGAATCAATGCCTTGAAACATACCTGTGATGTTTTATCTTAGATCAGCCTAAGGGATGGTCATAGTGGTTACCTTAGGCTGAATACTAGTTTAACACCTCTTTCCATGAATCTACTCAATCCACCCCTTTTGAGGTAGTGTATGGATGCAAACCACCTACCTTAATTCGTGATATACTGGGTGAAACTCGTGTGGAAGCCATTCAGAGGGAACTGCTGGATCACAATGAAGCTCTGAAACAATTGAAGGTACACTTAACTCGTGCACAAGAACGTATGAGGCTCTGGCATATGGGAAAAGGATGGAAAGGAGTTTTGCAGTAGGAGAGTTGGTTTTTTTTAAGGTAGTTTTAGGGATGTCCTCTGGCCTCATACATATTTGGTGGTAGCCGGACTTTAAATCGAGTTTTGAAAAGATGGTTGCTCCCCCTAACTCATCCAATAGTTCTTCAATGATTGGAATTAGAAATTTGTTTGGGATGGTGATGCTATTAAGAGCGCGATAATCCACACAAAAACGCCAGCTACCGTCTTTCTTCTTAACTAGAATCAGCGGGTTAGAATAGGGACTGGTACTTGGCCTGATCATTCCTGCTGCCAACATATCTCTCACAAATTTTTCAATCTCTTTTTTGTGTCAATGCAGCTGTCAATAAGGGTGAATATTAAGAATGGTAGCTCTTTCCTTCAAAACGATGGCATGGTCACACTCCCTCTACTGTGGTAAGGAAGTCCCTTCCTTGAATATCTCACCAAACTCTCGTAATAACTCCTTCATAGCCTCAGGTGCAGCAACTGTCATCTGAGTGGGTGCTTCAGAGCAGCTCATAGTCAGCATGCCTAACTCCACATAGTAAGCTTCTGGCTCACCCCACAGCTCCTTCCTTATTGCCTTTAATGAAGCCACAGTTCTGGTCAACCGCACATCCCCCTTTATTTCAATAATCTTTCCATCCTTTTGCACTTCAATCAAGTGCTGTTGCAGATCAGCACTAAACTTCGCTAGACTTTTGAGCCACTCGTACTCCAAGATCACATCCACACCCATAAGAAAGGCCCAACACCCTGTTCTTCTCTTCTACCTTTTGCGCCAAGTCTATGATCGTGCTTATGTCTCCGAAGTCCCACAACCTCACCTCAGCCTTGATTTCCTCCTTCAGGCCATTGAGAAATGCCCCTATCATAAATTCCTCGTCGGCAAAATGCAATAAGGCAGAGAACAACTCAAACTGCTCTCTGTATTCAATCAGTGTTCCCCTCTGCCTTAACCCCATTAGGGCTTTGTAAGGATTCTCCGACAGCGACGATCAGAAATGACCCAATAACGCTTGTTGGAAAATGGGCCACATGGACGTCAAAACTCTTGGTTCCCACCACTGATACCAATTGAGTGCTTTTCCCTCCAAGCACACTACTGCGGTGTCCACCTTTTTTGTCTTAGGGATGTTGTTTATCTCGAAGTACCTTTTTCGCTCTGTACACCCACCCATAGGGGTCCTCTCCTGCAAAGTAAGGTACCTCAACTCGCCTTACTCGTTCCTCCCTTCTCCAGCCCTCACCATTTCCTCCTTCTTGATTACTATTCTCTCCTTCCATTTCCGTTCGGACCACTTGCATAGCTGTCTCAAGCCTCATTGTCATCATCATCAACATCTCATCCATTTGCCTTTGAAATTCCTCCTGAATGGAGGCTTTCATGCCCTCCAATCAACACTCGACATTCTCCAATCAATTCTCCATTTGTGTGGCTACCATCAGGCGCTCCTAGGATTGGGAGCTCTATACGAACTTGAAAGGAACTTATTATATTATTGAATTAAAAGAACAAACACAGGGAATAACCCTAGTAGTACAAACAAATAGCAATGGAAACAGAAAGAAAACCAGTGGTTAAAGAATGAACCTCCTATGGCAACAACCACCCCAAATAACCTCCTTGATAATTCCTGCCTTCTGCCTTCTGTCCATCCTCCATATATCCCCTCTTCTCAGCTGCATCTTTCCTCTCTCTTCTCCTTGCCACATACACTAATTTGTTAGTTTATTAGAGTCTTGCATAACGGCCTCCTCGCTCACCTTTCCCATTTTACTCCTTCTTTGATATATGTTTAATGGGGGTCCAATTGGCTTAGTCCCAACATCAAGCTACCACCAAATACGTATGAACAGGATGATATCCCAAAAACGGCTTTTTGGGCACATGAAGGGCACTACGAGTACGTGGTGATGCTATTCGGGTTAACAAATGCCCCTTCAACCTTTCAAGCCCTCATGAATCAGATTTTTAAACCCTATTTGCGTAAGTTCGTATTAGTGTTTTTTTATGATATTCTCGTGTATAGCCTAGATTACGCTTCACATATTGATCATTTGTGTGTAGTTCAATTATTGACAAGCTAGGAGTTGTGGATCAATGGTAAAAAGTGCAGTTTTGGGGTAACGTAGTTAGATACACGTGTGATTTTCGTTGCTTGAATTTCTGCTGATCTAGCAAAGGTGTCTACAATGAAACAATGGCCGGAACTTAGAGATATCAGAAGTTTGAGGGGTTTCTTGGGTTTGATGGGATACTACCGCCATTTTGTACGGAATTATGGAGTTATTGTTAAACCCCTAACACAGCTATTAAAAAAAAATAGTTTCAAGTGGTCAGAGGAAGCACAAACAGCATTCGAGCAACAAGCTAAAATGGAGATTCTACCAACGTTAGCAATGCCAAAATTTGACTTGCCATTTGTGTTCAAAACTAATGTGTCGGGATGTGGAATTGGGGCAGTTTTAATTCAACAAGGCCGGCCCTTGGCTTTTATTAGTCAAGCCCAATCAGACAGAAATAGGGTGAAATTAGTATATGAGTGTGAATTGATGGCAATTGTGTTTGCTATGCAGAAATGGCAGCAATATTTGTTGGGTAGTCATTTTATTATTCGGACCGATCAAAGGAGTTTGAAGTTTCTTTTGGAACAATGGGTATTGAAGGGAGAGCAGCTGAAGTGGGTAACCAAGTTAATGGGTTTTGATTTTGAAATCTAGTATAAACCTGGGTTAGAGAACATAGCAGCTGACATGTTGTCAAGCATGAATTATAAGGCCACATCTTTGATCACTAATTCTGATTTAGTAGAATTGGCTGAAGAAATTCTGGGAGATGAACTATTAAAGGGAATTATGCAGCAGGTAGTAGTACATCCAGGTAGTAGGAACCAATTCTGCTTGTAAATCATTGAGCTGTATCTCGAATGAAAGAATTATTCCCTTTCTATTCTAGTATGGTATCACAGCTTTGGCTCTAAACCCTGCCTTCTCTAAATGGCATTGACTGGTGCCACTTCTACTAGTACAGCTAGCCTTAATGAAACGCAACTCCTCTACCACCAGTAAGTGAGAATCGGAATGGACTGGTGTTAACAGAAGCCTTCCCTCATAATTTAAATCTCCAACTCATCGTACATAAGCTTGATGGGAAGAATTATCTTCAGTGAGCCCAATATGTGAAGCATAGTAGTCAAAATCGTGTGCTGCCTCGTAAAATCACACAATTTTATGTTTCCCGACCCCCTCTCGACCGTAAAATTTGTAAGCTCAGACAATCCCTACATGCTGAGAAACCCAATTTTTTACCCAATGACCTGTGACCCAGTTTGCTGAAAACTTATTGAAACCATAAAATCGATTCAGAAGTTCCTTCCTTCCTCTGCTCTACAACTTTGTTCCACTTCACACAACTCTGTTTTGCTTTGCTCCGGCCATTGTGGTTTGTTTCAGCGACTATGCAATTTGCAACCTGTAACCTGCAAAGCATTTTGCAACTTGTGAAGCTTTGTTCTGCAATCTACAACCTGTTCTCCCCTGCTGTTGTGTGATGCTGCACTGCTGCTGTTCTCTCTCTAGATTCTTTTGGTGGTTGTGTTTCTGCTTGTCAATCTAAGTTGCTCACTTTGAGTTTATCTTTTATGGGTTTTTAAGGGTAAAAAAGACTTTTTATCTTTCAAAAATAAAGTGACTTTTCCTTTTTACCCTTAAAATAACTGTTTTTAGTTTTTTTTAAGGGTAAAATAGTCTTCTCATTAGAATATATCACCTAACCTATCTTTTCCTTCTCCTCGTCTCTCATCTCCATCTTTGTCTCTGTTTTGAGTTGAGGGTGGCTCCCTTCCCTATATGTCTTTGTTCAGCTTCCCTCATCTTCATATTTATACTATTTTATATGCATATTTACAATTTTGTAGGATCTTACAATCATATAAGTTATGATTTTTCAAACCCCCCCCCCTCTCTCTCTTTGATTGTACGTAGAATCTTGATTTTGACTTCCATGATGTAATGTTGGTGCTGAAAGGGAGAGCAAAGATAGGATGTCTCACTCGAGAAACAAAGAAAGATTGCCCTTCATGGGAAAAGTGGAAGGTAGAAAATTCTCTCATAATAGCATGGTTGATTAATTCCATGGAACCATTTATTGGGAAACCCTACTTGTTCTTACTTGTTCATGAAAGGGAGAATTTTAGCCTGAAAACCTCTACTTTCCATCTGAGAGGTTTTCCCTAACGTTAGGCGTGAAGAGGCAAGAAGTAGAGTAATGCTTCATAACCTAGAAATTTCTGTGACACAGCAAGTAAGGGGATCAGCTCTTGTCTCAAAAGGCTTTGATCCTGAGGGAGATAAGGACAAACCATAGCGTGATCATTGTAAAAGACCTTGGCATACGAGAGAATTGCTGGAAGCTCCACGGAAAACAAACTAATTGGAAGAAGAAATTTAATAGACACCAATGCTTTCCAATTAACTTCTGAAGAGACTAATGAAACACTTCCTGCTGCTATGTCATCCCCTTTCGCTAAGGAACAATTTGAGCATCTTTACAAAAAAGCTTCTCCCAAAATGACAGTTATCCCTTTAAGTTCTTTGGCACAAATGATATTCATTCCATTACTTTCCTCTGTAGCTTAGAGAAAAATTCAAAACCTTTATGGATCATTGTTTCAGGAGCTGCTCATTGATTGCTCAAAGTTATTCTCATCTTATAGTGCTTCTGTAAGTAATAAGAAAAATGTTGTAGATAGCTCTTATTGCAATTGCTAGAATTGGTTCAATAATTCTTTCTCCATCTATAACTCTTTACAATGTTCTTCACATGCCAAATTTATCATGCAATTTGCAATCTGTCAGTAAAATTACTCTTGATGAGAACTGCCAGAACTGCCAAGCTGTGTTTGACCCCTTTTATTGCAAGTTTCAAGAATTGAATTTGGGGAAGATGATTGACAATGCTAGAGAAATCAATGGACTCGACATATTTGAAGATGAATTGAGTAGACATGATAGGAGTACTTGTTTCAATTCCAATTTTGTTTCTAGGGATACACATATTATGTTGTGGCACTATAGAATGGGCCATCCTAGTTTCAATTACATGAAACACTTATTATTTCATTAGAGAGAAGATCTTATTAGAGACATCACTACTAGCTTCGTAAATTCTCATGATCAATTGGCAGATGTCTATACTAAGTCATTAAGAGGTCCTCGATTTAGTTATATATGTGACAAACTTGGTGCATAAGATTTATATGCTTCAGCTTAAAGGGAAGTGTTGCAATTATGTAATTATAGTAATGCTATAAACAGGAAAATAAGTATCTTTGTAATCACAATAATTATGTAATTGTATATTCTGTATTGATGATCCCTATTATAAATATATGATTCCTAAGCTATGGGTTGATATATTTTTGTATAATTTTGTAGCAGAAATCAAATTATTATAAAATCTGATTTTGATTAGATCATAGGAGATTTTCTATTTGTATTTATGTCTTACATGATGTTATACCAGATTGGTTTCCTTTTTTAGGAACCAATTCTGCTTATAAATCATTGAGTTCTATCTCGAATTAAACAAAAAAGAAATAATTATTCACTTTCCTTTCTGGTATTTAAATATCTAGATTGGTTGTATCATTAAATTTAATAATAAGTTTGGAATTTGTACTGAGTTTGTTGTGTACTTGATACATTGATTTAGCAGCATATGCTTCTCTTTTCTGTCTCTCAACAATTTGCTTATTGCATTCTTCGGTTGAAGAAATTTGTAACTCTGACATGCTACTTGTGCTTTATGATACAGCAAATTGTTAATTAACTTGACAATTTGCAGCATATGTTTTATGTGTATTGATGTTCATGTTTGGCATATTTGCAGGTTGTTACATATGTTGTGACAAGGCCAGGAAGAGAACTTTTATTTACTGTTGTTTCAGAGGATGAGAAGTATAAAGCGAAAGTATTTCTATTTTCTGTTTCTTTTCATCTTCCTTTCTGCCCTGAGGGTGAAATGTAGTCGTAGAGGGTACTGTCCGGCTATTTTTTAGAAGCACATAGAAATAGCTAAGTGCCACTTTTATAATTTAGAGCGAACCAACGGCTTCACTGCAATAACACTATATTATATATTGTATATTTTTGGGATAAACAATTCACCAGCCAAATGTTGTCGAGGCAACACTTGACTTACAACATGCTGATGCAGGTATGCATAGATGTGTTGGTTCAAAGACTTGGAGATGCTGCTGCAGCTGGAATGTACAAAATGCTTTTTGGTACTCTCAACGGAAAGCCATCAACGGTTTCCCTTTATGGTCTTCCTGTATGTATAAACTTATCATACTGTCCATCAGTCTTCCTCTTATATATTACTATCCAGTTTTGGTTAACAAAAAGAAATTGTGGTTATTGTCATATCCTTATTCCTGAACAACACGTCATCATATTGACTCAATCAGTTACCATTACTCATTACTATAGCTTACCTTAATAGAACTGCTGCTTCACAAAACTAGTAATATTTTCCCCTTTTTTCTAATTTTATATGGTCAAGACTAAGGTCGGGGTTTGTTCAATTATTCTGTAGGTTTGTTTGTTGTGGTTAGTGACAGCATTCTCTTTGGGCCGTCGGCAAGTGCAACTTTCAAAGCACCAGATTTGCTCTTCTTTATAGAATTTAAGAATGGCTGTACTATAAATTGTAATTATAATAAATACTGAGCATCGAGAAAGTCAAGCCTATTAGATAAAGGGATGTTTGATTTATGGGATGTTTATTTGAGCTTATTGAACTGATATTTCTATTAATTGATTACCTTCGAAGTTTATATATATATAGAGAGAGAGATATAGAGAGAGAGAGAGAGGAAGGATCTTCTCACACCTGTGTAAATTTAAAACTCTTACCTTGAATTTGAATTTTTTATTTAACTTACATATAATAAGTTATAATTTATTATTTCACTAATTGTTAGACACAAGCTAGATAAAAGACTCAGATCGAGTGTAAAAGTTTTTAAACTTACACTGGAGTAAGTAGATTTTGTCTCATATATATACACACACACATGCTTTCTTTAAGTTATGCCGGTAGCTTGGTTATCAAAATAGTCATGGTCAAATTTTAAGTTAAATGTGTTTGGACTTTGGTCCCTCAACTGCATTTTGTTTTTAGTCCTACAACTTATATTTTAATTCTTACATTTTGAAATTTATTTGTTTCGATATTTCATTGATGTGTCACTATCCAAAAATACATGTTGCATGAAATTAACAAATTACAACATCTAAGTTAGCAATGTCATTTTTTATTTTTATTTTTATTTTTTTGCTATAAGTTAGCAATGTCATTTAGCATTGACTAAGAACCAAATAAAGTAATTTAAGGTATATTTTAGTGGTTAGCGCTTATAAAAGAATGTTAGTAACTTAAAAGTATATGTTAGTGGTTAGTTGTAGATATAATAAAGTTAATAACTTAAAAAATAAAAGTGAGTAATTAGCTTTTATAAAATAAAATCCAAATAATATAAAGTTTAAAGTAAAATATAGTAGAATAGTTTAGGGAGATTAATTTTATTTAATGAATACTTAGAGTTCTAAATAAGAGTAAAGTGTTAGAATTTATGTTCAAGCCTTTAGATGTGTCCATGACAATATTTAAACTTGGAATTTATTTTTAAAATAAAAAAGACGTTTAGTTAAAAGCTAAGATAAATCAATCTTAATTTATTGATATTGAAAATTATTATCTTTTAATTTTGCAAGGAACATGACTTAAAAAGTAAGAGTTATACTCTTAAAATATTATGTTCTTTATTGATTAAATTTTTCTTAACTTGTGAAAGGATTCTCCATCTTTACCTTGATTAGATTTTTGAGTAATTAGTTTTTATGAAATAAAATATATATAATATAAAGTTTAAAGTAACATATAGTAGAATGATTTACTGAGATTAACTTTATTTAATGGTTAGTTTATTGAATTTTAGTAACATTTAAAATTATTATTCTTAATTTAGGAAAATAATAATATATTGCTTATCTATGACATACATCATATTCTTATATATACACGAGCTTGTTGACTATTTTGAAAAAGAGGAACCCCTTGTTTTAGGGGACAAATTTTTGTAAATATGGGATTGTTTCTAAATATACAAGCTTAATATTAATAGCAAAATACAATAAACATAACGAATAAAAATATAACAAGGTTAATATAAAACTTCCTAAAATATGAAAGAGGTAACACAATTTTGACACTACCTTAAGTTGGTGAATAAATGTTCTTTATTCCAAACTTGAATATAATTCTTTAAATGTTATTGATGTTCAGCCCCTTCGTAAGTATATCTGTAAGTTAATCTTGACTGAACACAAGGGGTGCAAATCAAGCTACTTTCTAGCTTTTCTTTGATAAAATGTCTATCCACTTGATATGTTTAGTTCTATCATGTTGTACCTAGTCGTGGGCTATATTAATTGTAAATTTATTGTCACAATATAACTTTTATAAGTTCATCCCACTTTTTCTTCAAATCTTTTAGATTCTTAACCATAAAAGTTCACATATTCCTTGGGCCATTGCTCGAAATTCTGCTTCGGTACTAGATTTTGCTACAGTAGTCTATGTTTTTTTCTTCTAAGTCACTATTTTTCTACCCAAGAAGGTGCAATATCCAGTAGTTAACCTTCTATTCATAATTGACCCCACATAATCAACATCAGTATATGCCTCTAAGACTTATACTATTATTTCTTTTGAACAAAATCCCTCTTCTTGATGTCACTTTTAAATACAGACAATTCAAATGGTAGTTTGTAAATGTGCTTCCTTCGATTGGTGCATAAATTGGCTGATTTGGCTTATAGTAAAGGCAATGTCTAGCCTAATGTAAGATAAATAAATGAGTCGGCCAACAAGTCTTTGATACTTTTCCTTGTCCACATAAACATCCTCCTCTGCACTTCCCAATTTTGTATTTGGATCAGATGGTGTACTTGCTAGTCTACAAGTTTTATATTTTTCTTTTTAAACAAGTTAGTAATATGCTTTTGTTGAGATATGAAGATTCCTTTCTTGGAATGAGCTACTTCAATTCTCAAAAAATATTTAAGCTTCCCCTTAATTTCGAAATCCTTGGCAAGACATTGGCTTAACACTTGCTGTTTCTCTTTGTCATCTCTGGTTTAAATAAAATCATCTACATACACTAATAATATTGTTACTTTCCTTGAGATTGAATGTTTGATAAATAAAGTGTGATCTCCTTGGCTTTGTTTGTAGCCTGCTTTTATTTTCAAAATAGAAGAGTTTTAAAAAAAAAAACTATAGTATTTCTAGCTTAAGGGAGAAATTTCTTGCTTAAGCGAGAATGGACAAATATTGTTCATCTGTACTCTCATTCAAGCAAAAATGAGTGATCAAATAGAAGTTATTTGGAGAGTTTTTGCTAAAGCGAAAGTGATCTCGCCCAAGCAAAAATATCAACAAATGTGTAGAAAATTTTGTTTAGTTTTTTCGCTCAAACTTAGAATGGCCTCGCTCAAGCGAGAAAAGTTGTTGCTCAAGGGAAAATGATCTCGCTCAAGCAAAAATTCTCGAGAAAAAGAGTAAATGAGTTATTGTGACATTTTTAAAACTTAGATTACAAGGAAAATAATCATTCTCATCTCACTCTTAGTTCTCTCACTTCCTTCCCCAATGAGGAAACATCTTTGAACTCCAAAATCTCCCTCAAATCTAATCTTGGATATCTTTTCCACGTGATTTCCAGTAAATTTCTTAGAGATTTTTCTTTCAACATCACTCCTATTTCATCATTTTCTTTCTTCTCAAGAGTTACTCTACTTTGTGATACTTAGGAAAAGGAGAGTGAACTCACAAGCTTGGATCAAAGAAAGATTGGACCTTTTCAAAGATTTTTTGAGAAATGGAGGAGAGAGGTCAGAGGAAGTGGAGAAGGGTCATAACTTAAAAACTCTTAAATACTCATCAACTCGCGACGTTCTCGTCACAGTGAGCGGTTTCTCGCTACAATAAGCCCTTCTCTCGCTGCAACAAAAAAATTTGACAAAATTTTCTTTTGTTATCTGTCATTCTAGCTACAACAAAAGTCTCTCGCTATAGCGAGAGCATCAGAAAGCCTAGTTCTAGAAGCTTATTTTCCACTACAGTAAGAAATCTTGCAATTTACACACCTAAAACTCTTCTAATTTCAAACAACATGCATTAATAATTCATACAAAATATAAAATTAATAAATAAAAAAAATATGGTGTTACACTTCACCTCTGTTTATAACAATAATGACATTACTTCCTCCCACAACACAGATGGGCCATTACAATATTTACTTTCTAAATAGGCATAAACTCTTTGAATTTCATTCTCTATATCACGCACTAAGGCATCAGCCCAATTAAAGATTGTATTTCATTCCATTTCACACCACACACTTAAGCTCTAGCTCTATCTATGATTAACATTATACTCAACTATTCAAAAATTTCCAGTAGTGATGTAACCATACTAGTGCTTTCAAACACATCCACTAAGGGTCTCTAACTCACTAGCCTTGTCTGTTCCTTTAAATTCCAAATATTACCCACCTTAAGTTGTTATTACTCACTACCAAAGAATGTAAGATTTTTGCAAATGCTTCTTTCAATTGGGTTTAGTTATTAAGGTTTAGTTATGAATTCAAAGTCTAAGACAAGCATGTAGCTAAACTCAATAGCATTAATATTCTTATATGTCAATTTCGTCCAAGTATTTTCATTTTATGCATATATACCCTCTTAGGGGCTTATAATCCTAAATTGTGCTTGCTGAGTCTGCCTATGCCTATATGCATCTTCTCAAGTCGTTATGCAATATAAATTCATGCGCTAAATCATAATTTTCAAAACGCTCAAGTAAAATAATAATGTAAAATATATACGAAGTGTACCTACAGTTTCTTCTATATTGATGATTTTGGCTCCAATCACATTCCCAAAAATGCTATGAAAAGCTAAGATCATGTAAAATACAATAGAACAATAGCATGTCAAAAACACACACATTTTCACGGGTCAACAATGTTGAAACAGGGGAACTTAAAACTTTTCAAGAGAATTTGAGTTTTTGGAAGGAATGACCTCTTGGTCTACTATTTGGCTAAGAAAAGGAATTTTTTAGTTACACAATTTTAGTTAATTAATTTAGACATATAAAACAAATAGTGTCCTTGGATACACAATTCCAATCATAGGAATGAAGAGTATAAGTCCTAATTAGCTTAGTGAAATTATAAGTTGGACCAAAATTAATCAATTTTTATGATGTTCAAATGGTAATTAGCCTTAATAAATTTTCACTTTGAATGTTAAAATTAATTTTTGAGGAGTTCATACATTTACACATTAAAAATAATTAGTTTTTAGAGAGTAATAAACTATTAATGCCCAATAAATTTTTCAAAATGAAATAAATAAACTGATTGCAAATTAATACCAATGCACTAAATTTAGTAATAGCAAAATAAATTTATAATTGCCAAGAAATTAATTAAAACACAATTTCATAGAATTAGTAAGTCACACTAATTATTGAATAGATTTCAAATAAGACATTATTACACTAAAGAATTAAATAATACAATATTTTTATGAAAATTGAGTTAAAAATTGTAACATCCTCAAATTTTCTTTACTCTATAAATGATTGTTGAATTATATCAATCTCATTGAATAAAATATAAATAGAACATTGAAACTTTAGAACTAAAATTTTCTTTAATAAAATTTACCAAAATAAGTTCGATCGTTAAAGAATTGAGTAATATTAAAAGAAAATAAATATATAAAAAAATTAATTTTAGATTATCAATAATAGTTTTATATGAATTATAAGAGGGTTAGAAAGATCCAAAATAGAAAATAATAAAATTATAAAATTTGACCAAAATGACCAAACTACTCCTAAAAACACTTAGAATGGAGGGTCCTTTTGGGCAAGCAAATAAACGAGATAAATTCTGAAATTTTTATGGTAAGTTATTGGACCAAATAGGGTTATGAACATTCAAGAAGCAAGACAAAAATCCAAGTACAAAATTCAAACCAAATTCCTCAAAACCAGCCCACATATGATGTGAAAAATGACCCATTTTGTGCCAAAAACTTGCAAAATTTGTAACCTACCCAACCCAACTCAATTTGCACGTTTTCTTAGCTTGAAAGAGAAGCCAATTGACTAGAAAATGAAGCATGGAAGAAGCTGGAATGAAGTGGCCAATAAGAAAGGAAGGCAAGTCATGCAAGTCAAGGTTTCATGATTAAGAGTTTGAATAAGGTGCAAGACTCAATTTTCATCCAATTTTTGAACTTAGGAACCGTGACTATCCTAGGAAAATGGGACTAGAAGATATACTCTAAAGTAGTTAAAAGAATTATGAAGCAACCAAGAGGATTTGAGTACAATTAAATAAGGAACGAAGGACAAGAGTCATGATGGAGGGCAATTTTGACATTAGGAAAGATGGTCATGTGTAGGCTTATGAGAGAAGCTTCAATTGGACCCCAAATTAAATCTCCACACTTGCTACAAGAGGGAATAACCATGAGGGGTCAAGGGAGAGAGAGAAAGAAGCCAATTTTTTTTTTAAAAAAACTCCATGCATAGAAAGAAGGCCACTTTCACATAAGAATGGAGCAATCATGCAAGGGACGTAGAGTTTCTACACTAAACAACTTTTAGCAACCTCCAAACACTTCTACAATCAGTCTCACACCCATCTCTTAAACTCCACCAAGTTGAATCATTCATCAACTTATCATAAAAGTCCTAAATTAGACAATAAACCGATTGTTTACCAAAAACACAGGTCTCTCCGAAGTCGTAAGATCACATATAGGGGCTGATGCTTGCCCAGTGTCGGGAGGTCAAGGAAGTTAGTGACCTGATGACAAGGGAGCTGGCGACCGAAGCTCTGGTGATAAAGTAACCAACTTTCTTGATGGAAGCCTTGATCACGTGGAAGAGGAGACCAAAGGAGGTGGAAGATCACTTTCAAGACGAGGAAAACAGTAAGACAAGGAGAGAAAGAGGACTTCCCAAAGATCAAGCCGAGATCAACCAAAAATCAAGTAAGGGGGTGTACTATTTCATAAATTAAGGGAATACTTTGCTAAATGAATTTTTAAGTTAAAGGAGAGCCTTTAACCCCTTTTATATGATGAAAATTTTGTGGCCTTAGTATACGTATGAAAGAAAAATGAATTGGAAAAAGAATACACAAGAAAGCCACTAAAATTATAAAAACAGGAAGTTTTGTAGAAAAACTAAAATTAACTATAAAACAGTACTATAATGAAATTTTGTTAATGAATTTGTTTGCTATGTGTTATTTTCATGAATCCATGATATATTCATGTGGATTTATGCTTTGGAATTGATTAGATGGACTTTGGAAATTTTCTACGAAATTGCATATTTTTATCATGGAATAAATATAGGTTTTCTATAAAAATTCTTTCTAAGTGTGTATTCTAAAACTTTTCTCTTTGATCTATGTTGTGTGACTTTATTTGAGGATAATTAATTAAGTATATATGATTTTTTTTCTTTGGTTTGAATTATATTGGAGTTAAAAAGTATTTCTTAGGACATTATTGAAGATTTCCATATGAAACTTGAATAAGGAATGGACTAAAATTAGAAAATGACTATGAGGAGGACTTATGGAACCTTGAACATATTTGGAATCTCTGGACTATATGAGAAATATAATAAAAACAAATATCTAAGAATAAATTTGAAAGTTTGAACCTTGATATGATGATGGACTATGATTTTGGACCAAAGTGCAAGACACTTGACCACATGTGTGGTAGAACCAAGAGAATATTTTAAAACTTGTGGAGACATGATTCAAGACCCATAAACTCATTAGAAACGTTATGGACTATCTAAGAATTACCAAAAATTGAGAAAAGGACCTTTTTACAAATAATATAAAGTAAAAGGACTAAACTGTAAATAATGTAACATATGAGAAAACCTTTGCAAAAAATTTTGTTAATATTTTATTCATGTGGATAATTAAATTTTCAAACTTTTCTCACTATTTTTACTTTATTTGGATTTAAATTGAATTAGTTATGATTTTTCTAAAGTTTTGCTACATGAAAATAGTATTTTGGGGCAATATGCCTTGATTCAATTTCATTTTAATATTTTTGTGTGGCGTTATTTTATCTCTATTTTTGTATAAAAATAGACTTTGAACTCTTCTCACCAGTTTCACTTGATTTGATTTGAAATAAAATAGATATGAATTTTTGAATATTATGATGTGTGTGAATGATTTCTTAAGAACAGCTCACTATAAACTCTCTTTGTCTTAAATTTCATGCATAATATCATTTTATTTATATTTTTTTTACAAACTTATTCTTCATACTCACTGAGTTTGCATAAATTAAAGTTAAAATTAAATACTTATAATTTTCTCAATATGTTATTGTATGAGAGTAACGTTTTGTGCATGTTACTAAAAAACCTATTTTCGTTTAAAATGTATAAGTGAAGTTATTTTATTATTATTTTTATATGAAAATAGAGACTATAAGAGAAATATTCTCACTGGGTTGATGAATTTTGAACTTAAAATAAAATAGTTATGCCTTTTCTATTTAACTAATTCCAAGAGGTATGTTATTGAGAGTAACAAAGAATGTTTAGGACTTATTCTGAAATCTGGAAGTTATAAATTTTTAATTATATTTTTCTATAAAACTAGAGAACGAAAGTGAAAGAATTTAACTGATTTCATGAGTTTTGATGATGAATTGAATGAATTATGATTTTTTCAATATATTGTTGTTGAATTGTGCAATTCTATGATATGAACTGAGAAACTAAAGCACAAATTAATTTATGTGAATATTTTGATTTTGAAATTATTTTTATATGAAATAGACATGTTAAGGAGAATAACCTCACTAGTTTCATGTGTTTTGGATAAAAAAATGAATTTATTACAAATTTTCTAATGTGCTAGCTGTCTAGTGAATTAATCTGAAAACAACATAGATGAATTGAAGTTTAATGAATTTTCTAAAAATGTTTGAATTTTGATTGTAATTTTATATTACAATAGACATTTAAAGAAAGAAAACCTTAGTAATTTCATGATGTTTGGACTTGTATTGGATTAGTTATGAATTTTGCAATTTGCTTCATGAAATTTGTAAATTTCTGATTGGTAGCCATGTCTGTGTGATTGATTGTTCTATTGAAATAGAGATGTTATAATGTATCTATTGGACAACTATTGGCTATGAAATTGTTGTATTTGTATTTGTGATTGCGAAAGAGGTTGAATATGCCACGTTACAGGCGAGGAGCAAATAGTATTGGTCTGACCATAGGAGATAAGAGAGTACCCAAGACTTATAGGGGGACCAAGTCTAGCTAACTTGTATCATAGGCAGTGGAAACTTTGCTAACGTATCCTAACAGACACTAGAGCATACCAAGATTAGTTTGAGTGTGGAATGCTGGTAGTAATCATAAAATAAGAATTGTGCACTTATGTTTTGTCTTCAGAAAAGAGAGAAGATGTACATATGACATTAGCAAAATTGCAGATACGAAACTCCCAATCTCAACATGAAAATAAAATGTTGGATAATTAATTAATTACTCTATAGAGAATTCACAAACAAAAGACATTAAATGATTGTTGCTTGATGCTTGAATATTGTTTTGTTTATTTAAGCACCAGTATAGGGATGCTTGATATCGTTGGCCTGAATGATGTTTTGTTCATTTAAGCATATGTATTGTCTTGTATTATTGTTTATGAATGTTTGTACTCACCCTTCTTCTTTGTTTTGTGTCTTTAACAATGTTATGGACACAAAACATTGTTAAAGACAAAACATTGTTAAGCATATGTTTGTAGAATAACTCTCTTCTAGGTGGACTAGAGGAGTAGGAGACGAGATGACTAGGGAGTAAGTTATATGTGTAGTAAACAATGTTTAAGGGTCATTACATAGATCTTCGTTTCTTTTATGATGTAATTAATTGAATGGCTAGTATCGAACACTATAACATTATGTCATTGTATGATATTAGTGTTTTTGTGTAAAAGAGTTAGTTATTGCTTTAAACATAATTGACTCTTATATATGTTAGAAAAAAAAAACTTGGGTATTTTCCTAAAAAGTATCAGATAATAGAGATTGAACTATTGAGAATAGGGACGTTCCAGAAATTATATTATTCATGAAATGAAATTTAGGATGAAATCCAATTCTAACCATTTATCTGTGTTTTCATATTAATCCTTTGTGTATATTTTACATTAATTATATTGATCTGTTTTTGTATTCCTAGCTTCAATATGGATACAATCTTCGTGAAAATGATATCTTCATTGGAATACAACTATTGCAAAATTATGATACAATCTTCGTGAAAACGATATCTTCATTGGTGCACTTATAAAGTTGAATTACTTTTGCTAATTCAAGATTATCAAGTATCAAAGCCTGTCTTTATGCATATTTGATTATAATGTTTATCTTATCATTTTCTTCATTTAGGTTTTCTTTTTCTCATGTAATAAGTTGTTTGACAAGTGTATTGAATTATATCAAGTAATAAAGAGAAAGTAAAGTATTATTTTTAAGGATTGAAATCAATGTTTAACAAAGCACAACAATTATTAATTGAAACAATCTTTTAATATTGTTTTGATGTGATTTATGCAATAATTAGATGTTTAAAATCAAAATTTGAGTTAGACAACAATTTAGAAGAATAAACTTGAAATAAATACTGCAAACATACAAAGATAAAGGTACATCACGATAAATGAATTGGCTACAAATCAATTTTTTTCCCTTAACAATTATTTTCTGAACTCAACTTAAAGGTCTAATTCATTAAGATAGTTAAGCTCTAATTGTTGATAACTTTATCCTAATTCTTAGTCAATTTTTTAAATTTCTTAGTATTTAATTAAGAAAAGCATTACATGCAAGAATTAACAATGATTACATAATTCTAAATCCCTATCCCCAGTTAGTTAATTGAGTCATCCACTTCAATTTTGACAATTACACTAATTTTTTAATTGTGATAAACTCTTGATTCATGGAATTGAGTAGTCAATTCAACAAAACATTAAATAAAGAAGAAGATAATGCAATTGAATAAGAAAATTATAAATTGAGATTACTAAAAAATATTATATATGGTTAAATCAAAATTCAATCATATTCCAACCTAATAAATTTAGGACACATTGAAAAATGAAAGAAAAACTGAGAAAATAAAAAATGTTAACAATAAAAGAATTGTTCATTAAATCTTTTGTTTCCATGATCTTGACCTCCAATCTAAAATAAGAAACTCATAACCAGTGTAAGAAAATAAATTTTAAAAGTGAAAAATGAAAAATGATACAAATGCTTTATTTTGCGCTTTATTTATAGGCATTTTGTAGATAACCAACGTTGAGACCTTAAAAATCGAATGTCTCAATTCACACCTTCGAAAGTGTTCAAATAATTGTAAGTAAAAATGTTCGTAGTTAAAAGTGGACATTCCCACGAGTACCTTCCAAAAGAAAAGTTTACTTTTTTCTCACGATCTCATACCTCAACATTCTACTTTCTTCTTGCTATTGTGCTTCCTTCTTAGTGTTTATATTATCAAACACAAAAATAATTAATTATTTTGCTAGAAAATGCACACAAATTTATTATTTTCCTTTCAAGTACCTTTTTTTCTAAAAAGATTCACTTTTTATTTTTTATTTTTTTTAGTTCTTCATTCTTTCAAATTACTTCACAATTAACCATACAACTCTACTTATGATATGGAATCATCACTTTCAAATTACTTCACAATTAACCCTAAAAATCCACTTATGATGTGGAATCATCACTGTTTTGCAAAAAAGAAAAAGAAAGACAATGATTAAAAATATTAAAAACAAGAGAGCACCAAAAAATTATTAAGCCAATTCTAATTGTAATATTTTTAATTTTGAATTATTATCTATTTCTTCTTTCAATTGTTTGTATTTTATCCTTCTTTTAGGAACTCTTATTGTGTTTCATTGTCTTGAGCCTGTGGTGTTCTAACCTTTCAACTATCCTGTCAACACATTTTAGGTTATTTGCTTGATTAAGTATTTTAATTTGTTTAAAAATAAGAAGTAAAGGAGAAGCTTTTAAGAGATAAAAGACTAAAGTGATTATTAAGAAAAAAAAAATGTTAATATAAGTGTGAAACATATGAGTGTGATCATTACTTGAGTGCATAAACATGAAGAATTATTGTGAAGTCTTTTCTATTTTTAACTAACAATTTTATCACTATTCTTACAACTCTTTCTTCCTTCCTATTATACGTGTTCGAAGATGAGAAACCTAGGGCATTACCACCAATCCAATCGATTGAGCATCAAATAAATTTTATACCTTAAGTTTCTGTTTTAACAAATTAGCAGCTTATAGGACCAACACAAAGGAGACAAAAGAGATTCAATAACAAATTGAAGATTTGCTTGCAAATAGTTAGATAAAAAAAACATAAGTCTATGTGTAATACATATCTTGTATTAAAATAGGATGGTTCTTGAAAAATAAGTACTAAATATAGGGCTATCAACAATATCATAATAAAGTATAAACATCTTGTTCTTAGACTAGACAAAATATTAAATGAGTTACTTGAGTCTATTATTTTTCAAAAAAATTAATTAAAAAATTATTATCATCAAATAAGAATGAAAGGAGAAAATGAGTAAAAAATCACTTTATGATTTAGACTTAATAAGAGTTTTGAGAAGATTCAATATTTTATTATAAATATAAATAGGTTTTTATATATCATATGATTAAAATTAAGATTTATCTAAATTTAATCAAGAAATACTATTTATAGAATTTATTAAGATTTGATTTGGATTTAGTTGGCTTTTGTTTATATTTTATTAAGATTGCATTTAAGATTTTATTCATATTTGATTAGCAGGATTAAATTAGAATTTCAGTAAGACTCTCTTTAGGATTTAGTCATAATTTTCTAATATTAATAATCATACATTTATAAATAATGATTCAAGTAGAAGTAATGAAAGAGAGAGAAATATATTATTATTTTTGTAATAAAAATTTCTTAATTTCTTATCTTTAGTGGCTCCACACCATTTCCTTTTATTAATTGAGAAGTATTTTTAAATCAGTATCAAGAATCACGAGCAAATTCTTGTGAGAAGGTTATCTTCTTTTGAGTTTGTAATGACAATGGGTTAAAGTTTCCAACTTGACGTTATGGTATTTTAAAAAGCACAGAAAAATTTATTTGACTTATCATAAACATAATCTGAGATTCTAGTATTTTTTTGCTTATGTTGTGTTTTGCTCATTATATCTTAGGTTCTAATAGTGAAGATTAAAAGAAATAGAAAATTGAAATCAATTTTAAATTTAATAAATATTGTTTTAAACGACGTAGTGATATCTTATCCATTATGATAATCACCCGATACAGAAAGTTCTTAAAATTTCGTACGAATGGACGACCAAGCTTCTCTTTTGTCCTTTTACAGTGTTTTACTTTTCAGCAGTTGCACCATTCAAGACATAACCAGACCCTTCTTAGAAGATAAAGTCTTGTTTAAACAATTTAACTATCAATATCGGATCATTAAACACGACTCTCATCTCAGTCATGGAATCCTAAAATAAAAATGCTAGAAAAAAAGATAACACATAAATTGTTAGTCTGCAGGGAACAGAGAAAAGAAAAATGCATCCCCACAATTCTAAATCTTATGTTTCAGAGTTAAGATCCACTGGAGTGAAAAACTGTAAGCAAATAAAAGAAAGAAAGAAAAACCATCAGTCTAGTAATAGTATGAATAGAATAATACCATAGGCAAATTTTAAAAGTGAAAACAAAAAAGGTTAGTGGCATAACAAAAGAAACTCTTGCTATTTCCCGGTGGATCATCTTCATCAAATATACTTAGATCTGCGTTACTATGTGGGTCCTATACCTATTGATATTCATAAAGCCCTCTGAATCAGACTTTCTCCTTCACCACTGCCACGTGCTTACAACCTCATGCTTTGTTGATTCACGATAGCATGTCAATTTGCCTTCAAAACCTCACCCTATTAGTCAGAGACCACATCGTCAATTTTAAATTGCTCCCCTATATCTATCCCCTATATAGATTTTAAACAGGTCTCTTTTCATCTTCCATCAATCCTCTAGAGCAGTTTTCGAGCTGAATAACCCATGTACGTTTGCTAGTCCTTTTTGGGATAAGATTCTTATCCATTTAGCAAGAAATTGGATGTTCGCAAAGGGTATATTCTCCTTACATGCCTACTTTCTAGGGTTTAGAAACGAGACTTCATCAATGCTTTGGATTCGTCCCCTGCAAATTTCACAAAGGGTATATTTTTATTAACTCATTTATTAGAAATGGAATCAGCCCTTCCGCCCCGGAGGGAGATGATGGCTGATGATCCCCAGCTCGTGATCGATAACTTTCTCTCTTTAAAAATTGAAAACAACAAAATAAAATTGAGATGTGAATTGCGGAAATAGTGAGTAATTTCTATTGAAATCAGTTTATACGTTTCAGCCACCGACTCAAAAGAGCTACCCATAAAATGAAACATAGCAAAGATATATTGGGGGGTGGGGGGTGGGGTAGGGAACCGAAACTCATGTTTCGCGCGGACAAATAGCCACTAGCCAACGCTGTTCTTCAATTTCCATTACAGCGTAACAAATTCCAAAATCGCAAACCCAATTAGTGAGTGGTAAACTTCACAATGAATAACAACAAAAAAAAATCTTCAAGCTCACTAAGTCTGAATAAATGTGCTTGGGACTGGTCTAGGCACTGTTGCACGTCGTCCGCACACATGAGAAGGCTCTGTCAAACAAAAATTTCGGACCAAGCCATTATCGAATTTCAAAACGTAATCTCGTCAAATCCACAGCATTTCGAATTAACATAAAACAACAAAGACCCCGCCACCGGAGAATTCAAAACTTGCTAAAAATAATGAAATCCTAACAAGAAACAGAAATTTTAGGATACAACTACGGTGCAAGGGAAGATAATGACAAAAGAACACGATGACATTTACCATCCATGAACACACACGCATGCAAGTGACAAATTAATAAGACTCCATATTTTTGGGAGCAAATTATGGCGGTCTTATTAATTCCATATTTCTGTGTCTTATAGGCTGCAATGTTGCAGCAATTGCAACGCTGACACAGGCACGGGCCATGTTGCTGAACCATCGATCGCCATTCACCAGGTTCACTCACTCCTTTGCAAGAACCAAATCTCACTGCCAACACGTGACGCCCAAGTAACGCACTCCCATTGAACTCATTTATACACAAGCGCATAAAACATTAACTCACTCAAGATAACGCCGAAACTTCCCTCTCTTTCTCTCTCTCCTAGCCCTACTCTGTCGTCACCCTTTCCTACTTTTCCTCCCTAAAAAAATTTCCCCTATTGGATTTTCCTTCATTTTTTTCTATCTTTAAATACTATTTCATTGCAATTTATCTGGGAATTTATTTTTTTCCATAGAAAATTATTTTTTTAATACTTGTCTTCAGAGCGCTCCTCAGTTCGCCAAAAACAGATCCCTCTTTTCTTCTCTGCTTCATTCGACCTCGTTGATCGAAACTTCCCGACATTATCGTAATTCAATTCCCTCTTTCTCTCCGAGCACTTCTTGCTTCCTTTCTCCAGATTTCAACTTGCGTCCCCGTTTCGCGCTTCCCCCTGTTGCTCTGTTTTGCGGAAGAATTCTATTCCTTTCAAAATTAGGGTTTATGTTCTGTCTCCGGTTTCGATTCTCGGGAGTGAAATTTACAACCCCGAATATTTGATCGTGCCTTCTTTCGATAATGATAATCAAGCGGAGCCTGAAATCCGAAATGCCGAGTCTGAAACGGCGCAGACTCGGCGACTCGCCGAGCGAGGGCGACGAGTCCGCGGCGGAGAGGAAGAAGAAGAAAAGAAAGACGAATGGTTATTGCTACCCTTTGAATCTCTTCGCCGGGGTAATTCCCGCGAGTTTTTCCGGCTTACTTGGCGCCGGCGCGGCTTTGGAGAAGAGCTGCAAAGTGGAGCCGAACTCCAAGGGCGACGAAGACAGAGGTGACAAGAAGAACGGTTCGCGGCCGGCGCTGGTGCAAACGTCGCGGGGGCGGGTTCAGGCGCTGCCGTCGCGGTTCAATGATTCGATAATTGAAGATTGGAGAAAGGATAGCAACAAAATTGCTACCGGCTATGATGATGAGGAGGTTGAGAGTGTGAAGAAATTGCCACAGAGAAAAGGGAAGAGCAATATCGGTCACAAGGGTCGGGGGTATTCTGCATTGTGTGAGGAGGTGCTGCATAAGAATTTTGATGCCAGAAAGGGGTTTGTGGAGTTGAGGGGCAATGAGGGTGTTTTGGAGAAGAAGAAGAAGAAGAAGGATGGGTTGTATGGACCAGAAGACTTTTATGCTGGGGATATAGTGTGGGCCAAGGCAAGGAAGAAGGAGCCCTTTTGGCCTGCCATTGTCATTGATCCTATGTGTCAGGCACCTGAGCTTGTTTTGAAGTCCTGTATACCTGATGCTGCTTGTGTCATGTTTCTTGGCCACTCTGGGAGTGAAAATCATAGGGTATTATTATTTATTTGCTGTTTCCTTTGAACTTCTTTTCTCATGGTTTTAAATTGCGGTTCGCAACCAGAAATGGGGCTTATAATGTCGTCATTTTGGAGGCTCCGCATCTAGATTGCAATTATGTCCTGTAGTTTTCTACAATTTCAGTTATTGTAATGCAGTTTCAACCGCAATTTAAAAGCTTGAGCTTGATGTTTAGCAATCTGGATGTTTAAAGTTAATGACGTTTGTTTTGTGATACTGGGCAGGACTATGCATGGGTCAAGTATGGGATGATTTTTCCATTCATTGATCATGTAGACAGGTGCACAGTTGCTGGTTGTCTTTCTGTTTATGTTGTCTAGGATTATAGTTCTTACTTTTCTTTCCTGAAGAATTTGTGCTTTCAGCTTACTATGAGTTATATTACTTGAATTAGGTTTCAGGGACAGTCTGAATTGAGTTGCTGTAATCCTGCTGAGTTTCAAGCGGCAATAGAGGAGGCATTTTTGGCAGATCAGGGCTTTACAGAGAAGTTGATAACAGATATTAACACTGCAGCTGGTAACGGTTGCGGTAATTTGATTCCGAAAGGCTTTCAGGAGGTCACTGGTTCAAACCAAAATGCAGCATGTCGCTTTCTGAATCAGGTAAACAATAATTCAGCTACAGGGCATATATTTGTTTCATCATTTGGAGATCTGCATGGCTATTAATGTACTCATGTGTCATGTTTAGAAGATAATTAAGGAAAGTTGATAATTTCGAACTTAAATTCACTTCTGAAATTTCACTGCGGCACTTTCTTTCCTGATTGGTAGGCCTGATACTGACTTATAGATTTGACATACTGATTTATTTTACTTTGCTGTTGTAATTATTGTTATGCCATTGTCCATACTCCATACTACTCTAAAATGCAGAAGTGAGGAAGCCAACTGACATTTGGACAAGTTAAACTAATTGTTTATTGGTTTGGATTCCATGTGTAGAATTTATTTGATAAGAAGAAAGACATGCGACCTTGTGAAGTATGCGGACTGGAGCTTCCTTTCAAACTGTCAAAGAAAACGAAAGATTTGATTCCTGGCAGCGAATTCCTATGTAAAACATGTGCTAGGGTTTGTGCAAATTGCCTACAGTTTATACTTAAGTCTGTTATGGAAACATAACTGAATTACTCTATTTCTTTAAAAATTTATATTTTGTTGTCTTTGAAATCGATTTCTCTTTGGACAGTTACCGAAATCAAAATATTATTGTGGCATATGCAAGAAAATTTGGAATCATTCGGATAGCGGAAGTTGGGTGAGTTAGTTTGATCCTGTCAGCTACTTAAGGTTATGTTGTTTTCAAGCAACTTTTATTTTTTTAGTATTGATTTTGTTTCCCCTTTTGGGTTATTCTCTTTGAATTAGGCTTGCTGCGATGGATGTAAAGTATGGGTGCATGCAGAATGCGACAAAATTTACGGCAAACTTTTCAAGGTTTATCCATTACTCTTGCATCTAAATGTTATCCCTTCTTCACATTCAAAGCTCAGTAAAGACATTTTGTTTTCTTCTGATTGAGATATTTTGTTTTTGAAGACTCTGGGAGGCACTGATTATTTCTGCCCTACATGCAAAGTGAAGTTTGACTTTGAGTTATCCGATTCAGAAAAATCAGAGTCAAAAGTGAAGTAAGTTATGCGGTTCTTTTTCTCTGTGCCTATTTGTAGCTTAACTTAGTAAGTTCTTTGTAATTTTAGGATTCAAGTTCATATACCAATTTATCATATTTTTATTAGATTTCTTAAAACTGTCGTTTTTATTCTTGGGATTATTATTACTGACTATAGTGTTGATATAGATTGAATGAAAGCAGGGCGAAACTATTGCTTCCGAACAAGGTCACTGTTCTCTGCAATGGTGTGGAAGGCATATATTTTCCAAGCCTTCACTTGTAAGCATGAACTCCTTCAGAAGTATTTTATATAATTTTTTATACCTATCATCATTGCTCTCTAGTAACTATAGTTATTTATTACTTACCAGCTATCACCATTTATATTTAAAATGGTGTAGCAAGTTGAATAGATTAATACTTTTTCTAGATTGGTAATTAAAACATCCAATCACTTGCCTGTCTTACGCTGATTATTTTTTTCTTAATAAGGAGGGAGAAGGTGACATTAGTTCTTTATGAGGCTTTTCTATTTAACAGAAAAAAAAAATACTGACGAGAAATTTAATAACATCGGTGCTTAAGTTCTTTTGCTTTAGTTCCCTGTGATTAGCAGCCTGATGGCTAACTGAAAAGCTATGCTGAAAGAATATTTTATCTTGCTCTAGTGGAAGGAATCCTAATTTTCATTAATTTGAATACTGGCCAAGTTTCCACCCACACTCATGCCAAACAATATGTTTAAGTATACAAGTCAAATTCCATATCAACTTAAATGGATTATTAGTTAGACATGTTTAGCTTTGATTCCCAATTTTATTTTATTTTTTTATATGCTTTTCTGCAATTCTAATTCATGAAAATTCAGCATTCAGAATATGAAATTTAGGACCCTGACTCCAATAAATGAAAATTGATGATGACAGTTTGCAGTTTTACACATGATCTTGTGTATGTTCTGATGGGACTCAAACCCGCAATAAAGGCAAGGCCTCTTGGATGCGAGTCCGATGATGCCTACTGTTTGGCAGATTTATTCCCATAAGAAGAAAGCCAATAATCAGTAACAAGGGCTTAATAGGAAGTTAGTTGGGATTTTGAATAAGATAAGCTTGGGATAGTTTGTTAGAAGAGATAAGGATTAGATTAGTTTAGCTATTCTTTATTTAAGCAATCAGTTTTGGTTATTGGGAGATGGCTTTGGAATAAGAGAAGGGAGAATTTCACTCTCTGGGAGGAGCTGTCGCTCTGGGGATTCTTGTAATCCGTTCTTCAAATAATTAATAAAAGTTCTTGTTCTTCTTTAATTCTTCCTGAATTCTGTCTCTGAATCCTAACATGTTCCATGAATGTGAGCTTGTAGGAAATATTAGTGGCTTTTGTTGTCTGGGCTTTTTTGTGTTGATCTGATGGGGGTAAAGTAAAATTTGAGAGATGCCTAAATAATTAAACACTGCCATGTTTTAAATTTCCTGATATTTGATGTTAGTTTTTAATGGGACATGGTGATCATGTCTAAATAATCTGTTTCTTCTTTTTGGTTGTGATATGGAGGAAATGATTTTTTTTAATTGTTGGTCATGTTTTCCTTTAGAGTTTTGTGCAAGTGTGGTTTTTGCGAGAATAGGAAACAAGCACTTGGCGAATGGGAACACCACACTGGTTCCAAATATAGAAATTGGAGAACAAGTATTCGGGTGAAAGCATCCATGTTATCACTGGAAAAATGGGTTCGTATATCACTATATTATTTATTTTAGTGCATATTACTCGTTACTCCTTATTTGTTTGCTGTGAAAATATGCTACTTATTTATGTGGTTACACTCTTATAATGACCATCGTAGTGTCTAAACCATCCTCTTTCTAGAATTGTAATTTAGTACAAGACGTTTGATGTTCTTGTATACATTTATTATATTCTACTTTACCAATTACTATTGTTAATGGAAATTTTTTAAATATTAAATTTTATAATATCACTATTCATCAACATTCATATATTATTTTTATTATAAAGTCTTCAGTGTCAAAATGCCTATGATACTGGCCTATTAAGAATATGTAGGAACTTATAATATTAGTCTCTTATGATTAGCATAAGGGACGCTTAAAAGAAAGATTCATGTTGCAGATTTATTGGGGGAAAGGCTTTTATTGTAAGAAACTAATCCAATTCTTTTTGACATCTCAGATGCTACAATTGGCTGAGTTTCATGCTAATGCTGTAGCTTCTGTGAAACCTAAAAGGCCTTCCTTGAAAGAAAAGAAGCAGAAGTTGCTTACTCTTTTGCAAGGTACCTTTCAACTCCTTCCTATTATGTTCAACTTTACAATGTGGTAAGTTTTCTAGATGAATTTCTGAATGATAATGGTACTGCTATTTTCTCTGACAGAGAGGTATGAACCAGTTTGTGCTAAGTGGACTACAGAACGATGTGCTGTATGTAGATGGGTTGAAGATTGGGACTACAACAAAATCATCATTTGCAACCGGTAAGCATCTTCAGTTATTTATAGGGATTAAAATGCGTAGGTCTAAAAATTTTGTATCAGATAAATGTTTGGACGATTAACAATGGATTTAATTTATGTCAATATCTTGAAATGATATCATGGAAAAGGTACCTCCAGCATTTTTGTCAAATGTATTTTCGTCAAATGCATTTGACAATAATATGCACCCTTTCTTATGTTGTTCTTATTCCGTGTACGGTAGTCTGTCATTTTGCTTTGCCTAAACATTTTTGCAGCCATTCCATCATCTCTTATCAGTTAGAACAATGAAACAGTTTGTTTATAAAAGCTTTAACTATCAAGCAAGGCTTTCTCGTTTCCTTTTTTTTTTGCACTTAATGATGAATTGCATTGCAATTAATATAGGAATGCATTATATATTTTATAGATGTCAAATAGCCGTTCATCAAGAATGCTATGGAGCAAGAAATGTTCGAGACTTTACGTCATGGGTTTGTAAAGCTTGTGAAACGCCTGAGATCAAGCGGGAGTGTTGTCTTTGTCCAGTAAAAGGTGTGTCTTCCATAATATTTGAGATGTATTCTATATAAATTATCCTTTTACTTGTTTGATGATGCTATAGAGTCATAGACTCACCATCGCCTTGTGAATTATATTTTGCACAATTTCCCCACTCAATTTTCTAAACCTTGTATATGCATATAATTCACTTTTATTTTTCTTCCCCTCTTTTGACTATTATGTTTATGATACTAGCAAGCAACTTTGGTAAATTTTTTTTTCACTTATCTTTACTTTGTTATAACGTCTATAGTCTTATCCTCTGAAATATGATTGGACCTCTCAGGTGGTGCTCTAAAGCCAACTGATGTTGACACATTATGGGTTCATGTCACTTGTGCTTGGTTTCGACCTGAAGTATCTTTTGCTAGTGATGAGAAGATGGAGCCTGCTTTGGGTGTTTTGAGTATTCCGTCAAATTCCTTTGTGAAGGTGGGATATTGGTTACCACCTTTCTTACTCTGTTTCAAAATGTACTTAATATCGTTTTCTTTTTAAGGAAAAGCATAGTACATCACTATAACTTTATGGTGTATTTAACATTTGATTTCAAATAAAAAATAAGATTTTTACACAGCTAAATAGTATTAATCACTGATTGGTGTAATTTATTCTTTCCATATTTTATGCCACATTACAGAATTCATTCGCACCACGTTATCAAGATTATCAGTATCTATCTGATTTAATTATTTCTCTCAACAAATCTAGTATCTTGAATGATATAGATGCTCTTAGTCTGGTCGTAACTTATATATGCCAATGCAATCTAAAGCCTGCATTAATTGAATTCCAGATTTGTGTTATTTGCAAGCAAATTCATGGTTCGTGCACACAATGTTGCAAGTGTTCCACTTATTTCCATGCCATGTGTGCATCTCGGGCCGGTTATCGCATGGAGGTGAGGATTCACTCAGGTTAACTTGGTTCCTATTTCATGTCATATTCATTTTATTATCCTGATTTATGCAATGTGATTTTAGTTTTTATCATACAATTTGATGACTGATTGCAGTTAGTCACCATTAGATTTTTGCCTTGCTTTTCTTGTTTGAAATTTTAATTTAATTAAAATGCTTAATTTCAAGCAGAGCATTATATATATATATATATATATATATAATGCTCTGCTTGAAATTAAGCATTTTAATTAAATTAAAATTTCAATATATATATATAGATGCCAATAATCAACATTAAAATATACTTCATTATCTTGTCTTAGCTTGAATATTATTCTGTATCATGGCTTACTTTAAGTTGACAAGTTGCATTTTTTCTTATGGACAATTTATGATCCATGAAATGGTTTTTAACTTTTGTCCCCTGTAAATGCAGTTGCATTGTATGGAGAAGAATGGTAAACAGACAACAAAAATGGTTTCTTATTGTGCTTACCACAGGTATAGGATCCTAAATTGCATGATTTTACTTTTATTCCTTTCTACTGGTTCTTTTACCGCAGTAGCTTTTGTCAAACACTGTTTTTAAAATTGCACATAGAAAATGGGCTTATTTGAAATTCATTATTTCATTTTTTCATCTTAATCATGTCTATATTTTTTTGCAGAGCTCCCAATCCAGATACTGTTTTGATTATGCAAACCCCTCTTGGAGTCATTTCAACCAAAAGCCTTCTCCAAAATAAGAAGAAAGCTGGGTCAAGGTTAATTTCAGCTAACAGAATAAAGGTTGAAGACACTTCTCCTGCAGATAACACTGGACATGAGCCATTCTCTGCTGCTAGGTGTCGTATCTTTCAAAGAACAAATCATGCAAAAAAGGTAGCTCAGATTTTTGTTTTTTTTTTTTTTTTCTTGGTAAATGTTTGGCTTAATCAAAATAACATTCTCTAATTTCTATTTTACATTGTTTATTCTATTTATGTTTTAGTTTTGTTTACATTACTCTTCAAGGCCAATGTTAAGAAAACAAAAGTAGAAAGTTTTTATTAAGAAAAAAGAAATAATGGAGTTCCATATTTCCAATACAATTAATGCTTTCTTTCCTAACGAAAACCTTTCTTCCATAGTTTTCTTATAGGCTGATGTTAAAAAATCACTTGTATTTCCAGTGAAAGTGCTTGTGTGATTAAATGTTTGTGATATTGTTACCCAATGTCAATCAACGTTACCTATATATAATGCATTTTGTTAACAACTAACGTTACCTATATATATTGCATGGATGCAGACTCACTTGTATGTGATGCAATGGTGAAAGTCATGCGTACTGCTTTTTATTTTGATTCCTCCACTTCTATATTTACTACCGAGACCTTGTTTGGACCACTGTCTGTCGTTTTGCATCTTTATCAGTTGATGAAAAATAAAATCTCTTTTTATCTTTTCTACCTGGTAGAGAACAGCAGATGAAGCCATTGCTCATCACGTAAGGGGTCACTACCATCATCCTTTAGATGCAATACGGAGTTTAAGTGCACACAGAGTAAATCCTTTATCTTCTCCAAATTAAATGGGATTTTCCTATTCGTAGTTTTAGCTTGAATGTGTGATTTAAACATGTCCAGGCCCCACCATCCACCACCACCCCATTTCACTCTTTGCTCATCCCTTTCCCTCAAACAGGTGGTAGAAGAGCCCCAGGCATTTTCTTCTTTCAGAGAACGCCTTTATCATTTACAGGTAAATCCCCTCTTTCTTAAGTGTTTTATTGGTTCCGATGATCAATTTTCTGATTGTCTTGCATGATTTCAGAGAACTGAAAATGAACGAGTTTGCTTTGGTAGATCAGGCATACATGGATGGGGCCTCTTTGCACGTCGAAATATTCAAGAAGGAGAAATGGTATAAATTATAAAGATTACACATGATATCTTGGCCTATTTGAGAATTTGGAAGTCTTTTGTACATAATTTATTGTCTTGTGTTCTGCATGAATTTGAGATGTAGAAATGCTGCAAAGCCTGACAAAGTTTAATTTCCATTTCTTTTGCTTTGTATATTTTCTTTTATAGGGTTGGTTTTGTCTTAAGAATATACCCTTTTGTGTTGATTTCTGGTTTAGATGTTGACAAAATTAATTCTCTTTTACATCTATTTTGGCATGAAATATGATTTTAATATTTGCCGAAGCATAAAATCTATGTTCAATGATCATCCATTGTGTTTCATTTCCATGTAAATCAGAATACAGCCTTTATTGTAATAATAATGAGTACGATTTATTCCAAACAGGTTCTAGAATATCGGGGTGAACAAGTGAGGCGCAGCATTGCAGATCTAAGGGAGGCACAATATAGATTGGAAGGGAAAGACTGCTATGTGAGCCTTTTGCCCCACCCGTGTTGTTTTTGTTTGACCACTAGATTTAAATACCAAAACATTATTGGACTTCTCTTTATGTTAGGTTTTCTCTGCTCTTCTTAATTGTTTGTATCTCATCACATTAAATTGTCCTGGTTTCTTTATTTTTGCAGCTTTTCAAGATAAGTGAAGAAGTGGTTGTAGATGCCACTGATAAAGGAAACATAGCGCGGCTAATTAACCATTCTGTAAGTCAACCAAGCTCACTGGATAACACACTGCACAATTTTCTTGGTTGGAACTTGAGATTGCTCCCTTCAAAACTTCAGAGAGCAATCTTAAAAGCAGGAGATACATTTTCCTCCAGTAGGAGCCAAACATTGCTGATATTCATTTTTGTGCATTATTGCTTCCCTTGTTCGGTTGTTACCTCATTACTGGTTATTTGTCGTGATATCTGACCAGTTTCTTTGTTCATGTTTACACAGTGTATGCCAAATTGCTATGCAAGGATCATGAGTGTGGGTGATGATGAGAGCCGGATTGCTCTCATTGCTAAGACTGATGTACCTGCTGGCGATGAGCTAACGTATATCCCCGTTTGTATTTCTCACTTGTGCTGCATATGTTCATGTGTGCATGTGCATTTCTGTCATTTCAGCATGCTAGAAATACTAGCAATACACAAACATATTATGCAACACACTATAATCCATATTGGTCTCACTAAATGACGTGGGTCTCAATGTCCAACTCTCCGTTTTGATGGAACCCACGTAAATTTTAACCAATACCATAGAATTATGTTACTAGCTCTTCTCTTTTCTTTTATCAAATTCCTTTTAAAACTTATGTTGATTGTAACTGGCAGGTATGACTATTTGTTTGATCCTGATGAACCTGATGAATTTAAAGTACCTTGTTTATGTAACGCTCCGAATTGCCGGAAATTCATGAATTAGGATTTATTCAGATCGTGATGATAAGTATTGTTTCTCCGCAAGGAAGTACTAACCCATCCCCTCATCAGCGGGAACCTCACAGTTAAACCCAAGCTGTAATTTTAGTCAAAGTATGTGAAAAAGTATAGGAAAAAGAAAATCGTGGCATAGATTTGTCTTTTACCCCTCTAGTGGTTTCTTATAGTTTCGCTTTCCTTTGACATTCATCAAGGCTTAATAAAAGCTATAGATTTAGCAGTTTTTTGGCTCTTTTGTAAATGTGGCAGAAAATATTACTTTATTTTCTTAATTTAATGTTAAACCAATTCTTGCTGCCTTGCTTTTGCGAGCTTCGCTTATGTTGTCCTTTACTCATCTATTTATGCCGGGAAAGTTAGCTCTGTATAAATAGGGATTAATTGCTGGGCGTATCAAAGTTAGAGTCTTTTAAGACTCCGATTGTTGGTAATAATAACAAAAGGATAACTTTTTTATACTATCTTATTTTTACTGTTTATCTAACTAATAATTTATGATATGCTTGGATAAAAATAAATAGATAAAATAATATTATCTAATTTGAGATTTTAGTATGCATTAATCGTAGAATAAGATTATCAGATTAAAAGATGTATTTTCTTATCCTATCCTATCCTATTTTATCTAACTTTTACATTCTATTATGTTTACTAAATGAGTTACAAAATTATCATTTTATCTTTATTTCCGAGTGCAAGAAACCCATCAAGATTTGCACATCAATTTAGCCCAACTTTGCATGGAAGGTTCTACCATCCATTTTTTTATTTTCCTGTTGGATGACAATGGAGATTTGATATGGGAGCAATTCAAAATCGAGTTGATGGAGCAGTACGGAAGTATAGGAGATGGAGATATTTACGAACAATTATGGGCGCTACAATGGAAGGGAAGTGTTGATGAGTATACACGAGTTTGAGCGGTTTACAGCACAGGTGAAGAAGATATTGCACAAGCATGAATCCTGGGTGACCCAGCGAAGGTTGGAGATGTTTTGAACCAACAAGAAAAAGTAGTGGTGAGGAGAAAGGTTGAGTCTATGTCAAAAATGGGAAGAAGACTACGATTAAGGAGAGTGTAATAAAGGAGGGCCCTACAGGCTAAGGCCCAACATAATACACGACAAGAAGAAGAAATTTTAAATGTTGTACATTAAAATTTCTTGTTTGTAATTTAAACAAGGAATTTTGTTGAACTAAAAAGAACAAAAATTTGAAATGACACATAAACACGCGAAAATTCTTCTTATCTTCTCCAAAATTGAACCATTATGTCTGATCTACTGTTACAAAATCTATCCTAAAATTTCACCAACACTTCATCTACGATCCCTAGTTCCTCCTCTTCCGATCCCATTCGCAATTCCATTGTCTACTCAACTCAAAATCACGGAGTTGTTCAGTTCATTCGCTCGGTCATAACTACACATACGTTAAAGGGAGAAATATGGCTTGACATATTTATTGATAAGATTTCGCTGAAAAATCACTTTAAATAAATTTCATTTTTTCGATATAACATATTCTAGAGAAATAATTATTGTTCCATTATTAGATCATATATCTCTCATACTAATGATGCCATTAAATCAAAATGCAGAGTCTTTTTATCTTTAATGTAATGAAAAGTTGGGATAAGGGGTTCTTTTAATAAGCTTGTGGATAAGTACTTCTAAGGGAAAAAATAATTAAAAAATAATTAAATTCTTTTCATGAGTTAAAATTAATTAATATTTCTCTATTTTTTTAGAAATTAATGTTACTTAATTTTTCTAAAATTTAAAGAGATAGGTTATTTTTAATTTATGGAATAAACTTTATGCAAGTTTTTATTGGACCAAATCTTACCTTAATACAAAGCTATTCAATTTCATTGGCCTGGTAAAAGGCAGCAGTAAAATAGGCACCGATTGTGAAAAAAATTCAAATTGATAAAGGCTGTAAACAAATCACATGGTGTACTTTTCACTTTTTTCATGATTAAGAAACATTTAGTATTATTATATTATAGATTGTGTTATAAAAGGCAACTCTAGTACATGGCAAAATATTAAGTGTTTGTTCCAAAAATCCATTGAGTGAAATTCATATTCTCTTCCTCTTAATTTTGTATGCACAAATTTTAGTATTATTATGTTTCCTTGACAACAAATTGGTATCAGAGCTAGTTAGATCCAGCATTGGTTTTGTGAGTTTGGGAGAAAGTTTGTGTTAAAAGGTTTGAGTGTGTAAGGAACAAGAGAGTCCCTACTTTATCAAAATTTTTAGAATCTATTTGAGAGAAAAAGATGGGCACAAACTATAATATTGTTTGGTCTAGTCCCAAATTAGATGGGAAACTAGATTACAATTATTGGAAATTGTTGATGTCCACCCATTTGAAAGCTCACAATATTTGGAGCTTTATTGAACCAGGCTTACAACAAGGAGCTGAGGATGCAGCTCAAAGAAAGGACCACTTGGCGTTATCACAAATTTACCAAGGTGTAGATTATTCAATTTTTGGCAAAATAGCAAATGTCAAAACAGTCAAAGAAGCGTGGGACATTGTGAAGCTGTCATACAAAGGAGTAGAGAAAGCTCAAAAATCCAAACTGCAATCCATGCATCAAGAATACGAAAGATATAAGATGTCCAATTCAGAAACTGTGAACCAATATTTTTCACAGGTAACAGATCTTGTCAATAAGATGAGGGTGTATGGAGAAGACATCCCTGAGAGCAAGGTGATGGAGAAAATTTTACGCACCATGCCAATAAAGTTCGATCATGTGATGACTACAATAATTAAGTCTCACGACACTGACACCATGACAGTTGCAGAGTTGCAAGGTAGCATTGAAAGCTATGTGAGCAGAATTTTGGAGAAAACAGAAAAGGTAAATAAAGAAGCTTTTAAGAGATAAGTGAATTTTACCAACGTAGCAGAATCCAACCGAAGTGAAGATACTAGAGGTCGTGAAGGTGGAAATATAAATTTTAGAAGTAGAGGACATGGTAACTTCAGAGGAAGAGGTTGTTGTAATTTTAATCAACAATGGAGAGACAACAATTTCAAGACATCTAATAAAAGGAGAGGTGAACACAATTTCAGATCTGCCAACCGTGGAAGAGGAGGCTTCAACCACCAAGAGAGGACAAAACTTTAACTGCTACCACTGTGAAAAGTTTGGACACAAAGCTGTAGATTGTAGATACAAACAACAAGCAAATATAGCAGAAAATTAATATCCATATGTTGGTGAGAGTTCTTATAATCTCCAAACTTTACTTCTAGCAGCAAATAATTTTGCAGGCAATGGAAATATCTGGTACTTAGATACAGGCTGCAGCAACCACATGTGTGGAAAAAAGGAGTTATTTTCTTTACTAGATGAAACAGTAAAATCTACCGTAAAATTCAGAAATAATTCAAATATTCCTATTTTGGAAAAAGGCCGAATTGCTATCAAATTAAAGGATGGTTCTCAAAATTTCATCTCTGATGTCTTTTGTGTCCCTGGTCTTCATCACAATTTGTTGAGCATAGGACAATTATCAGAGAAAGGCTACAACATGAAGATTCGTGGTGGCTACTGTACGTTGATTGATAAAAATAAAAAATTCATTACTAAGGTAAAAATGACTTTTAATCGCCTATTTCCTTTGAAGTTTCAACATAATAAAATTCCTTGCCTGAGTTCCATTATACAAAATGTTGACTGGTTATGGCACATGCGCTTTGGACATTATCACTTTTCTGGATTAAATTTTTTATCTAGAAAAGAATATGTATCTGGTTTGCCTGTTATAAATATTCCTGAAGGTATATGTGAGACATGTGAAATTGGAAAGAAATACAAAGAATCCTTTCCAACTAGAAAGTCCTAGAGAGCAAGAAAACTATTGGAAATTGTCCATTCAGATTTATGCATGGTTGAGATACCAACTTATGGCAGTAGCAGGTATTTTATTACTTTTATTGATAACTTTAGCAGAAAAGCTTGGGTGTATTTTTTAAATAGAAATCAGAAGCTTGTGATGCCTTTAAGTCATTTAAGACATTTGTGGAGAAATAAAGTGGCTGTAGAATTAAAGCATTAAGGACAGATAGAGGCCAAGAATATCTCGCTTGTGTAGATCTCTTTGATCAACATGGAATTCAACATCAATTGACAACCAGATACACTCCCCAACAAAATGGAGTAGCAGAAAGGAAGAGCGGAACAATCATGGACATGGTAAGATGCAAGTTGAAGGCAAAACAACTGCCTAGAGAATTTTGGGCAGAAGCAGTTTCTACTGTTGTGTATTTTGAACAGATCTCCAACAAAGAGTATTTGTGATAAAATACCAGAAGAAGCTTGGAGTGGAAGGAAGCCCTCAATCCAGCATCTCAGAGTTTTTGGGTGTATAGCATATGCCCATGTACCAGATCAACTCAGAAAGAAGCTCGATGACAAAGGAGAGAAGTGTACCTTCATTGGTTATAGCACCAACTCAAAGGTGTACAAGCTTTGCAATCCAATGACAAAGAAAGTAATTATCAGCAAAGATGTGACCTTTGATGAAGAAGGAATATGGGATTGGTCTTTCAAAGCCCAAAAGGAGACTACAGTAATTCCAGAAAATTATGAAGAGGAGAACGGACATGTAGGTCCAACACTTGATGAGCCAGAAACATCAAGCAGACCACAAAGGCATCGAAGACCACCAGCTAGATTGGAGGATTATGTTGTGGGTAATGACAATGACCCATTTGATGAAGAAATTATCAATTTTGCCTTATTTGTAGATTGTGAGCCTGTAACATTTGAAGAAGCTTCAAATAATCAACATTGGAGAAAAGCAATAGATGAAGAAATTCATGCCATTGAGAAGAATCAAACATGGGAGCTGACAGACTTATCAACAGACAAAAGGCCAATTGGAGTAAAGTGGGTATACAAAATTAAGTACAAACCCAGTGGAGAAATTGACTACTTCAAAATGAGGTTATTAGCAAAAGGATACAAACAAAAGCTAGGTATTGATTATTTTGAGATATTTGCTCCTGTGGCGAGATTAGATACAATTCGTGTGCTTATCTCTCTATCAACTTAAAATAATTGGAAAATTCATCAAATGGATGTTAAGTATGCTTTTCTGAATAACACTTTGGAAGAAGTATATGTTGAGCAACCTGCAGGATATGAAGTTGAAGGAAAAGAAGATAAAGTCTACAAATTGAAGAAGGCATTGTATGGCTTGAAGCAGGCACCCAAGGCATGGTATAAGAAGATTGATTCTTACTTTGTGCAAAATGGTTTTCAGAGATGCCCATTTGAACATACTATATATATCAAATCTATTGACCCTGATAATATTCTTATTGTGTGCCTTTATGTTGATGATCTGACTTTCATTGGCAATAATTCAAAGATGATTACAAAATTCAGGGAGGCCATGGTTAAAAGTTTTGAGATGATAGATTTGAGCCTAATGTCATATTTTCTTGGCATTGAAGTTGTTAGCAGAATGATGGAATTTTCATTTGTCAAAAGAAATATACTACAGACATTTTAAAAAAATTTAAGATGGAGAACTCTGTCAATCTCAACACCTGTTGAAGAGATGTTGAAGCTGAAAAAGGATAGTGATGAAAGAAGAATTAATTCAACATATTACAAAAGCTTGATTGGAAACCTCAAATATTTGACTACTACTAGACCAGATATTGTCTTTGAAGTAGGACTGCTGAGTAGATTCATGGAAGAGCCACGCGTGTGTCATTTGCAAGGAGCCAAAAGAATTATGAGATATATCAAAGGTACTCTAACAGAGGGAATTTTTTATGCTAAAAATAATAATGTGAAACTTGTTGGCTATACAAATAGTGATTAGGCAGGAAGAGAATGTTAGGATATAAATTTCATCTTGACAGTGGTGCAATATCATGGTCCTCAAAGAAGCAACCTATTGTCGCTCTTTCAATAGTCGAAGCAGAATACATGGCAGCAGCTAGTTATGCAACCCAGACAGTGTGGTTGAGAAGAATGCTTAAAGTGATGCATCAGAAGCAAGATACTCCTATAGTGATATTTTGTGAAAACAAGTCAGCAATTGCATTATGCAAAAATCCAGTATTTCATGGACGATCCAAGCACATAGATATTTAGTTTCATAAAATCTGAGAAATGGTAGCTAAGAAAGAAGTAGTGATCAAATATTGTCCAACTGAAGAACAAGTTGTAGATATTTTTACAAAACCACTGAAAGCTGAGCTATTTTACAAGTTGAAGAAGATACTCGGAATGATTAAATTACACACTTGATTTAAGGGAGGCAATGTCAAAAATAAATCAAGTATGCACCACAAGTTTTTATTGGACCAAATCTTACCTTATCACAAAGCTATTCAATTTAATTGGCATGGTAAAAGGTAGCAGTGAAATAGGCACTGATTGTGGAAAAATTCAAATTGAAAAAGGCTGCAAACAAATCACATGGTGTACTTTCCGCTTTCTTCATGATTAAGAAATATTTACTATTATTAATTATAGATTGTAGCCTATAAAAGGCAACTTTATTACACGGTAAAATATTAAGTGTTTGTTCCAAAAATTCATTGAGTGAAATTTATATTCTCTTCCTCTTAATTTTGTGTGCATGAATTTTAGTATTATTATGTTTCCTTGACTACCCTTAAGTTCACCCAAAATGGCCCATACAACTAATTTGTGAACTTGGTATTTGTGATGTCATTTGCAGTTAGATTCTACTATTTTTAGTTAAAGCGCCTCAGAATCACCACATAAATCCCCTTTGTTATGTTTATTGACAAATGTCTAGTATTGTATTATATATCCACATATACAAGCATACTACCCTGTAAATCCATGCAAAGCAAATTGGAATAATTTTAAATTGAAAAAATGTTCTATCTTTATGTTTAATTAATTTGTCGTGTTTAACTCTTCTAATTCACTTTTTATGCATTATAAATTTAATACTTTCATTAAGAAGTATATTTGAGAGGCTATTCAACTAATGTTAGAAGCTCTATTAAGAACTACTTTTGGTCATAGAGAATTTATTAAATTCTCTATGTCAAATTTTATGTATTGTGTCTATCTCTTTTATTAGTAGAAACTTTTGATAGAATATGACATGAACAAAGGAATTCGTATAATAAGAAGTAGTTAGGACATAAATATATATGTTTCAAGTTTGTAAGAGTTAAAAGAAATTGATCTTTGGGTTTTACTAATATGTATGTGTGACTATTAAAATGTTATAGATGTGTTACTTTTTAGATTTCTAATTACTGGAATTATTGTTAGGTTTATGTTACTTTTACTGCTATATCAACTTTAATGTTGAAGAATCAACTTACTACTGAATGATGCTATAGAATTTTTTTACAAAAGCATAATATATATCTAATCTACAATGATGAGATGCATCAATATTGGTATTAAAGTTATCAATATTTGCTTTTTCGTTTCTAGTTAAATTGTATTTTACAATCATAAACTAGGTTTAAATCAAAATATCATGTATTTTATACTTTTTTTGTAATAATCAGTTATTTTTTAAAAGTTGTATTTATTTAATTTTTTTTGGTAAAAATTTTCTAATTTTTAAATTATTTATTTTTTAAAATGGGTAATGTTTATTTTTGGAAAAAGATAATATTAGAATTTCAATTTAAAAATATATATTAAAAAATGAAACTTTATATACAGTGAGAATTGAATTGATTATCTAAATAGAAGATATTAAAAATATATCCAAACAAATTATTTGGAAATGAGGTGGAGAATTTTGTACTCTTTACTAGGGTTGCTGCTGGCACGTAGAGGAATCTACCTGACGAGGTGGAGGGAAGTGGAAAAAAAAAAATTACACATTTAAATTATGTTTCAATGAAATATAAAATGAGTAGAAAAAAACTAATAAAAATTAATACGACGAGAAAGAAATATATAAAAAAAAAATAAGATGAAAATATGTTATTAGGATAGTAAGAAATAACAGGAAAATCAGCCAAAAAAAAGTTATTTAGATAAATAAAAAATGAAATAAAAATAGGTAATTTATATGAGAAAAATAACAAAAAAAGAAAAATTTTAATATAATATTTTTTCTTATATTATTTTTTAATATTGTTATATTATTTATTATATATAAACCTTACAACCTTTACCACACAAGATCATAAAAAGTTTTGTAGTAAGCCCCACAAAAAAAAAAAACCCACTACTAGAAAAGCGGTATATACAGGCGGATTTGGGGATTATTTTTTTTTTTTTTTTCTAAAAAATTCTCTGTAGTTTGTCCGCAATTTGGCGTGAACTCATATAGACAGGAATTACAGATGGATTTTTTCGTCTGTAATTTGAAAATAGGAGGGAATTTTATAGCGGGAGTTTATCCGTCTGTAAATATGGCCGTTTTTAACCGACCTTTCAGGTGGTAAATTACAGACAGATTTTTTCGTCTATAAATGGACTTGACGAATTTACAAACAAAAAAATTTGTCTGTAATGTGACACTTGAAACGCACCGTTTCATTAAACCATTTACAGACGGATTTTCCTGTCTGTAATGATAGAAACCCATAAAACGTCGCTTACCCCTTCCCCTTCCTCATTTTTACACAACTCTCTCTCTCACACCCCTCTCTCTCACTCTCTCTAGGAGTTCAGTGTTTTGGCCTTTGCGAGTGATTGGAGCATCCATTTGAAAGAATTTTTGCATCATTGTATTCCTGGTACGATATTTTAACTTTTAATCGGTTTAGTTTTTTAATTTTTTATGTTTTTTAGAGACTTAAAATTTCTAAGATAGAGTTATAGGATTGGAGATTGTATGACTGAGAGGAAGGGCATAGAGGTCCTTCTCTGAACTTGATTATTGTGTGCTGTGGGATTGTTTGTGGAGTTTGTAGAATATGCATGTTGTAGAGTTACAAGGGTATGTGCTCTAGAACGGTTTAGAATTATGATGTGTTTATGTTTGATGTATCGATTAATATATTGTTATATAATATATTAGTTATGTGTGGTAAATTTTTGATTTTTGTAAAAAAATGGTAAATAAATGTAAGGAAATTGACATGCAATAGGGGAGATTCTGCCAAAATTTATATTAAAAATTTGTGTAATGTATAATAGAATGTTGATACCACATTGTATATTTGTATTAGGTTTATATAGTTCTTGAGGAAGATTTTTCTTAGAAATCATCAGTGGATGTATGATAGATTGCACCCAAGTCGGGGGGGAATAAAACTTGAATTCTTTGAGGGTGTAAAGGAATTCATACGTGTCTGTTGTAATTCGCAGCAATTCATCACCAACCAAAAAGTTAGACGTCCATGTTCTAAGTGCAAGTGTAGAAAGTTTTTGGATATTGATTCAATTAGATATGATTTGTATAAGTTTGGATTTAAATATGATTATTGGATATGGACTGAGCATGGAGAAATAGTTAATTTGGAAAATCAAGTAGGTAATTCAAATATATTGCAATCAGGTGAGGATGTAGGTAATGTAAGTTGGGAAGAAAGCAATAGTCGTTATCAAGAAATGGTTTATAATGCTGTTGGTCCTCAATTTTGAATTTTTCATGGTTTTGAAGCTGAACAAGAACCTAATGGAGAGGCTGCAAAGTTTTATAATATTTTAGAAGCAGCAAACAAGCCTTTATGGGATGGGTGTGTGCATTCAGAGTTATCTTTAGCAGTAAGAATGTTAAGCATAAAGTCATAAGGCAATCAAAGTCAGAGTTCATTTGATCAATGGGCAATGTTAATTAGTGAGCTTAGTCCTCAACCTGACTCCATCCCAAAGGACCTTTACCAAGCAAAAAAATTAGTTTCCAAACTTGGATTAAAAGAAGTCAAAATTGATTGTTGTTTGAAAGACTGCATGTTGTATTACAAAGATGATGCTGTTTTGACCAATTGCAAATTATGTGGAGAGCCTAGGTTTAAACCAAGAAGAAGTGGTAGAAGTGGTAAACATAAAGATGTACCGCAAACTAGAATGCATTATTTGCCTTTGATTCCTAGGCTAAAAAGGTTATATGCGTCTATGAGTTCAGCTCCTTACATGATGTGGCATGCTAAAAATAAAAGGAGTGATGGGATAATGACTCATCCATCTGATGGTGAGGCTTGGCAACATTTTGATTCTGTATATCCTGAGTTTACATCCGATTCTAGAAATGTAAGGTTAGGGTTATGTGCTGATGGGTTCGCTCCAAACAATCAATTTAATAAATCATATTCTTGTTGGCCTACTGTGGTTACGCCTTTTAATCTTCCTCCTGAAATGAGCATAAAAAATCCATATTTATTCTTGACTTGTATAAATCCTGGTCCAAAAAATCCAAAGGCTAAAATTGATGTATACCTTCAACCTTTGATTGATGAGTTGAAAGATGGAATAGTTTAAAGAATGAAAGGTAATAATAGTGTATTAATTTTAACTAAGTGTAATTACATATGACTGTCTGTACCTTCTCTAATGAAATTGTGTTTTTGTAGAGCAACTTCTCCATTCCCCCCCTCCAGGACGAAAAGATGATTTTCAAGGCCTGGAAGAGTCGCACTGCAAAGCGACTAAGACAGATGTACACTGAGGCTCGTCAGGACTCTTTTACTGCTGATTGGATAGCACCCAACTTTCTTCATGCCCTGCAGGAGTATTGGGGTACGGATGAGTTCAAAAATCTCTCCGTAAAGAACAAGACAAACAAGGCATCTAATAAGGGGGTTTACTGCATACTGGTGAGTCTACGACTTTGGCTGGCACTAAGATGAACTTGGTATGTGATTTTAAAATTCAGTTTACTTTATCTATAATTTCATATTTGAGATTGTGATTTATTTTGAATTGCAGGAGAAGTCGTTGAAGAGGCCACCTACGACTGGAGAGTTGTTTAAGGAGACACACACTCGCAGGCAGGACAAAAACCTGTGGGTTGATACACGATCTCAAGCCACATATGTAAGTCATTAATATATTGATATTATATGTTATTATTAGTGATTTATAAAATAGTTCTCCAAACTAATATCTACTTATCTGAACTGAACTGTAGGATGATTATGTTCAAAGGCTTAAGGAGGCATCTTTTCAGGATTCAGAGTCAGTAGATGAGGATGCTATCTGGTCACAGACAGTGGGTGGCCTTTATAAAGGTCGCATTTATGGCATGGGGGGCCGCTTTGCAGACTCCATGTCCCTTGCATCTGTCACTGGAGATGCCCCTTCCTATCAACATAATTCCACATCTGTCAACAATTTGTTCTAAGATGTACAGCAAGTCACTGAGGAAGTTGAGGACATGGTCCGCACTCAAGTCCATGCCCTTAATGAAGAACTCCAAAAGCAAAATGAGGAGATGTGGAAGAGCAAGGAAAGTGCATGGAAGAAGAAGTGGGCAAAGAAAATGGAGAAGAAGATAGAGAAGAAGGTGGCCTCTAGAATGCAAAAGGAGGTCCAGCAGCAGATGAAGCATATGCAGATGCATGCTTATTTTTAGCTCATGAGAGCAAGCAGCTCCACACCTCTTCCTCCTCCTCCACCAGCTCCAGCACCACCGGTTTTCACCTTCATGCATCATTCATCCTCCGACTCCTCGTCTACTGATAATGATGCTCCTTCGGATGATGATCATACAGATTATTTATGATGAAGACTTATATTTTATTTTTAAATGTATTTATTTTGATACTTTTGTCTTCCTTTGTAATAACCTTTAAATTTTAAATTTTATAAATCATTTTTAAATATTTAGATGCCCAATTTATAGTTATTATTATGTTTATAAATTGTGATAATCAGGAACAGTCAGAAATAACTATCTACATAAACAAAAAAAATACTAATAATAGTAAAATATATTACAGATAGATTTTTCCATCTGTAATTCACAGACGGATTTTTCCATCTGTAACTTACAGACGAATTTTTCCGTCTATAAAATACAGGCGAATTTTTCTGTCTGTGAGTTACAGACAGATTTTTCCATCTGTAATTTACAGATGGATTGTGTAATCCGTCTGTAATTCCTTATCGACGATGATATCATAGACGGTTTATGTCTGTCTCTAAATCCATCTATAATTTCAAAAATCGTCTGTAATGGGTAAAAAATCTGTCTGTAAATCTGTCTGTATATACAAACTTTTTAGTAGTGACTTAAATAATCGTTTGCACCAAAACAAACAAAGGACAAAGCTTTATACTTTTCTTTCTTGGTATAATATGGCTCATTTAGAGCTTGTAGATCGGAATGCTTAAACCTTCGTTGCATCTTAGTATCTAGGTCCATAATGAACTTTCCTCCCTTGCCTTTATACCATGGTTGTAAAAAACATACCATATACCTACGGAGTTATCCATAGATTTTGATATCATAGATGTGGGCAATGAATTTTATATGGTTAAGTTTCATTTGGACGTAGATCAATCGTTACTAATGTCAGATTGATGTATTTATCATTGCATTCGAATTGTGCTGAGTATGCTTATCAGGCTTGTAATCTATTATTAAGTAATCTATAATATTTTATACTTGTTAATTGAAGGATTATTTGGTATTGGAATAGATTTAGATGGAGTTTAAAATTGTTTTAAAAAAAAGTGAACAGTGTCGGTGAACAGTGATGTCATCCTGACTTCATATACGCGTACAGTACACTTGCATAGTATTTCTAGCGTGAATAGTATCCTGAATAGTATTTCTGATGTAAATAGTAAGGCAGTGAACAATGTTTTTGACGTGAATAGTAATTCTGGCGGTGAACAGTAAATTTTTAAAATTTTCTATAAAATAGGGGCTTCACATGAAATTTTTATTTTTTTCACTCCTATCCATGGTTCTCAAAGGTTCCAAGGCCATAAACCACCATTTTCTCTCATATTAAACCCTCATAAACTTAGATTTCTCTCCAGATCTATGATTCTGCGTCCGTTCTAAGGGATTTGATGTAAGTTTCTTTAAGTTTGAAGTTAGATTCACCGTTCGTTTCTCTTCTCCTTCTCTTTCTCATAGAAGTTGATGGTGTTCTTAGGAGAAACTTCATTCTAAAGTCAAATCTTTGGTGAATCTTGCGATTAAACAAGTAATATTCGGTAGATCTGGAGTGAATTACCGTTCCAAGGTATGGGGAGCTTACTTTAGTCTATGAACTATGTTTTGAATGATTTGATATGCTATTAAAGAAAGGTTTGAGTCAATTTTGTTAGATATCTTTGGTAAAAGCCGAGATATAAAGAATTTAATACTTGAAAGTTATTTTTCTATGCTGTAGCTGCTGATATTTGATTTAATAACACTAAGATTTAGCTAATTTATTATAAACTTGTCTTAGCTGAGCTGTTGAAATAATTTTAGCCGTGCTACATCATGCTGAGATATATGTCTTACATCATTATAGAGCCGAGTTACACATTTAGGTGGGTAGATGTGTGATAGTAGAGCATGTTGAGTTGTGCTGTCTGGATCCAGATATCGGAATGGGTCACTCCTGGACTGGCTCGGTTCCTTCTAGATTACTTAGGCTGTAAAACTAGTTGAAAAATATTTTTTATGTTGTGCATTAGATGGGCTGGTAATGCATGGAGCTGTTGCTATGAGAAATATTTTGCTCTACATATACGATTTCATATTTTTTTTGTAAGCTCACCCTTGCATTTCTGTCCATGTCATTGTGTGCGTGTGTACTGCAATGATTGTATGGTGGTACGTGAGCAGATGTAGAAGGTGTTGCATCTACTTCACAGGCTAAGGGGCCAGTGGAGAAATGTTAGAAGCTGGAGTCGAGTAATTTTGCATTAAAGTCCTTTTTCCTTATATTTTGAGACCTCATGTAGAGGGAGCTACGTAGTATAATTTTGTGTATTTTGAATATTATAAACTAAATGTAATGTTATGTTGTTCTATTGGATATTTGTTGTAAGAAACTTTCTTTTATTTTGAAAGAGAAAAGAATTTTATACTTATATTCTCTATTATTTATCTATCTTAAATAAGTATGTGGTGTAGAAACAATGTTCTCGGTTCCTTATAAAAGGAGTCGTGATAATGCTTAAAGTGTATGAATTATTTATATATTGGAATGTGAATGTGAAAGCTGTACGATTTTCGTGTGATAAGCTGTATATAGTTTGAATGTTGTATTATGATGCTGTCGAGTGTGATGAGCAGAAAGGTTAGGAATTGGTTGTTAAGTGTGTTGTACATGAAATAAGCTAGAAAGTATAATCGAGAATCAGTATAATTCCATTTGAGAGAAAGATTGAGAGTTCTTGATGTAGGGTGTCTTGCTCAAGCGAGAAGTTGTCGTGCAGAATTAGGAATACTAGAGTTTTCTTACTTAAGTGAGATCAGTCTCGCTTAAACGAGAGCAGATAGGATCATCCTAGCTGTCCTTTCTCTTAGGTGAGAAGGAGTCTCGCTCAGGCGAGAGGTGATCTCTCTTAAGCGAGAGGTGCTCGCTCAAGCGAGATGTAACACCTTAAATTTAATTTTAATGAATAAGGAATTTTGCAAATTTTTGAAATAATAAAATTTCTATTTTCAATTCAAGTTTCATCAACCATTTCAAATAAAGAAAGGGGTTACAAATTTAATCAAACAGTTGCTATAGGACTTATTCAAATACAATAGTTTTCAAAATAATATCCTAAGTCCTATAGCAGTTCCATCCACCCCTTCACTGAGTCTGGTGCTAATCGTCTTGATTACCTGAAAAATAAATGTAAGGGTGAGTACTCTACACTACCAAAACACAATCAAACATAGAGTCTCACCTCTGACTCATTCCCAATACATTGATACAGATACAACACAAACAACATTATTATCCAGTACATCTCAATTTAAAGTCAATGCACTCATGGCACCAACAACACTTCACATTCAAAATTATAATTAATAACAATCTAGTGCACATGCATGCCAGCCACACTCATTGTGGCACTGTGATCACAGATTTACTCCATGAATGGTCGTCGGTTATCCCCGCCTCACGGATACCACATGGGCAGTCACGAGTCACTCAGCAAAGGTAGCGGTCAGAGGTCTAGTCAGAAAGAGAGTGTGTGGCTTGTGGTGCACCCGTTCTACAGTCGATGTCATCACCACTCCTTCTTCCCCAAGGTATTTCTACTGTCCTCATCTTCTACACCCCAAGGTATTTCTAGTTAGGAAGAGGGGACCTTGCTGCAGTGACACGCCCTCTCGCTACAGCAAAAAACTCAGAGAAAACTGCACTTTGGTTTCTGCAGAATCTCGCTACAGTGAGACCCTCTTGCTACAGCGAGACAGCACCCAGAAATGTGTCCCAAACTCTCACTCTGTCGCTACAGCAAGAAAGCGACAGTTTCAATCCTTCCTCCTAGGGCCCTCTCGCTGCAACGAGGACAACCCAGTATTACACCTTACACTTAGGCACTTAGCCCATTTTCAACCCTATCCAATCATGCATACACATATATGTACACACATCCACAACATACATATATATATACACACAAAACACCATCATTATGCATTCAATGCAAATTTTTAACATCCATTTACACTTATACTCACATATATACACATTCAGATTTATATAAATAACAATAATTAATATTACAAAATTTGGGGTATTACACGAGATGTCGCAGGAGTAATGGGCAACTATCTGGACACAATCTCGCCCAGGTGAGATGTAGCTCGCTCAAGCGACGAGGTTCTCGCTTAAGCGAGAATATCAGAAATTGGAGAGGTTTCACTTTCTAGTTTTCTCGCCGAGGTGAGGGTTGGCTCGCCCAAGCAAGAGTAGAGCTCGCTCAGGCGAGAAGTTGCTCGCTTGAGCGAAAACATACGCGCTAGAGGGATATTTAAGGGATCTCAATGCCCATAAACTTCATTTTCTCACCAGACAGCTTTTTTCTCAGTTTCTCTCTACTCTCTCCCCTATTACTCTTAGAGAAAACTTCCTCAAAGCTAAATTCCTTTCTATCAAAGTGAGTTCTCGGAGCTCAGCTCTCAGTTTTTACCTTGTTTTTTCTCTCTCTTTCTCAAGGGACTTAAATCTGGTTATTTTGAGTAGATCTGAGCTGATCAAGCCTTATTCCAAATTCAAATGGTCGATCCCTAGGAGTTCTATTTTGGAACTCATTCCAGGTAAAGGAAGCTTATTTGAGCTGATTTATCTGTATAGTGAATATAGAGCTAGTTAGGAACTTGATGTTGATGTAGCCGAGAAATGAGTCGTTAAGTGGCCATATTCTAGATCAAAATTTAGAGCAGTATAGCTGAATAGTATTCTCGACTGTTTAACCAAGCTAATTTAGCTCATATGATGAATAACCTTGGTTATCTGTGATTGAATATGTTGTGATGTAATGTTGTGTTGTATATGCTAAGGATATTAAAATACACTAATGTTAAGTTTTGTTGTGAACATATGTATTGCTATTTTGTTGAGATTGTGAAATATATATATATATATATAGCTATAATGCAGAAGCTGAAAATGAAATATTTTGCTGTGTTGTAATATGCTGATTTAGCTGTGCTGCATCCTATTCATTATCATCATCATTTTAGAGCTGTTTAGGATGCTGAGTTGTCCTGTGTCTGGATCCAGATACCGAGATGGATCACTTCTAGATTGGAAAACAGTTCCTCTAGATTACTTAGGCTGTGAAACCAGATGGAAACTAAAAATGCTACATTTGCATTAGATGGGCTGGATATGATGCATTGTTTATGGAAGCTGTATAATGTTGTGTGCTAATTGTTTTGAGCAATTTAAATTATTTTATCTACATTCATTCACATTTCAATATTAAGGATTATCGATTTTATAAGCTCACCCTTGCATTTTGTTGTTTTGGTATATATGTGTGCTGCAATGATTGTATAATGGTACGTGAGCAGAAGGTACAAAGAATGCATCGACTTCTCAAGTTGAAAGGTCTGGCTTAGAAACATTGAAGTTCACAACTTTTGGGAAGAACATGGAGTTGACCATGTTATTGGTCCATGTTTAGTTTGTTGATTTATTAATTTGTCAACGAATGTAATTATGTTTTAAATACTTGTATTCAATTTGCATCGAATTAAATGATGTAAAGACTTGAATACTGTATATAAAGGCCCATGAGGCTCGTTATTTGTTCATTTAAATATTGGAGTTCTATTTTTTTAAAAAAAATATATACTCTTTTACTAATATACATATACTAGTGTCATATAAACTATAAATGAATTAAGAAAGATAAGCAGAAACATGATTGACTCTTTATAAAAAGGAGTCGTGTCAAGTAATAAAATTATTTTAATGTAAAGAAAGGAAATGCTTAAGCCACTATAGGAAAAAAGGGTCTTAGCGGCAATTTTTTTTCCTTTCATGGCAGTTCAAATTGCCATAATTTGACACTCGCGACATTTACCAACCGCCACTATATACAGTTTTGAGACAGCAGCAGTTTAAAAACTGCTATAAAATACAATTAAGAATAAAATGACAAAATATTGCAGCAATGGTAAAATCACCGTAAAAAATGACAATAATAATTAAAAACTATTGTAGCAATTTTAAAATTGTCACAAAAAATGATGGTAATAATTAAAATTTATTAAAATCGCCATAAAAATAGAGGATAAGAAAAAGTATTTGTAAAACTGCTGCAAAAAAATCAAGATAATAAGAAAATATTATTGCAGCGGTTATAAAACCACCGCTAAATACAGAAAATGAAACTCGTTAACAAAACTAACGACAATTTATAATCACTGCCAACATCCACTTTAGAAAAAGATTTATACTAGCAGTGACATTTATAACAGTCGTAATAACAAAAAAAATATAACAACAGTTTCAAACCACCGTAAAATGAAAATTACGCTTTTTTCTTTACATTTATAATTTCAATTGAATTATTGATTGAAATATTAAAATATGAATATTAAATATTAAAACATTCATATAAAAAAATAAAACATAATATTTAGATAAAATTTCACAGTCATTCTAAATTAAAAAAATCCACAAAAATATTACAAACTAAAAATTTGGGTGCCATAATCCTAGGTTACAAACAAAAAATCTCTCAAACAAACTAAGTGTTGAATGGTGAAGGGTGCTATGGGTTATGACTAGCTAAAGAAAAGGGTCTTGTTGGCGTCGGCGATTCCTTGTCTCTAATATGAAATTGTAGGAAAAAGTTACAATATTACATTTTACACTATACCAACAAAACAAGTATTCTATACCAATATAAAGTTGTAAGAAAACTTCACAATCCACACAAGAGCTATGTCATTAATAACCTTGAAGCAAATGAGAGAAAATAAAAATAATTACCCCATTCTCTCCAGTACTAGGAAAATTTGATGGTACTACACCACCCATATAGTGTGTGATGAAGTAATTGACTTTTGAGCCTGTAGCAATAAAACCGTTGCTTCCATTTGTTGAATCTTAGCAGATTCAGAGGTATGATAGGATGAGGATGCCATCCCTTCGCAATATCTTGGGGTAGAAGTCAACACTTGAGATGGGCACACCCCAAAGCCTATACCTTAAACACGACCCATGTGTTCTTTTCCAAATACCTTAGTAAAAGTATCATTATGCGAAGTATGTTGGGAAGAAGTCCCTTCACTTTCAAGCATGGCTAATTAATCCTATTTATAAAAAAATACTTTTAATAATCATGCACAACTTACATAGTAAAATTGAAACCATAATAATACACATCATTATATTACATGAGACACTATGAAGTGGAAACAACAATATTTTAAATTTCTACAATCCTATAAATATATTCATGATATTACCATCAAGCTCCCAAGCCTTAAGTCACAAGACATAAAAGATCACTTAGGTAGCTATTGAATTCAAACTCAACTTAAAATGTAAGCCAATTACTTACCTCAAACGTCAACAAAACTTTTACTACTTAAAAATCTTTTGGTAAGCTTTGGTAACTAATGCAACAAGACAAAGACCATCCATAAGTAGGAAATTAAAGTATCACCTAGTGTCAATATATCTTGCAAAAGCTCACAACTGCAAAAGCATCTTCCAAACATTGTATATTTTTAGCATGTATTTAGACTGAAGTTCAAAAGACAGTTTTAACTTATGAAGTTTCATTGAAAGAGGACAATCTGACCGCTTGATCTTAGAATGCTAGTGATCTTGCTACTGCTTGTTACTGAGACTCCAACTAATCAAAGTTAAAATTATACACCTGCAATGTTTAGATAAAATTGATTCAATAAATAAATAAATTCCTAGACTTTGATTTGCTAGTCTAAGCCACCTATCATGTCATAGGTAGAATTAGAAACTTTCTCAACTTTCATCAGATTAACCAATGGATCAACTTTGCTTGGTAAAATTAAATGAAGAACATTACTGTCATTGCAGAGGGCAACTCTAGTTGATGGAGTAATCTTTTTTAGAATAAAACTGTAACATCTTAAATTTAATTCCAATTAAATAATAATTTCGCAAATTGGATAACCAAATTTTTTTTTTCATAAAAGATTTCAAAATATGTGAAGGGTTACAAATTAATATCAAATAACTACTACAGGACTAATTCAATTACAACATTTTCAACATAAATTCTATGTCCTATAGCAGTCCATCCGTCCCTTCACTGAGTTCGGTGTTGATCGTTTTGATTACCTGAAAAATGAATGTAAAGGTGAGTACTCTACACTACCCAAAAGCACATAGTCAGCATAGAGTCTCACCTCCAGCACATTACCAATACATTAAGCAAATACAATCACAGACAACATTTTACATTCACAAGCATAACACACAAACTCATGCATATGCACAACAATCACACTCACTATAGCACTGTGATCACATATTTACACCATGAATAGTCGCTGGTTACCCCCGCCTCATGGATACCACGTAGGCAGTCACGGGTCGCTCAGCAAAGATAGCGGTCAGAGGTCTAGTCAGGAAGAGAGTGTGTGGCCCGTGGTGCACCTGTTTTGCAGTCAGTGTCACCACCACTCCCTCTTCCTCAAGGTATTTCTACCATCCTCATCTCCCACATCCCCAATATATCGCTGAATCATTCACAACACATTACAATTGCACTAACACGCCCATTCACACATGCAGTAATCATGCTTATACACGGCACACAGCCCATAATTATTGTTCATATTACATGGCCCTTGGCCCACATTTTCACAATATCATTCTATCACATAATATTTACATACAATCCACATCCATCAATTTCGGATCAACACATATCACGACACATGGCCCACATTACATTTCTCAGCAATTTTCTACTCATTAACTCTGCCACAACACAATATTCAGCAAAACAACAACAATTCATGCACAAAAGAGTAGGATAAAGTCCCCCCTTACCTTGGATTGAAGACCTATACGCTAAATCCACCAAGAAATGCTTTCCCTCACGAATTTTGTCCTAAACACATGGAGAAACCCCATGAGAACCCATGGAAACCACGAAAATAGAGAAATGAGATGAAAAACTGAAACCCTAACCATTAAAACTTACCTCCAAGTGTTCTCCACACGGATTCAATCTTCAATCAGGCTTTCGAACAGCTTTAGAGGCAATTTAATCAGTAGAAAAGGGTTTGAGAATGAGACGATCGAAGGGAATTCAAAGGGAGAGGGATAAATAACTCTCCCTGAACCCTAACCCCCTTTAAATCATTTTCTGGTTGCGACACTCTCGCTACAGTGAGATATTCTCACTGCAACGAGGTCCTCTCGCTACAGTGACACGCCCTCTCGCTACAGCAAAAAAGCAGAGAAAACTACACTCTAGTTTCTGCAGAATCTCGCTACAGCAAGACTACACCTAGAAATGCACTCTAAACTTTTGCTCTGTCGCTACAGCGAGACATCTCTCGCTACAACAAGAAGGCGACCATTCTGGTCCTTCCTCCTAGGGTCCTCTCGCTATAGCGAGAACAGCCCAGTATCACGTCCTGCACTTAGGCACTTAGCCTATTTCAGCCCAACCAATCATACATACACAGATATACACACATCCATATACTTAATATACATAAAACATCATTTTCAAATAAATCAACACACATAATAATAATAATAATAATAATAATTAATATTACCAAAATTTGGGATATTACAAAAAATATCCCATAATCATACAAAAATAACACTCAAGGACAGAAAGTGTTTGCTAACAAGCATATCACAATGTAAACTTTTACAGGCACAAGTATTGTTGATTAACCCATCAGCAATATAGATCTAAAGAAAAAATATGAATCACCAAAACAGTCAATGAAATGAAGCAATACATGACTTGTTTAGGAAAAATTAAGACTAAAAATGGAAAAATTAAGAAAACAAAGGAAATCACAATGTATCATCATCCTATTCTTTCAAAATGAGAGAACAGTTGAATATTAAATTGGTTAGGCTCTTAAATGTGTTGTTTATAACAATAAGAACCCAATAACATCAATAATGAAGCTTTATTAGATTGGAGGCTTAAAAGAACAATCAATAAATTGCTAAGCAACAAAGAACGTAGCGTAAATAAAAAAAAAGGAAAATAACAGAGAAAATGGAAAGAATTAGCAATTACATACCTATGTAGTGTCTTTCGTCAGAGGCCTTGACATGGCGACTACAGAGATAAGGGAACTGTGACTGTGGAGAATACTCGCAGTTTAGGGATTAGAACTGCGGTAGTGATGGAAAGAAGAGGAAACTTATTTTATTAAGAAAAAGAAAAAAAAATTTAAATCCTCGTTTAAATGCGCCTTGAGTTTGGAGATGAGCTTCAATTTTGAGAGAGGAAGAAGAACAAGACCTCAAACGTTATGAATAGTGGTGGTAATGACAGACAGAGGAAAAATAAGAAGAACTCGGCGAGATTGGTCATTTCAATGGGACCTAAATGAAGGATTTGCAAAGGAGAAATAGGTTTAGGGAACAAATGGGTTCAGGAAAGAAATGGGTTTAGGTGACGATGGGGTCATATCAATCATCTTCTTGCTCCTCTCAACAGTACGAAGAAAATGGTTTTAGGGTGGGTTTCACAATACAATGGTTTTGGCACGAGCAAACATGAGTTTTCAAAGAAGAATTGTCACGACCCCTTTTTATAAAGGACCGAGAACATTATTTCTACACCACATACTTATTTAAAAATAGGTAAATAATAGAGAATATAAGTATAAAAATTCACTTCTCATTCAAAGTAAAAATGAAGTTCCTTACAACAAATATCCAACAGATCAACATAATATTACATTTAGTTTATAATATTCAAAATACCAAAAAAAAATTATAATACGTGATTCCCTCGACATGAGGTCTCATATATAAAGAAAAAGGACTTTGATGCATTATTACTCAACTCCAGCTTCTAACTTTTCTTCACTGGCCTCTCAGCCTGTGAAGTAGATGCAACACCTGCTACATCTGATCACGTACCACCGTACGATCATCGCAGTACACACACACACAACGACATAGAAAGAAATGCAAGGGTGAGCTTACCAAACATAAAATAAAATTATATATATATAGAGCAAAATATTTTTCACAGCAATAACCCCATGCATTTCCAGCCCATCTAATGTACAAGATGAAAACGGCTTCCAACTGGTTTCACACCTAATTAATCCGAAGGAACTGAGCCATCAGGAGCGACCCATTCCTATCTGGATCCAGACAAGACAAAGACAACAAACCAAGATGAACTTACCGTTACATGTCTACCCACCTAAACATATAACTCGGCTCTATAATGATGCACAACATATATCTCAGCATGATGCACGCCACCAAAATTATTTTAACAGCTCAACTACGGCAAGTTTATAATAGATCAGCCAAAATCTCAGCATTTTAAACTAATTAACAACAGTTACAACTTATAAAATAGCTTTTATTCAATAGATCTAACAAAATCATATCAAAATATCTTGAAATAGCATATTAAACCGTTCAAAACATAATTCATAGGTTAAAGTAAACTCCTCTTACCTCAGAAAGATGATTCACACTAGATCTACCGAATATTACTTGATTATAACAAAATTCACCGAAGATTCAGCTTTAGAACGGAGTTTCTCCTAAGAACACCATGAATTTCTATAAGAAAGAGAAGGAGAAGAGAAACGAACGGTAAATCTAGCTTCAAACTTAAAGAAACTTACTTCCAATCCTTCAGAATAGATGTAGAATCTCAGATCTGGCGAGAAATCTAAGTTTAGGAAGGTTTAGTATGAGAGAAATGGTGGTTTACGGCCTTAGAACCTTTGAGAACCTTGGATAGAGGTGAAGAAATGAAATTTCGTGTGAAACCCCCCTTTTTATAGAAAATTTTCGAAATTTACTGTTCACGACGGAATTTACTATTCATCGCCGGAAACACTGTTCAGGGCACTATTCATGCCGGAAAACGCTGTACACGCGTACTGTACACGCACTGTACGCATATGTGACGTCACCGATGACGTCAGCAGTCACTGTACATACGCGGTTGGTACTGTTCATACACGGTTTGTACGCGGTTTGCACTGTTCATACGCGGTTTGCACTGTTCATACGGTACTGTTCATACACGGTACTGTTCATACAGTACTGTTCACTTTTTTTTTTTTTATAAATAATTTCAACTCCATCTAAATATATTCCAATACCAAATAATCCTTCAATTAACATTGAACAAGTATAAAATATTATAGATTACTCAATAATAAATTAGAAGCCTGACAATTCTCCCCCCGAAAATAAATTTTCGTCCTCGAAAATTTCATTCCCCAGATAAAAGATGAGGATACAACTCTCTCATTCTTTCTTTTAACTCCCATGTGGCATCACCAGTTATTTGGTCCCAAACAACCTTTACTAACCGAATAGACTTACCTCTAAGTTTCTTAACTCTAGTTTCCTCGATACGAGCAGCTGGGACCTCCACAGACAAGTCATCTCGTAACTCCACAACATCAGGCTCAATTACATGAGACAAATCTGGAACATACTTCTTTAGCTGCTACACATGGAAAACATTATGTATTCCAGACAACTGAGGTGGTAACGCTAATTCATAGGCTACTGGTCCTCGACGATGTAATATCTGATACGGCCCTATGAATTTAGGTGTTAACTTCTTGGCTCTTAAGGCTCGCCCCACACCTGTAGTGCGTGATACTCTTAAGAATACATGATCACCAACCTCAAATTCTAGGGATCTTCTGCGTCGGTCAGCATAAGATTTCTGTCGACTTTGGGTAGCTTTTAGCTTTTATCTAATAAGTTCAACTTTCTCCTTAGTTTTCTTGCAGCATTTCAGGTCCAACCATCAAATGTACTCCATCTTGGAACCAACAGATAGGGGTTCTACACCTTCTACCATATAGAGCTTCAAATGGTGCCATATCTATACTCGAATGATAGCTATTATTATAAGTGAATTCTACCAAAGGAAGCATATCCTCCCAATTACTCCTCTACTCTACAATGCAAGTCCGCAATAAGTCTTCTAAGGTCTGAATAGTACGCTCAGATTGACCATCTGTTTTGCGGATGGTATGCGAACTCAACCTCAACCGTGTGCCCATAGATTCTTGGAAACTCGCCAAACCGGGAAGTGAACCGAGGATCCCTATCAGAGATAATACTAGAAGGTACTCCATGCAACCTGACAATCTCTCTAATGTACAATTCTGCTAATTTCTCCAAGCTAAAGGTCATGTTAATTGGCAAGAAATGTGCACTCTTGGTTAGCCTATCAACTATGACCCACATTGCATCATGATTCCTAACTGTTCTAGGTAGATGGGACACAAAGTCCATAGTCACATGGTCCCACTTCCACTCTGGAATTTCCATCGTTTGTAACTTTCCTGGAGGGCTTTGATGCTCCGCTTTTGCCTTTTGACAAGTCAAGCAGGCTTTAACAAACTCAGCTATCTCTCGCTTCATGCCTGGCCACCAAAACATCTGCTTTAAATCTTGATACATCTTGGTAACACCAGGATGAATGTTGAGACTACCCTTATGTCCTTCTTCTAGAATTGCTCTCTTTAATTCAGTATCTCTAGGGACACAAACTCGACCTTGACATCTGAGAATACCATCAACACCTTTACTGAAACCCTTTGTCTTATCTGTCCCTAAGAGAAATACAATCCGACATAACATTGGATCCCACAATTGTTTATCTTTAATTTCCTGTAATAAATTATTAGTCACCACAATTCGGCTATAACTAATCTTTTCGGGTGATAAGTCCACATGTATGTTCAGGTCTCGGAATTGTTCTACCAAAAGGGTTTCACTGACTCTTAGGGAGAATGCCTGAACCACATTCCTACTTAATGCATCGGCCACCACGTTAGCTTTTCCTGGATGGTATTGGAGCTGAAAATCATAATCCTTAAGGAATTCCACCCAACGTCTCTGCCTCATATTTAACTCTCGCTGATCAAATAAATACTTCAGACTCTTATGATCACTATATACATTGAACTGAGCTCCATAAAGATAGTGTCGCCACACCTTCAGAGCAAAGACTACAGCAGCTAACTCAAGGTCATGAATCGGGTAATTTCGCTCATGAGTTCGTAATTGACGAGATGCATAAGCTACCACTCTCTTATCTTGTATCAACACACATCCCAATCCCTGATGAGAAGCATCACAGTATACCTCAAACGGTCGACTAGTATCAGGGAGAATCAACACCGGCGAAGAAGTTAGTCTCTGTTTTAACTCATTAAAGCTTTACTCACATTCCTCAGTCCACACAAAGGGTTGATCACGGCGAGTTAACCGTGTTAATGGTGCAACTATCTTCGCGAATCCCTCTATAAATCTCCGGTAGTAACCTGCTAGGCCCACAAAACTACGAATCTCTGAGGCTGTCTTCAGCCTTTCCCACTGCAACACCGCTTCAACTTTGGAAGGATCAACTGCAATTCCTTTAGCTGAAATAACATGACCAAGGAACTTCACTTCCTCTAGCCAAAACTCACACTTAGACAGTTTAGCATACAACTGTTTTTCCCTTAAAACATTAAGTACAGTCCTCAAATGCTCTTCATGTTCCTCTGACGAACTAGAATAAATTAAAATATCATCAATAAAGACTACCACAAATCGATCCAGGAAAGGTCTAAAGATCCGATTCATGTAGTCCATAAACACAAACTGGAGCATTTGTAACTCCAAAAGGCATCACTATATACTCATAATGACCATATCTAGTGCGAAAAGCAGTCTTAGGAATATCTTCATCCTTCACTCGGATCTCGATGGTACCCAGACTTCAAATCAATCTTAGAGAATACCTTAGCACCTCTCAGCTGGTCCATCAAATCATCGATTCGCGGCAATGGGTACTTGTTCTTAATTGTCAACTTATTCAACTTACGATAATCTACACATAATCTAGAACTTCCGTCCTTCTTTTTCACCAAGAGAACTGGGGCTCCCCAAGGTGATACACTTGGTCTAATCATCTGTTTACGCATTAGATCCTCGATCTGCTCCTTAAGCTCAATTAACTCTTTTGGCGCCATTCTATACGGTACTACGTATTACTCGGCTCACTCCAGGAATCAAATCTATAGCAAATTCTACCTCTCTACGTGGAGGTATTCCAGAATATCCTCTGGGAAAATCTCGTGGAATTCTCGTACTACTGGTATTGACTGAAGGCTTTGCTCCACTTCTGCATTCATAACTCCCAACAAAACAAAATAAGATACTCCCTCACCTAAGGATGTTTCTACTTGGCTAGTAGAAATCAATTCTACACAATCTTGCTGCTCAGGAAAGATTAAACACCTCCGGCCACAATCAATTAGCACACGATTGGCAGTTAGCCAATCCATACCCAGGATTACATCTAACCCCGACATCGGGATACAAATAAGATTTACTTTGTATCTTCGTCCCTCAATTGCTATGAGACACCTAACACAAACCGTCGAAGTCTTAATTGAACTTAAAGTAGGTGTCGATACTACTAAGTCTTATCCTAGATCGCCCACCGGTAATCCTAAGTTTCTCACACAATTGTCCGCAATAAAAGAGTGTGTGGCTCCAGAATCAAACAACACAGAGAGAAGTACTTGCCACAGCCTCCATGGCGTGAGCCATTTGGTTCACGTCAACAGGAGGAGGAGGGTTTGCAACAGATTTTCTCGGTCTAGCCATCCTAATATATAGACTAGCTTAGATTACTAATGTTTAACACATTCAGCAATACCACCACATAGCTATATTCACATATTCAGCTTACAGTAATATATTCATATTTAGTATGTCATAACAATTTAATCAATTTAGCACTGAGCACAACGTCATATCAGCATTTCAAACAACATAGCAAACACATTTATCTCAAAGAATCATGTACAATCTTAGCTTAACAACCTATTATTCACGTAGCATGAATCGCCTATAGCTCACCCAGTATCATATACCAAAATTTTCTACATCTGTCGTGTCTGAGAACTGAGGTGATCAAGCTCGTTCCCTCACAACTTGATGAATAGAAATTATGATATATGATTCACAGCTAAAACTTATATGTCTAATATGCACAACTGACGCCTAACAACCTCACCCCGTAGGTTTACCTAGACCATGCTCTGATACCACTAAAATGTCACGACCCCTTTTTATAAAGGACCGAGAACATTATTTCTACACCACATACTTATTTAAAAATAGGTAAATAATAGAGAATATAAGTATAAAAATTCACTTCTCATTCAAAGTAAAAATGAAGTTCCTTACAACAAATATCCAACAGATCAACATAATATTACATTTAGTTTATAATATTCAAAATACCAAAAAAAATTATAATACGTGATTCCCTCGACATGAGGTCTCATATATAAAGAAAAAGGACTTTGATGCATTATTACTCAACTCCGACTTCTAACTTTTCTTCACCTGCCTCTCGGCTGTGAAGTAGATGCAACACACTGCTACATCCGATCACGTACCACCGTACGATCATCGCAGTACACACACACACAACGACATAGAAAGAAATGCAAGGGTGAGCTTACCAAACATAAAATAAAATTATATATATATAGAGCAAAATATTTTTCACAGCAATAACCCCATGCATTTCCAGCCCATCTAATGTACAAGATGAAAACGGCTTCCAACCGGTTTCACAAACCTAATTAATCCGAAGGAACCGAGCTGTCCGGGAGCGACCCATTCCGGTATCTGATCCAGACAAAGACAAAGACAACAAACAAGATGAACTTACCGTTACATGTCTACCCACCTAAACATATAACTCGGCTCTATAATGATGCACAACATATATCTCAAGATGATGCACGCCACCAAAATTATTTTAACAGCTCAACTACGGCAAGTTTATAATAGATCAGCCAAAATCTCAAGATTTTAAACTAATTAACAACGATTACAACTTATAAAATAGCTTTTATTCAATAGATCTAACAAAATCATATCAAAATATCTTGAAATAGCATATTAAACCGTTCAAAACATAATTCATAGGTTAAAGTAAACTCCCCTTACCTCAGAAAGATGATTCACACTAGATCTACCGAATATTACTTGATTATAACAAAATTCACCGAAGATTCAGCTTTAGAACGGAGTTTCTCCTAAGAACACCATGAATTTCTATAAGAAAGAGAAGGAGAAGAGAAACGAACGGTAAATCTAGCTTCAAACTTAAAGAAACTTACTTCCAATCCTTCGTAATAGATGTAGAATCTCGTATCGCGAGAAATCTAAGTTTAGGAAGGTTTAGTATGAGAGAAATGGTGGTTTACGGCCTTAGAACCTTTGAGAACCTTGGATAGAGGTGAAGAAATGAAATTTCGTGTGAAACCCCCTTTTTATAGAAAATTTTCGAAATTTACTGTTCACGACGGAATTTACTATTCATCGCCGGAAACACTGTTCAGGGCACTATTCATGCCGGAAAACGCAGACACGCGTCTTGTACACGCATCAGACGCATATGTGACGTCACCGATGACGTCGGCGATCCTTGTACATACGCGGTTGGCACTTTTCATACACGGTTTGAATGCGGTTTGCACTGTTCATACGCGGTTTGCACTGTTCATACTGCATCGTTTCATACACCTGCATCGTTCATACAAGATCGCTCACTTTTTTTTTTTTTTTATAAATAATTTCAACTCCATCTAAATATATTCCAATACCAAATAATCCTTCAATTAACATTGAACAAGTATAAAATATTATAGATTACTCAATAATAAATTAGAAGCCCGACAATTCTCCCCGAAAATAAATTTTCGTCCTCGAAAATTTCATTCCCGTATAAAAGATGAGGATACAACTCTCTCATTCTTTCTTTTAACTCCCATGTGGCATCACCAGTTATTTGGTCCCAAACAACCTTTACTAACCGAATAGACTTACCTCTAAGTTTCTTAACTCTAGTTTCCTCGATACGAGCAGCTGGGACCTCCACGTACAAGTCATCTCGTAACTCCACAACATCAGGCTCAATTACATGAGACAAATCTGGAACATACTTCTTTAGCTGCTACACATGGAAAACATTATGTATTCCAGACAACTGAGGTGGTAACGCTAATTCATAGGCTACTGGTCCTCGACGATGTAATATCTGATACGGCCCTATGAATTTAGGTGTTAACTTCTTGGCTCTTAAGGCTCGCCCCACACCTGTAGTGCGTGATACTCTTAAGAATACATGATCACCAACCTCAAATTCTAGGGATCTTCTGCGTCGGTCAGCATAAGATTTCTGTCGACTTTGGGTAGCTTTTAGCTTTTATCTAATAAGTTCAACTTTCTCCTTAGTTTTCTTGCAGCATTTCAGGTCCAACCATCAAATGTACTCCATCTTGGAACCAACAGATAGGGGTTCTACACCTTCTACCATATAGAGCTTCAAATGGTGCCATATCTATACTCGAATGATAGCTATTATTATAAGTGAATTCTACCAAAGGAAGCATATCCTCCCAATTACTCCTCTACTCTACAATGCAAGTCCGCAATAAGTCTTCTAAGGTCTGAATAGTACGCTCAGATTGACCATCTGTTTGCGGATGGTATGCAGAACTCAACCTCAACTGTGTGCCCATAGATTCTTGGAAACTCTGCCAAAACTGGGAAGTGAACCGAGGATCCCTATCAGAGATAATACTAGAAGGTACTCCATGCAACCTGACAATCTCTCTAATGTACAATTCTGCTAATTTCTCCAAGCTAAAGGTCATGTTAATTGGCAAGAAATGTGCACTCTTGGTTAGCCTATCAACTATGACCCACATTGCATCATGATTCCTAACTGTTCTAGGTAGATGGGACACAAAGTCCATAGTCACATGGTCCCACTTCCACTCTGGAATTTCCATCGTTTGTAACTTTCCTGGAGGGCTTTGATGCTCCGCTTTGCCTTTTGACAAGTCAAGCGTGCTTTAACAAACTCAGCTATCTCTCGCTTCATGCCCGGCCACCAAAACATCTCGCTTTAAATCTTGATACATCTTGGTAACACCAGGATGAATGTTGAGACTACCCTTATGTCCTTCTTCTAGAATTGCTCTCTTTAATTCAGTATCTCTAGGGACACAAACTCGACCTTGACATCTCGAGAATACCATCAACACCTTTACTGAAACCCTTTGTCTTATCTGTCCCTAAGAGAAATACAATCCGACATAACATTGGATCCCACAATTGTTTATCTTTAATTTCCTGTAATAAATTATTAGTCACCACAATTCGGCTATAACTAATCTTTTCGGGTGATAAGTCCACATGTATGTTCAGGTCTCGGAATTGTTCTACCAAAAGGGTTTCACTGACTCTTAGGGAGAATGCCTGAACCACATTCCTACTTAATGCATCGGCCACCACGTTAGCTTTTCCTGGATGGTATTGGAGCTGAAAATCATAATCCTTAAGGAATTCCACCCAACGTCTCTGCCTCATATTTAACTCTCGCTGATCAAATAAATACTTCAGACTCTTATGATCACTATATACATTGAACTGAGCTCCATAAAGATAGTGTCGCCACACCTTCAGAGCAAAGACTACAGCAGCTAACTCAAGGTCATGAATCGGGTAATTTCGCTCATGAGTTCGTAATTGACGAGATGCATAAGCTACCACTCTCTTATCTTGTATCAACACACATCCCAATCCCTGATGAGAAGCATCACAGTATACCTCAAACGGTCGACTAGTATCAGGGAGAATCAACACCGGCGAAGAAGTTAGTCTCTGTTTTAACTCATTAAAGCTTTACTCACATTCCTCAGTCCACACAAAGGGTTGATCACGGCGAGTTAACCGTGTTAATGGTGCAACTATCTTCGCGAATCCCTCTATAAATCTCCGGTAGTAACCTGCTAGGCCCACAAAACTACGAATCTCTGAGGCTGTCTTCAGCCTTTCCCACTGCAACACCGCTTCAACTTTGGAAGGATCAACCGCAATTCCTTTAGCTGAAATAACATGACCAAGGAACTTCACTTCCTCTAGCCAAAACTCACACTTAGACAGTTTAGCATACAACTGTTTTTCCCTTAAAACATTAAGTACAGTCCTCAAATGCTCTTCATGTTCCTCTGACGAACTAGAATAAATTAAAATATCATCAATAAAGACTACCACAAATCGATCCAGGAAAGGTCTAAAGATCCGATTCATGTAGTCCATAAACACAGCTGGAGCATTTGTAACTCCAAAAGGCATCACTATATACTCATAATGACCATATCTAGTGCGAAAAGCAGTCTTAGGAATATCTTCATCCTTCACTCGGATCTGATGGTACCCAGACTTCAAATCAATCTTAGAGAATACCTTAGCACCTCTCAGCTGGTCCATCAAATCATCGATTCGCGGCAATGGGTACTTGTTCTTAATTGTCAACTTATTCAACTTACGATAATCTACACATAATCTAGAACTTCCGTCCTTCTTTTTCACCAAGAGAACTGGGGCTCCCCAAGGTGATACACTTGGTCTAATCATCTGTTTACGCATTAGATCCTCGATCTGCTCCTTAAGCTCAATTAACTCTTTTGGCGCCATTCTATACGGTACTACAGACACTGGCTCAGCTCCAGGAATCAAATCTATAGCAAATTCTACCTCTCTACGTGGAGGTATTCCAGGAATATCCTCTGGGAAAATCTCAGGGAATTCTCGTACTACTGGTATTGACTGAAGGCTTTGCTCCACTTCTGCATTCATAACTCCCAACAAAACAAAATAAGATACTCCCTCACCTAAGGATGTTTCTACTTGGCTAGTAGAAATCAATTCTACACAATCTTGCTGCTCAGGAAAGATTAAACACCTCCGGCCACAATCAATTAGCACACGATTGGCAGTTAGCCAATCCATACCCAGGATTACATCTAACCCCGACATCGGGATACAAATAAGATTTACTTTGTATCTTCGTCCCTCAATTGCTATGAGACACCTAACACAAACCGTCGAAGTCTTAATTGAACTTAAAGTAGGTGTCGATACTACTAAGTCTTATCCTAGATCGCCCACCGGTAATCCTAAGTTTCTCACACAATTGTCCGCAATAAAAGAGTGTGTGGCTCCAGAATCAAACAACACAGAGAGAAGTACTTGCCACAGCCTCCATGGCGTGAGCCATTTGGTTCACGTCAACAGGAGGAGGAGGGTTTGCAACAGATTTTCTCGGTCTAGCCATCCTAATATATAGACTAGCTTAGATTACTAATGTTTAACACATTCAGCAATACCACCACATAGCTATATTCACATATTCAGCTTACAGTATATATTCATATTTAGTATGTCATAACAATTTAATCAATTTAGCACTGAGCACAACGTCATATCAGCATTTCAAACAACATAGCAAACACATTTATCTCGGCAATCATGTACAATCTTAGCTTAACAACCTATTATTCACGTAGCATGAATCGCCTATAGCTCACCCAGTATCATATACCAAAATTTTCTACATCTGTCGTGTCTGAGAACTGAGGTGATCAAGCTCGTTCCCTCACAACTTGATGAATAGAAATTATGATATATGATTCACAGCTAAAACTTATATGTCTAATATGCACAACTGACGCCTAACAACCTCACCCCGTAGGTTTACCTAGACCATGCTCTGATACCACTAAAATGTCACGACCCCTTTTTATAAAGGACCGAGAACATTATTTCTACACCACATACTTATTTAAAAATAGGTAAATAATAGAGAATATAAGTATAAAAATTCACTTCTCATTCAAAGTAAAAATGAAGTTCCTTACAACAAATATCCAACAGATCAACATAATATTACATTTAGTTTATAATATTCAAAATACCAAAAAAAATTATAATACGTGATTCCCTCGACATGAGGTCTCATATATAAAGAAAAAGGACTTTGATGCATTATTACTCAACTCCAAATTTTCTAACTTTTCTTCACTGGCCTCTCAGCCTGTGAAGTAGATGCAACACCTGCTACATCTGATCACGTACCACCGTACGATCATCGCAGTACACACACACACAACGACATAGAAAGAAATGCAAGGGTGAGCTTACCAAACATAAAATAAAATTATATATATATAGAGCAAAATATTTTTCACAAAGAATAACCCCATGCATTTCCAGCCCATCTAATGTACAGATGAAAACGGCTTCCAACCGGTTTCACACCTAATTAATCCGTAGGAACCGAGCCATCCGGAGCGACCCATTCCTAGATCTGATCCAGAAAGACAAAGACAACAGCTCAGCATGAACTTACCGTTACATGTCTACCCACCTAAACATATAACTCGGCTCTATAATGATGCACAACATATATCTCAGCATGATGCACGCCACCAAAATTATTTTAACAGCTCAACTACGGCAAGTTTATAATAGATCAGCCAAAATCTCAGCATTTTAAACTAATTAACAACAGTTACAACTTATAAAATAGCTTTTATTCAATAGATCTAACAAAATCATATCAAAATATCTTGAAATAGCATATTAAACCGTTCAAAACATAATTCATAGGTTAAAGTAAACTCCCCTTACCTCAGAAAGATGATTCACACTAGATCTACCGAATATTACTTGATTATAACAAAATTCACCGAAGATTCAGCTTTAGAACGGAGTTTCTCCTAAGAACACCATGAATTTCTATAAGAAAGAGAAGGAGAAGAGAAACGAACGGTAAATCTAGCTTCAAACTTAAAGAAACTTACTTCCAATCCTTCAGAATAGATGTAGAATCTCAGATCTGGCGAGAAATCTAAGTTTAGGAAGGTTTAGTATGAGAGAAATGGTGGTTTACGGCCTTAGAACCTTTGAGAACCTTGGATAGAGGTGAAGAAATGAAATTTCGTGTGAAACCCCCCTTTTTATAGAAAATTTTCGAAATTTACTGTTCACGACGGAATTTACTATTCATCGCCGGAAACACTGTTCAGGGCACTATTCATGCCGGAAAACGCTGTACACGCGTACTGTACACGCACTGTACGCATATGTGACGTCACCGATGACGTCAGCAGTCACTGTACATACGCGGTTGGTACTGTTCATACACGGTTTGTACGCGGTTTGCACTGTTCATACGCGGTTTGCACTGTTCATACGGTACTGTTCATACACGGTACTGTTCATACAGTACTGTTCACTTTTTTTTTTTTTTATAAATAATTTCAACTCCATCTAAATATATTCCAATACCAAATAATCCTTCAATTAACATTGAACAAGTATAAAATATTATAGATTACTCAATAATAAATTAGAAGCCGACAATTCTCCCCAGAAAATAAATTTTCGTCCTCGAAAATTTCATTCCCCAGAATAAAAGATGAGGATACAACTCTCTCATTCTTTCTTTTAACTCCCATGTGGCATCACCGAGTTATTTGGTCCCAAACAACCTTTACTAACCGAATAGACTTACCTCTAAGTTTCTTAACTCTAGTTTCCTCGATACGAGCAGCCGGGACCTCCACGGACAAGTCATCTCGTAACTCCACAACATCGAGCTCAATTACATGAGACAAATCTGGAACATACTTCTTTAGTCGCTACACATGGAAAACATTATGTATTCCGGACAACCGAGGTGGTAACGCTAATTCATAGGCTACGGTCCTCGACGATGTAATATACGATACGGCCCTATGAATTTAGGTGTTAACTTCTTGGCTCTTAAGGCTCGCCCCACACCGTAGTGCGTGATACTCTTAAGAATACATGATCACCAACCTCAAATTCTAGGGATCTTCTGCGTCGGTCGGCATAAGATTTACTACGACTTTGGGTAGCTTTTAGCTTTTATCTAATAAGTTCAACTTTCTCCTTAGTTTTCTTGCAGCATTTCAGTCCAACCATCAAATGTACTCCATCTTGGAACCAACAGATAGGGGTTCTACACCTTCTACCATATAGAGCTTCAAATGGTGCCATATCTATACTCGAATGATAGCTATTATTATAAGTGAATTCTACCAAAGGAAGCATATCCTCCCAATTACTCCTCTACTCTACAATGCAAGTCCGCAATAAGTCTTCTAAGGTCTGAATAGTACGCTCAGATTGACCATCTGTTTGCGGATGGTATGCAGAACTCAACCTCAACTGTGTGCCCATAGATTCTTGGAAACTCTGCCAAAACTGGGAAGTGAACCGAGGATCCCTATCAGAGATAATACTAGAAGGTACTCCATGCAACCTGACAATCTCTCTAATGTACAATTCTGCTAATTTCTCCAAGCTAAAGGTCATGTTAATTGGCAAGAAATGTGCACTCTTGGTTAGCCTATCAACTATGACCCACATTGCATCATGATTCCTAACTGTTCTAGGTAGATGGGACACAAAGTCCATAGTCACATGGTCCCACTTCCACTCTGGAATTTCCATCGTTTGTAACTTTCCTGGAGGGCTTTGATGCTCCGCTTTTGCCTTTTGACAAGTCAAGCAGGCTTTAACAAACTCAGCTATCTCTCGCTTCATGCCTGGCCACCAAAACATCTGCTTTAAATCTTGATACATCTTGGTAACACCAGGATGAATGTTGAGACTACCCTTATGTCCTTCTTCTAGAATTGCTCTCTTTAATTCAGTATCTCTAGGGACACAAACTCGACCTTGACATCTGAGAATACCATCAACACCTTTACTGAAACCCTTTGTCTTATCTGTCCCTAAGAGAAATACAATCCGACATAACATTGGATCCCACAATTGTTTATCTTTAATTTCCTGTAATAAATTATTAGTCACCACAATTCGGCTATAACTAATCTTTTCGGGTGATAAGTCCACATGTATGTTCAGGTCTCGGAATTGTTCTACCAAAAGGGTTTCACTGACTCTTAGGGAGAATGCCTGAACCACATTCCTACTTAATGCATCGGCCACCACGTTAGCTTTTCCTGGATGGTATTGGAGCTGAAAATCATAATCCTTAAGGAATTCCACCCAACGTCTCTGCCTCATATTTAACTCTCGCTGATCAAATAAATACTTCAGACTCTTATGATCACTATATACATTGAACTGAGCTCCATAAAGATAGTGTCGCCACACCTTCAGAGCAAAGACTACAAAGCCTAACTCAAGGTCATGAATCGGGTAATTTCGCTCATGAGTTCGTAATTGACGAGATGCATAAGCTACCACTCTCTTATCTTGTATCAACACACATCCCAATCCCTGATGAGAAGCATCACAGTATACCTCAAACGGTCGACTAGTATCAGGGAGAATCAACACCGGCGAAGAAGTTAGTCTCTGTTTTAACTCATTAAAGCTTTACTCACATTCCTCAACACACAAAGGGTTGATCACGGCGAGTTAACCGTGTTAATGGTGCAACTATCTTCGCGAATCCCTCTATAAATCTCTGTTAGTAACCTGCTAGGCCAACAAAACTACGAATCTCTGAGGCTGTCTTCAGCCTTTCCCACTGCAACACCGCTTCAACTTTGGAAGGATCAACTGCAATTCCTTTAGCTGAAATAACATGACCAAGGAACTTCACTTCCTCTAGCCAAAACTCACACTTAGACAGTTTAGCATACAACTGTTTTTCCCTTAAAACATTAAGTACAGTCCTCAAATGCTCTTCATGTTCCTCTGACGAACTAGAATAAATTAAAATATCATCAATAAAGACTACCACAAATCGATCCAGGAAAGGTCTAAAGATCCGATTCATGTAGTCCATAAACACAGCTGGAGCATTTGTAACTCCAAAAGGCATCACTATATACTCATAATGACCATATCTAGTGCGAAAAGCAGTCTTAGGAATATCTTCATCCTTCACTCGGATCGATGGTACCCGGACTTCAAATCAATCTTAGAGAATACCTTAGCACCTCTCACTGGTCCATCAAATCATCGATTCGCGGCAATGGGTACTTGTTCTTAATTGTCAACTTATTCAACTTACGATAATCTACACATAATCTAGAACTTCCGTCCTTCTTTTTCACCAAGAGAATCGGCTCCCCAAGGTGATACACTTGGTCTAATCATCTGTTTACGCATTAGATCCTCGATCTGCTCCTTAAGCTCAATTAACTCTTTTGGCGCCATTCTATACGGTACTACGGACAACGGCTCAGCTCCGGGAATCAAATCTATAGCAAATTCTACCTCTCTACGTGGAGGTATTCCAGAATATCCTCTCGGGAAAATCTCGTGGAATTCTCGTACTACGGTATTGATGAAGGCTTTGCTCCACTTCGCATTCATAACTCCCAACAAAACAAAATAAGATACTCCCTCACCTAAGGATGTTTCTACTTGGCTAGTAGAAATCAATTCTACACAATCTTCTTGCTCAGAAAGATTAAACACCTCCGGCCACAATCAATTAGCACACGATTGGCAGTTAGCCAATCCATACCCAGGATTACATCTAACCCCGACATCGGGATACAAATAAGATTTACTTTGTATCTTCGTCCCTCAATTGCTATGAGACACCTAACACAAACCGTCGAAGTCTTAATTGAACTTAAAGTAGGTGTCGATACTACTAAGTCTTATCCTAGATCGCCCACCGGTAATCCTAAGTTTCTCACACAATTGTCCGCAATAAAAGAGTGTGTGGCTCCAGAATCAAACAACACAGAGAGAAGTACTTGCCACGGCCTCCATGGCGTGAGCCATTTGGTTCACGTCAACGGGAGGAGGAGGGTTTGCAACAGATTTTCTCGGTCTAGCCATCCTAATATATAGACTAGCTTAGATTACTAATGTTTAACACATTCAAAGAATACCACCACATAGCTATATTCACATATTCAGCTTACAGTAATATATTCATATTTAGTATGTCATAACAATTTAATCAATTTAGCACCGAGCACAACGTCATATCAGCATTTCAAACAACATAGCAAACACATTTATCTCAAAGAATCATGTACAATCTTAGCTTAACAACCTATTATTCACGTAGCATGAATCGCCTATAGCTCACCCAGTATCATATACCAAAATTTTCTACATCTGTCGTGTCTGAGAACTGAGGTGATCAAGCTCGTTCCCTCACAACTTGATGAATAGAAATTATGATATATGATTCACAGCTAAAACTTATATGTCTAATATGCACAACTGACGCCTAACAACCTCACCCCGTAGGTTTACCTAGACCATGCTCTGATACCACTAAAATGTCACGACCCCTTTTTATAAAGGACCGAGAACATTATTTCTACACCACATACTTATTTAAAAATAGGTAAATAATAGAGAATATAAGTATAAAAATTCACTTCTCATTCAAAGTAAAAATGAAGTTCCTTACAACAAATATCCAACAGATCAACATAATATTACATTTAGTTTATAATATTCAAAATACCAAAAAAAAATTATAATACGTGATTCCCTCGACATGAGGTCTCATATATAAAGAAAAAGGACTTTGATGCATTATTACTCAACTCCAGCTTCTAACTTTTCTTCACTGGCCTCTCAGCCTGTGAAGTAGATGCAACACCTGCTACATCTGATCACGTACCACCGTACGATCATCGCAGTACACACACACACAACGACATAGAAAGAAATGCAAGGGTGAGCTTACCAAACATAAAATAAAATTATATATATATAGAGCAAAATATTTTTCACAGCAATAACCCCATGCATTTCCAGCCCATCTAATGTACAGCATGAAAACGGCTTCCAACTGGTTTCACAGCCTAATTAATCCAGAAGGAACCGAGCCGGTCAGGAGCGACCCATTCCGTATCTGATCCAGACAAGACAACACAACAAACAAGATGAACTTACCGTTACATGTCTACCCACCTAAACATATAACTCGGCTCTATAATGATGCACAACATATATCTCAGCATGATGCACGCCACCAAAATTATTTTAACAGCTCAACTACGGCAAGTTTATAATAGATCAGCCAAAATCTCAGCATTTTAAACTAATTAACAACAGTTACAACTTATAAAATAGCTTTTATTCAATAGATCTAACAAAATCATATCAAAATATCTTGAAATAGCATATTAAACCGTTCAAAACATAATTCATAGGTTAAAGTAAACTCCCCTTACCTCAGAAAGATGATTCACACTAGATCTACCGAATATTACTTGATTATAACAAAATTCACCGAAGATTCAGCTTTAGAACGGAGTTTCTCCTAAGAACACCATGAATTTCTATAAGAAAGAGAAGGAGAAGAGAAACGAACGGTAAATCTAGCTTCAAACTTAAAGAAACTTACTTCCAATCCTTCAGAATAGATGTAGAATCTCAGATCTGGCGAGAAATCTAAGTTTAGGAAGGTTTAGTATGAGAGAAATGGTGGTTTACGGCCTTAGAACCTTTGAGAACCTTGGATAGAGGTGAAGAAATGAAATTTCGTGTGAAACCCCCCTTTTTATAGAAAATTTTCGAAATTTACTGTTCACGACGGAATTTACTATTCATCGCCGGAAACACTGTTCAGGGCACTATTCATGCCGGAAAACGCTGTACACGCGTACTGTACACGCACTGTACGCATATGTGACGTCACCGATGACGTCAGCAGTCACTGTACATACGCGGTTGGTACTGTTCATACACGGTTTGTACGCGGTTTGCACTGTTCATACGCGGTTTGCACTGTTCATACGGTACTGTTCATACACGGTACTGTTCATACAGTACTGTTCACTTTTTTTTTTTATATAAATAATTTTAACTCCATCTAAATATATTCCAATACCAAATAATCCTTCAATTAACATTGAATAAGTATAAAATATTATAGATTACTTAATAATAAATTAGAAGCCTGACAAGAATAAGGTGAGTGGCATGGAAGGAAAAGGGAGAATAGAAATTGCATCAGCGAAGGACGGCGGTTCCCAAAATGCAGCGACGACAGTTCAGAAAAAGGTGTGGAAAATTGGGAAAAAAATGGAGGAGCGATAGCAGTTGGAAGAAACTGCCTCCAAGCCACTGTCGCCAAGCCCTTAAATTATTGTAGTGAGTTTTGTTCAATTTCAAAATAGGAAACTTGAAAAGAGACTTCTTCAACTGTGAAGAAGCGTCATCTAGGTGATTAATGATTCTATACCCTCCTGAATTGATCATTTGATTAAGTAACTATCCAAGAAGATTCCAATTAAATCTATTTCTATAATGAATGTGTTTTTAACCTCTAATGGTTGTAATGGATTGCTTCATTTAGAACCTCCTTGTTTTGTTCACGTTATGGAATGTCAAAATGGATCTTCTGAATCCCATTTTTTTTTCTTCTCTATTTTCATCCATTTTGATAATGATAAGAGTTTAAAGATGTCAAATTCCTTGCTTGGAACATTTATGGGGCAAGGAACACTAATGTAAGAAGAGTTCTTATTGAGCTTTTGAATGAGTCATTATCTTGAAATTTTAATTCTTGTGGAGACTCATGTTTTTCACTCACTCAAATTTTTTGCAGGTGTTTAGGATATCTACCTATTGCTATTGAAGAAGTTAATGGTTGTTGTATCGTTGACAAGCATTCATCACTTGTTACTCAAGTTTTGGATTCTATGCACCAAATGGTCACAATCCAAGTTAGTAGAGGTTTCAAAAGTTAGGTGTTAAGTGCAGTTTATGCCAGCCCTACTCCTACAGCCAAAGATGGTTTATGGAATCATTTTCAAAGTTTAAGAGCTTTAATTGTTCTACCTTGGCCGGTTGTTGATGATTTTTACGAGACTCTCTTGACCTCCAAAAGTAAGTGCTGTCAATATTTTAATACAAGAGCCTTATCATTTACTAGGATACAAGAATATTGTAATTTCATGGATGTGCACAACTTCCTTCACATGGTACTACAATGCTCAAGGTTAATCTTTCATAGACAAAGTTGTTTGCATGAGTATTGATACAAAATACAACAACTTTTAAAAATTAAAAGTTATACATTAAGCATATTGTTGTGTAAAATATCTATAATAAAAGGATTTAACATATTCATATCACACATTTTACAACTAATGATTAATCATTTAATTAAAAAATGTAAAAATATGAGAAAATTAAGAGAAAAGTAATAATCTATAAATTTACAAAAACAAATTGTTATTTTTTTAGAAAATAAATGGTCTAGCTAGCTAGCACTTAAGGAATAATTAACTATACTTGAAACCTTATTTAATCTCATTGAAGTCATATTTACCTTGCATATATTACCAAAGTATATTCAATTTATATCGGTATTTAATACGCACCATACCAAAGAACTACCCGTATTTATGTTAGATATGTCCCACTCTCCATTGCTAATGAGTGATGGGTAGATTTTTTAGTTTCTAGCCTCCATTGATTTCATTTGGTTAAAAATATATGGCAATTAGTTTGGCAATCCTGACCCATCTGGTTTTTGTTATAATGGTTTGTTTTGTTATTAGTGGGTCAATATTTACTTTGTTGTATCTATAGGAAAGTGAATTGTATATTTCCATCTAATTATTGAGTATAGCTGATGGGTATATATATATATATATATATATATATATATATATATATATATACAAAAAAGATAATTAGGTAATTTATTATTTGTGGGCAAGTGTACCATTAAAAAGTAATAAAGAGTTATAAATAAGTTTTTGAATTATAGTCTTATAAGGATTGTTTCTAATTACCAAAAATTTCTTAATTCAATTGTATATGAGTTTAAACCAAGTGACATGACATACTTCTTGGCTGAACTTATAAGAGAGGAATTTAGGGAATATGAGTTTACTCATTCAATCCTTTATGTTATTTTTCTGTTTAACTCCTATATTTGATTTTCTTGTGATTATCAATCATTTATACAAATACTATTAATACCAAATTATCATGTAATATTAATATTCTTTTTTTCTAAATTAACATCCATAATGGTCATGCAAGATATCAATTAAAGAAAACATAAAACATCTATAAACTTGTTAATTTAATAATGATTAAAAAAAGAATGGTCTGATCCACCTAATTTTTTGTCTTGTTTTATCCTAAAGATCCATTAACTAATCGTGGTACAGTCACTTACGATGTAATTAATTAAGTTATATTATGAATGACTAATTCATAAAATACAATTATGCACAATAGGACAAACAATAATCACGAATGAAAATCAAACTTAGATTTAAACATCACAATCACATAAATTCATGAAAAAGAGTTTCCATAAACCTAACTAAGGACTTAGTTACTCATAATAAAGAAAAGAAATAAAATAATCATAAACAAAGTCATAGTCGAAAGGAAATAGCAAACTAGATTATTCTCGAGAATTGAGAATAAGAAGAGTTTTTGGTCTTCAAGTATGATCACTTAAATATTCAAGTTCTGCTAAGAATGTGTTAATGGTCACGAGCAGGATTGTGAAAAAGATGTGTAAAAAGCGAGGAATGGATGAGATGAAAATAAGATGTAAAACGAGATGCCTGAGTCGCTGCTCCTAAGGTCTCTTTTAATAGGGTTTGAAATTCCTAAAATTTCTTCCAGTTAGGCTTCTCGCAGGTGAGCATGGCTATTCAAGACATAGACACAGTTGTGCATGTGATCAAAGCACTCTCATGCTAACTACTTGGATCTGGGCATGCTCCCTGCTGTAAAGCTCTAATTTTTAACCAATTTAGGCCCAAAATCCAATCAAAATCCAACTTTAGCGTTCTTATACTAAAATGCATAATTAATATATAAATTAGTATAAAACTCATAACATAATTTTCACACATAAACATATAGGCTATAAAAGCATGTCAAAATACAAACTTATCATTAATGCTTATAAAGTAAAACTACATAACAACATAATTTATCTTCTTGAGATGCTAATTAATGATAAAATTAAGTTTACGTTAGCACTCCTACATGCTCCTACAAGATGTAGGAGCTTCAATGACTCTAATCTTAATTTTGAGAAAGTGGTGTCGTGAGGAGGGAAGAGGCTTGGTTAGTAAGTCTACAAGTTGATGACAAGTGGACACATAAGAAATAGGTAGTTTCTTTTAAGCAACCATATCTCTAACAAAATGATAGTCTATGGCCAAATGCTTCATCCTATGTTGTTTGAAAATAAATTTTGTTGAAGCAGTGGTAGGTAAACCTAGCTCATAAAAAAGTTGTTGTAATCAAAGTAATTTGGCAACAATATTGTCAATTATCCTGTATTTAGCTTCAATAGAATATTGTGCAACTGTTGGTTGCTTTTTACAGAACTAAGAGACTACATTCAGACCAAAATAGATCAAGTAAGCTCTCATAGATTTCCTATCTTGGGTATCACCATCCCAATCAACATAAAAAAAGGCAATGATGGTGAGATCATATGACTTAGTGAGATGAAGACCATGTGAGATCAATGACTTTTGATAGCATAAAATTCACTTGAGAGCCTACATGTGTGCTAAAGTTAGGGATTGCATATGTTGAGCTAATTTATTGATAGGAAAGGAAACATTTGGACCAATGATCAACAAATATTGCAATGAGCCAAAATGTTGTGAAACAAGTTGCTATCATATATAGTGGAGGGTGGAATGATTGTTGATGAGAATGATGTGGTCATGGGTGTGGACACTGGTTTTTGGAATCAGCCATGTTTGCTTGCAAGAGGAGTTGTCTAGTGTAGTGATGTTAGGGTAGAATTAGTCCTATAAAGGTAGGGACTACTTCAATTGCTAAGAAATGACTTGGTTGACCAAGATCTTTTAATGAGAATGAGCCTGCAAGAGATGCCTTAAACTCTTGAAGAAAGATCAAATTATTTTCTTTAACCAATAAATCATCTACATTAATTAAAATGTAGGCAATGATGGAATCTAATTTGTAGATGAATAGAAAGACATCTAACTTTGAGTTCTTGAACCCATAATTAGTGAGGAAGTCACATAACACATGAAACTAAGCACTTGGGGTTTGTTTAACACTATACAAGACTTTTTGAAGCTTGTAAACATGATTAGGAAGAGTAGGATGAATGAAGCTTGTTGATTAAGTCATGTAGACCACTTCCTTAATGGATCCAAGTAAGAATACATTCTTAACATTCATTTGAGTTAGTGGCCAACCCTTTTGAAAGAGCAAGACATAATACTACCTTGATGGTTTTTGAGTTAATGACCAGAGTGAAAGTGTAATTGAAATCAAGTCCTAGCCATTGATGAAACCCCTTGGTAACTAATCTTGCCTTATATCTAGCAATTAAACAATCTAGATTGCACTTCAATCTGAATACCCATTTATTGCCTATAACATTATAGTAAGGTTTAGGTGCCACTAAAGTCCAAGTGCCCATGTGATAAGTCTATATTTTTGGGGTGCTTTTATAACTTTTTATAAGCTCGACTCGTATTTGATGCAAATTTTACATTGATTTATTTAATAATTATTATAATTTAGAATGAGTCAATCACTAACAATTTATGGAAGTACTTTGGTTATAATTTGATAAAAAAAGTATGGTCACGCTAATAGAAAGCACAATCTTGCTTAAAAATCACCGGGAGTGCTTTATGATTACACATAGACATGCTTCTCTCCTTATGTAATTAGTTCAGATATTTTTAAGGGTTTGCAAGAGTGAATCTGAAATTCAAATTTGCTAACAAAATTCTTATATTTCTCTACAAATAAGTCATATCTTCTGTTAGATATAAAAGATATATTATGAAATGACAAATCATTATCTTTTCTTGGATTTTACATAATAAATAAAGGGCTATACACATTGGATACAAAGACACTTTGACACTTGGAGACTTTGAAACCTTTTCTTAGCTGACTTTTGGAGCCCTTTGGTAGCAGAGATCATTAATGAAGACGAAGCATACTTTTTTGAAGTCTAAGCAAGTGATTGAGAGTGCTTTTTGGAGCCCTTTTTGAAGTCTAACTATTGCATTTTTTTTTTGAATGGATATGAATTTCTTACTATTATTTTCTCTTTCTATTTCATTATGAGTAACTAAATCTATTGGTAGGCTATGATAAATCTTTTGCCACTTTGTTAGATCTTTATATTTAATAATAATTGTGATTTCTTTTAATGATTAGCTTTTGCCCTAATGTCTATATATATTTGTATGTTGGGAATTGACCACTCTTAACATCTCATAATTAATTGTATTATAGGCAACCGTACTATATGTAGTTAATGAATTTGTATGGTAAAATAGGACAAAAGATTAAGTGGACTAAACTTAATTTTTTCTTTCAATCGATTATTGAATTAAGAAACTCATTACATCTTTATGTTATTCCTCTCTCTCCACCTTGCATGAACATTGAGTGTTAGTAGCTTTATTATGAGGGTTAGCAATTATACAAAAATCGAAAGTTAAATTAAAAGTGAACATAAAGAGATGTAAATGTAAAACTATATGCCATAAGTTCAACACAAATTGTTTTTGTGTCAAAATTTGCATTACGTTCTTTTCTTTTTTGTAATTACTTTTTCTAGTTTAAACCTTCCACAAATTTCTCTTATTTTCTTACACACTATTTTTATTCAAGCAATTAAATCTCAATATTCTCAGCAATTGGAAACTATCCATGTAAGGTAAACTTAATTCAAGAACCTTTTTTTTATTACTTTTTGACTAGTAAATTTGTCAACGAACATTGTGCCCATAAGAGCCATAATTCATCACTCGTTTCCTTTTGCCTTTCGCTTAGTACACTTGTCAATATAACGCCCTGAGTTTTGTAATTTCTTTATAACAATTATATATATATATATGTGTGTGTGTGTGTGTGTGTGTTGTGATTTAGATGTGCATTGTGATTTATGTTACTAATGTGGATATGTATGTATATAAATGAATATGAATATATAAGTATATGTGTATGTGGTGAATTAAAATGTGGCTGTTGACTTGTGATTGGATTGAAAATGCTTGAGAGTATAGGCTAATATGGTGCGGTAGAGACATTCTCACTTTAGTAAGAAGATTCTCGTTGTAGCGAGAAGGTCCTGGGCAAACTCGTGTGTCTCTCACTGTAGCGAGAGGGTTCTCATTGTAGCAAGAAAGGTGCAAGTGATGAGGGGGCCTTTGTTGCATTCTTGTTGTAGCAAGAGGAGTCTTGCTGTAGCGAGAAGGTAACAGAGAAGAGTAATTTTCTGGGCTTAGTCTCGCTATAGCGAGATTACGCAGAAAATAAGGTGCAGATTTAATTCCCACTCTTGGAGTATTTGAGGGATTTAGGGTTTGAGATAACGTAATTCCCACTCTTCCCTTCATCTTTCCTTCGATTCTCTCAATCCCTTAGCCTATTTCACTGATTAAATTGCGTCCAAGACCATTCATGCCCTAGATTGAAGGTTGTGGTTGTGTTTTGGGCATTTAGAGGTAAGTTTCATGAGTTAGGATTTTTTATTTTTACTCTTTCTTCATTTCTTTTGATTTCTCATGGATTATTCCATGTATTTGGGATGAAAATTCGTATAGGGGGTAGTTCTACCATCGATTTTGTAGTGGGTCTTCATTCCAAGGTAAGGGGGACTTTACCCTATCTTTTGGTGTTTAGAATTTGTTTGTATTGTTATGTATTGCAATGTGAGTGATATAGAACATAAAAAAATGTGTGTGATGAAAATGGTCGAATGTGTATATACGTGCCATGATTGAGAATTTGGGTGAATGTGTGTAGATGGCATGTGATTTTGACTGTGGATGTGTTTGAAATGGTTAAAAACTATGAATGGTTACAGCGATACACTAGGGTGTGAAAGATGGAGACGGTAGAAATATCTTGAAAAAAGAGAGTAGTGGTGACACCAATAGTGAGCGTGGGTGTACCACAAGCCATACACTCTTCTCCTGACTCGACCTCTAATCAATATCTTTGCTAAGGGACCCGTGACCGCACACGTTTTATCTGTGAGGTGGGGACTAACTGACGACCATCTATGGTATGAAACTGAGTAAGTCCCTGTGGTTGAGGGCTTTAGAAAACTATGATCACAGTGCCACGATAAACTTGACTAACATGCAATGAGCACACATATGTGTGTGTATTGATTTAAGGTGTAGTGAGTGTACCCATGTATGAATTGGTGTGAATATGGTGAGTACATTGTTGGAATGAATCGATTAATACTTGCTTAAATATATGATTTAATTATATTAGGAAATGCTTGAATATGTAATGTGAGTCTTCATGTTGTGTTTGTGATAGTGTAGAGGACTCACCCTTACATTTATTTTTTAAGTGAATAAAACGATCAACACCAAGTTCAGTGAATAGGATGGATGTTATAGGACTTAGAAAATTATTTTTGAAAATTGTGATGTATTAAATAGGTTGTGTAGCATTTATCTTGGTTCAAAGTCGACTCTGATTAGTATTGTTCAAAATTGTATGCCATTTGGGGGTTCATCTAATGAAGACCCCAACCTCCATCTAAAAAAGTTGCTCCAATTTACAAATACCATAAAGTACAATATGATCACTCCTGATGTTATCAGACTTCGCCTTTTTTCATTCTTTGTCACGAAAAAGGTTAATGCATAATTCTTGACGTTACCAACCAATTCCATCATGACATGAGATGATTTGACCCACCAATTTTTAAGAAAATACTTTCCCCCATCTCGTTTTATTGAACTCATCACATAAATCTCCAGCTATAAGCAGTATGAGTGTTAATCCCTATATGAGGCCTAGGAGCGATTCAGAGAACTTCTAAAGAAGTATCGATATAATTTTTTTCTTGTTTGGTGTAATAGAGTATAATGCATTAAACATTTTATTCCATTAAGCAACAATATATTAACTCTACCAAAACTTTCAATAATTTTTGTACAACTAGACATAGTACTAACATTGACTTATTACATTACTAAATGGGAAAAAAATATTTTTAAAATTTATATGAGTTGTTGCACTATCAACAAAAGTTATGTTTTCATTGTTACTGTCAACCAAAAAAAACCCTCATTCTTTAATGCAAAATAAATAATAAATAAACTTAGATACTAAAACAATAATTGAAATTAAAATTTATTTATTTACAATAACTATATTAATAATTTAATTTAAATAATAACTATATTAGTGAAAAAATTATTACGATGCTTGACAATTTATTTTAATTATTATTTTTTTTAGAAAAAATATACTAAATATAAATTAACATGTAAGAAAAATACATAGTAATTTAATATCATAAAAATATGATAAATTTATTTTCAATAAAAAAAAAATCAACATATAAGTGAGTAACATTCATATGATCATAATCAAAATCACTATCTTCACAAACAAATTTGGTTTCAATCTTTTTTATTTATTTTTACACAATTCTTGATAATGATCAATAAGATACTTTGATGTAGAATAAATATAAGACCAATGACTTTTGGTTTCACAAAAATAGCATGTCTTCCATATTTTTGTTACTTTGGATACCTTTACCTTTTTTAATTTTTTCATCATTTGTCCACTTCTAATAGAAAATGTATATTTCTTATTATTACCACACCATGTCCGTTGCCATTACAAAGATTACAATTATTATTAAATCTACAACCACAGCAATGACCATGATCATAAGTTTGTCTATAATTATAATAGTTACAAGTTGTTACATTCACTTTTAATAATAGAGTAATGCTAGTCGGATGAGATTCATGGTTTTTCATCAAAAGCTTGTCATTTTGTTCAACTTTATGGAGACAAGAAATTAATTCATTTTTTTTAAAACCTTTTTCATAATATTGTTATTACATAAGCATATTAGATGCATGAAAAGTGAAGGATGCTTTTTCTAATATACCTCATCAATAACCTTTTTCTCCAAATAATTTTAAGTAAGATGAGATTCTAAATAATGTTAAATTATACTTACTAACAATTTTAAAATCTTATGAGTGTAAATGTATATAATCATAACAAGCTTTTGGTAAGATGACTATTTTTTTTTTTTTTTTTTGTGACGAAGAAAGATTATAACTTTAACCTTATCTTGATTATACTTTTTGTATTTAAATGAGTTTTAGCATCTAATACCTATGATAAGTATTTTTATTTTTTTTGGTGTAATGTTAAGTGTCACAAATTCAAAGATTGTAAGATTCAGCATATTTAATACTATTATAACAATATAAAAGTATGTTAAATATCATGAAATATTGTACTGATGCAATGTTGCAAATCTTAAATTACTAGCAAATTTTTTTTGTAGACATAAATTTATTAGTACAATAATTTAAATTAAAACAAATAAGTAATAATATATTTCTATAAAAAAAATAAAAATAAAAAATATCATACTTATTTATGAGAGAGTTCCTTCCTTGCAAAAGTGTGTATAGATCTTGATATTAATAATATGTTATAAAATTAACATAAAACTATCACGAGCAAATAAAAAAACAAAATTAGAAAAAAAAACAAAGAATTTTAATTTTATTTCAGATATTCTTAATAATAATAAGTTTTTTCATTTATAAGCCTAAATTTATAATTCAAAAGTATCATATCCTTGTATAAAACAATATTACAACTTCTTAAATTTCAAGGAATACAAGAACGTAGAAAGATAAATACTCATTTATATTAATTTATAACAAAATAAATATAAAATTTTAAAAAATACTTCCTTATATGTAAGGGACTATATCAAGTCATATTTTTATTTCTCTTTTAATTATCAATGAATATACTATAAATATATAATTACAATAATTATACATCTATTTAAGGAATAGTTTAAATTTTTATATATGTTAACTTAGAAAAGTCTTTTTATATGCTCAGAATAATAATTTTTATAAAAAAATAGAACATTTATTATTCTTGAATATTTTTTAAAATAAAAATTTGTCTTTTTCAATTGTACATTTTAATCTTTAGTTAACATTTTTTTTGGAAAAAATATTAACAATAAAACTTCTTAATATAATTTATATTTCTTGGTTTGATAGAAAAAATTGTCTACTTTCTTGAATTCTCATCTATCATTCTTTACATAATCGATTTTGATTCTTTACACATACAAGCGTTTTCATCCTTATTAATAGTGTCCCAACTTTCTTATGACATGATTGTTATGATGATTTCTTATGATAAAAAAAGAAAAAAAAACTAAGGTTATTATTTTTTTATAAAACATTATTAAGTGAACAAGTGACAATTACTTTCCTACCCAAAATTAAAACAAATAACTTTATTTTTTATTTCTTAAAAGCATTTTAAATCTGTACAGTGCCACGTGCTAACGCGGCGTCGACCAGAACAGCGATCATCTCCATCCCCACCTCCAAACTTTCCTCTTCTATACAATACCCTGAGTTGTCCAGTGAAACAGTTGCGGTGATTCTCATGAAAAATGTTATAATTCTCCTTTCCTTTGCTTTCTGCATTGAAATTTCTCAGTATCAAATCATTTGTCGCGGTCATTTTCTGTAAGATTCCCTCTTTTCTGGATCGAAACCCTCTTCTTGTAAACAATGTGGAAAATTGGTAGGTCAATAACCGGAGATAATGAGGAAGATGAACGAGAGAGTTTGTTGGATGAGGACTCAGGTGGCCTCTGCTCGCTCTCTACAACACAGGTGCTATTAACACTTTACTCACAAATCTTCATCCCTTACATTTATGTAACCTTAACATTCAAGTTTTTCACTGAACAGAGAATTTACGGATTCGCTGCTTGTTTGGTGGCTGGTCTGGTTTGCATGTTACTGGTGAGAGAAATTTGTGTCTTCCTTTCCTTTCATATCTCTCGATTAGGATCCTCTCATGTGAAGTTTCACGTGAGAGATTTGCAGCGTTTAATCTCCCCTTTAATTTTATTAAAATATATTATTTAATAAAATTTTATATTATAATAATATATATTTGATTATGGAGATTTATAATGCAGTGGTGGTAATGTGACTTGAGAGGATCTCTTTCCCATATCTATATTATTATAATTGCTGTTTTTTACTTGTCAAATTTAGAATTTAACTAGTAAAAATTTAAGTAGTAAAAGAAGCCATAAATCCCATATTAATTAGTGATAAAAAGTTAGATTAGGGGCAAAGATTTAGTTAAATGAAATATAGACTTTTTGTCTATGTATTCTGGCCATTGATATTACAATTTGTCTTGGTGCATTGTGGCAACTAATGATGTTTCTTTCTCCTGTATATGAAATCAGCTATATTTTGTGCTTCACCCACACAACAAATAACTGAGATCAATTTTCTTTTGACATTTTGTCTGTAAGAGGAAACTTTCCCACTACCACTGACTGAAGGTGTAACAATAGTTTCATTTTGCCGTCGTGCTTTTTTCTCCTTATCTTGATGCAGTGAGTTTCTTAGCTTGGTTCCAAAAAAAGATGCTACATCTTGCAAACTGGTTTATGGGGGTTGGACCTTGCCATGTAGTTGCTTCAAGGAACCTGCTTAGAGAGAATCCTAGTTGGGCCATGGCAATGTACAAGTTACCATTGGTAGTATTTGTCACATGAAGTATCTGGAATGCTCTTGGTGAAAAGATTTAAGTATCTTTGTAATTGTTGAAATTACATGTGACGTGGTGTTAATACAAACACTATCCCAATGTTCTTATTTATATGCATCTAGTGCAGGCCCTGTCCAATGACACTGCCACAATAACAAGATTCATAACCTAACAGATGACTAAAAATGAGAAATTTCTTTTATCTTTGGGATGATTAGTGATGATTAACTTGAAGACTACATCCCATTCTATCATTGGCCTTTTGCCATATTGTAAATGCTATTCCCTTATTTTTGTTTCCTTTCCCGAGGTTGTTATGTATTCTTTCTTTGTTAGGATCATGTTTCCCTTGATTCATGTTAGATCTTTTTACTTCTATGAATCATTATCTATGTTCTGCCCTATAATTACTTTGATTTCCATCTTAGACTTAGAAAGAGATGAATGTCAACATATGACCATGAAGTTTTGCATATTTCCTAAATATTTTCATGTTCAATAGAAAAGGATGAATTTGGTTCAGCAACAACAACCATAGTCTTTTCACATGAACCAAACAATGTCATCTATCTATCTAAGAATAATTTTCAGTGGGCCATTTAGATGTAGCTCTGCTTTAACTGTTTATTCTTCCTCTCTATCCTTAGTTATTGGGCTGCCTTCCTTCTGATTAACTCTTCTTGTTTTTCTGTTGGTCATCTTGTCTTGTCACGTGGCCAAATCATCACAGGCAAGATTCCATCATCAATTTCTTAATAGGTAAAACACATTCATTTGGCACCTTGCCTATGCCTTGTTGGCACTTTACCACTCAAGTTGTCTAGCAAAATTTTCCTCTAGTTACTTTTTGTTTATATAGAGAGATTAGACTTATGAATCACACTATGAAATTGTGGTAAAAGGTGATGGAGCATAAACTACAGGATAAAAACTAGGATTATAAAAAATTAATTTGGTTTTATGATAGGTCTACAACAGATGCTGTATATCTTTTACAAAAGATGATGAAAAAGTATTGCTTCAAAAAAAATGACTTACATATGATTTTTATTGACTTTGAAAAAACATGACCATATACCAAGAGAAGTGTTATGGAAGGCACCAAAAAGAAAGTGGTTCGTCTAACATATATTTGGGCTATACAAGATATTTATGAGGGGGTACTATTTGTGTAAGAACTTTTGGAAACATATCTAAAGATTTCTTAATAGGGATATGCTTACATCAAGGCTCTACTTTGAGCCTTTATTTGTTTAATCTAATGTTCAATATGCTTACAAGTGACATACAAAAACTTATTCCTAAGTGCATGCTCTTTATGAATGCCATAATATTGGTTGAGGATTTAAAAAAAAGATATTAATGTTAAACATGAATTATGAATGAAGACTTTAGAATCTAAGAGTTTTTGCTTGAGCAGAAGTAAGGCAAGAGTATATGCATTGTAAGTTAAGCAAAAAGCAAGACAAGGGTCATGCATTGAAAGTTAAATTAAAGATAATATTATATCACAAGTTTCCTGGTTTAAGTACTTGGGATTGATTTTACAAAATGATGGAGAAATTAATGAAAATGTTACTCATAGAATACAAGCTAAGTGATGAAAGTAGAGAAAGATATCATGAGTTATTTATAGCCATAAAGTACCTATTAGGTTGAAAGAGAAATTTACCACACTGCAATACGATCAACTATCTTATATGAAAGTAAATGTTAGGCAAATAACACGAAAAATTAGTTGGAGTGACAAAAATGAGAATATTTAGGTAGATGAGTGGTTGCATGAGAAAGAACAGGATAAGAAATGATAGTATCCTTGAGAATATTAAAGTATCACCTATAGTGGAAAAGATGACTGAAAACCATCTAAAGTGATATAGTCACATGCAGAGAAGACTTTTGGAAGCATTAATGAAAAGACTGGATGACATAACTTTTAGTTTGATAAAAAGGGATAAAGGGAGACTCAAAAGAGCTTTAAAGAAAGTTATTAAAAGAAACCTTTTGATAAATAATATTTTTGAAAATTTAATTTTTGACTGAGTTCAATGGCGTCATGTGATCTATGTAACTAACCTCACCTAGTAGTAAAAGACTTGATTATTACTTTTTGTTTAAAGGTTCATTTGAAAGAAAATAGCATTTTAAAACAAACGCCATTTCTGCAATTATTATAGGTACTAGTTCCCTAAATTTAAAGAAGGAAATTCAAAAAATGCTTAACAAGTTTGGAAAATTACCTTCACATAAATTTTAAAATTAATGTGATTTTAAGTCAAATAAAAAGGATTTGACTTTATAAGTTTGGTTTCAGTTCAGAAGCCATGAAATTGTAAGTTTACTTTTCATATCCACAAAAATTCATGTATTCTAGGAAACTGCTTTTGGGAAGACAATTAAAGAAAGTTCTAGTGTAATGCTATCAATAAATAATTCCAACCTTTTCAAGTAAATTATCTTTTATTTAAACTTAAAGCAATTTTTCATGTCTTTTCTTTTTTTCTGAAATCTTGGTAAAGTGGCTCATATAAATGCAATCAAGGCCAGAAAAAAATTGAATATTATATCCTAAGCAACTTGTAGTGATTAATGCAAAAATACTGATATATTTGTTCTCTATTAGTTTCAAAACTTTAGCATCCTCAAATAATTCTATTTTGTTCTATTTTGCAGTCAATGATCGTTTTTGCCAAACCCATCAAATTTGCTGTATTGTTCACATTTGGCAACCTTTTAGCAGTTGGAAGGTAGATTCAATTTACCTCATTTTTGTCTGATAGTTTAGAAATAACTTTTCTCAAAGCTATATACATAAGCAAGATAATATTAGAGTTGAAGATATTTTGGGTATGTCCAGTTTAATGTCTAGAAGATTCTTTTAATGCATATAACCATCCCCCAAACCAAATAATCTGAAGAAAACGAAACCATGTAATAGATATCCATGTTAACTGTGAAGCATTTTCTGCCCACCTTGTCCTATTCACTGTTAGAGCTCTTAACTCATTATTTCAATGTCTTACTCTATATTGATAAGGCTAGATGTTGTTTTTTCTAGTTATATGTAGGCCAGATGTTTATTTTCATTCAACTTATTTTCTTCTAACGTTTACTTCAATTGATTTTTCAGTATATACACTGCTATGCCAGATTGAGTCATTTTTCTTTGTCTTCCAATGTCCTCGATTTAATTCAATAGATTATCTAACTTTGTTTTGTATGTGTGACAGTACAGCCTTTCTTCTTGGACCTATACAGCAACTGGAAATGATGTTTGACCCTGTTCGTCTCTTTGCCACAGCCATATACCTTGTATGTGTGATTATAGCACTTATCTGTGCTTTGTGGGTAAGCCTTACTTCTTTGATCTCTATAAGAAAGAACCATTAATTAAGTTCGTATGATTTGAGTATACTACTAACTTTATTCTTTAATGTTCTTATGAGTCACAAATGTTCTAGAAACGAGATGTGTGTAAATTTGAACAATCTTTTCAGCTTGCCTATCATCCCAATCATATAATGCACACTGACCAATTCTTATTGTTGATACTCTTAATTTATTTCTATAATCGACCAAGATGTCTCAATTTGTATAATGACATCATGACTCTGCAGCCTTTCTTAGTTGGATGGGTAACTCAATACATTTTTCATACTTTGTAGGTCCATAGCAAGGTGTTGACCATAATTGCTATCATAATTGAGATTGGCGCCCTAATTTGGTAAGTTTGCTTTTAGCAGCCTTGTTTCATGACATAAATTTGGGACATGAAAACCGTTTTTATGGAAGATTATTTCAGAATGAAAATCCTTATCATAACATGTTTGTATTGCACATATATGTAGATCATTAATAGATCCTAGTTCTTACAGGTACAGCCTGAGCTATATACCGTTTGCTCGGAGAATGGTTTCTGAGTTGATGATCCGATTGTGTGATACAGAACTTTGAAAAAAATAAATGAAAGAAAAAGAAACAAAGCAAAATAAGGATTTTTCATGTTTTCTCGTAAAGGTGGTTGCTCGGGGTTTTGATTTTGTAGACTAATTCGTGGTTCAGTTGGTATTACTGATTGATTATGTTAGTTTTGTGTTCGTGAAGCCTCATGTAAGTCTTAATGAGGATTCGTGTTCCTGTCCCAATTCTTTCTGTAAACACTTGAAACATGATAACAGAAAAAGAAAAGTGTTGTTTTGTATATATTTTGTATAATGATACAGTCGGGTTCAAACCTTATGCGGAGAATGATAGCCACTAGGTGGATGCATATAGACATCTTCTGTGTCAAATCACCACGAATGAAGGCACTTTTGACATCCATATGATAAAGCTTCTATTGACGACCTGCAGCTGCAGCTAAAAGACTTATAACAAAAGTAAAGCGAGCCACTGGAGCAAAAGTTTTGTCGAAGTCTATTCCATATTTTAGAGTATATCTCTTGGCTACTAAACAGGCGTTTTAGTGTGTAATAGTCCCATTAGAATGAGTCAATTATAAGTACACATTTGCAGCCAATAGGAGTATTATGAGGTAGAAGATAAACTAAATCCCAAGTATGAGTTGCCCCTAAAGCTTTTTGTAGTCATGGCTTGCTGCCAAAGGGGATTAGTGCTAGCCTCTCAATAAGAAGAGGGCTTGTGGACAGTTGGAATAACAAATGGCAATGGTAATCAGTGAGATAATAATGGGTTTCTCTTACTCTAGTAGATCAATGATGATTTGATGGTTTTTGCTATCCCAATCCTCTAAACGGTCTGAAAATTGTGTGTCAGCGACCGATCAAGAAACTTTACATTCCTTGAACTCGCATGTTATAATTGGAACCGTTCAAGGTGATGGTAATGGGTTTTGAGACATCAGATTTCTCCATGAAAAAAGAGAAACAGAATAGGGATATTGTAGGAAAAAAAACGAGAACAGGGAGGGTTCTGCAACTTACGCTCTAGATACCATGACAGCAGAAAAAAGTACAATATACGAAGAAAAGTATTGTTTTATATACACCATGTGTAATGATACAATCGAGTTATATACATTAGCGGAGGAACTAATTATGAAAATTTAGAAATTGTACAAGGGATATGATTGCTAACAAAATCTGCTAAATATTTCTTTTCACAATCTCCTATAATTTGGTGTATCCCTATAATTACGCTAACAAAACATATATAAACAATGAATTAAAATTGTTTCCACAAAATTATTGAAAATGATACAAAGAAAAGGGGTGTAAAAACGGTACATGTACTAAGTAATTTATATACACAGTGTCTCGGGAATCGTTTGGTATACACTGCAATTTTCGTAAAACTCATTATATAAACTCAAGTGGCTGTTTTAAGTCACTTAGAATTTATTAATAGATAACGTATTTAATAATTGTCGGTTCTTCAGTTTTACTTACGTTAACTATGAGGGGGTTAATTTTTCGTACACTGCTGGGTAAATTACAGACCTGGAACCGTATCTTTAGCCAAAAGGAACAGGAAAAAGTTTAAAACATGTTAAAAAGTCAGTATGACATGAATCTAATGTAAAAGTTTTACGGCTTTTTTACTTAATTATTGTTTTTTATTAAATTATAATTTTTTCAAAACTAATTTTCTGTCCGGAGTCAATTAGTTTTGAAAATATTGTAATTTGGTAATGTAAAAAAAAACAATAATTAAGTAAAAAAGAGGAAATTATTTGTTGCAGTATATCTTTAATAACTTTTTCAAATTTTAATTCTGGAAGTTGTTTATAAATTATATTTGGAATTATGTTTCAGGAAGAGTGTAATATATTTGAAAATAACTTTTTAGAAGTGGTGCTAAAAAAAAGGAACTGTGACTAATAAAAAGGGGTGTAGAAAGCTGCTGATTACTCGAGCATTTCAGATTTGACCATAAAAACTGAAGTCTTTCAATTGTAACCAAAAAACAAGGAAAAAAATATTTCAATTAAGTAGGTGTTTAGTCAAATTATGGTATGAGCAGAAGGTCTATAAGGTAAGACTTCTCCTAAACCATGGTTTGGGAGTTTCCACAACTAAAATCAAATATGCTATTAGCTGAATGAAAGTCACAGCAAAATATGGCCCTTCATTCTTAATTTTCGAGTTTTGGGTCCTTGATCAATTTTTAGCCCAATAAGTTTTCTGTGTGTCCCAATAGCACAGGGCTTAACTCTCTAAACGACATGATGGGTTCATTGTTCGAAGGAAAATAGTTGATAGACACTAAACACTCAAATAAGAGAAAAAAAAAAGTGATGAATATGGTTAGATAATGTGACATGATAAGAAGAAACAGATTCAGAGAGATGGAGAACGTTAAATGAGTGTTGATAGGTGTTTATAAACTACAACTGTTGAAGAAAACGATTTCAGCTAAATTCTCACTGGAACCATGTTGAAGTGAAAAAAGTGATGAGGTAGAGAAGTGGGAATGGTGGGTGTGCTCAACATGAGTCAATCTTCAACGACCCACATTCTTTTTGACTTGGAAAACTCAAGTGTCGTTACACTTTAATCTTATGCTTATTTTAGAGATAATTAATTAATGATTTGGAATTACAACCCACTTTTTATTTTATGATATATCCTTTTAATCTTTTACTCATATCAAAAGCTCTCCCTTTTATTATGTGTTACACATCTTCCCCTCTTTCTGGGTCCTAGTGCTTGTTGCCACTTGCCATAAATTTTGATTCAACATTAGGTATTTAGTATAAATTTTGAATTTTTTTCATAATTAGTGTAAGTTGTATTCTCTAAATATTACTTATCAATAATTAAACAAAACAAGTCATAAATAACATACACAACTTATATATTTTATTTAAAATGAACATATATTAAATATTAACGGTACTTCTAATATTAGAAATATTGTTAGTTATTTTAGTAAAAAAGAGTAACATGTCTTAAATTAATAATAGTATGTTTTTAAAGAAAAAGGTATATATTACATTTTTATAATTTTAATATACAAATATATTACTTAAATAATAAATATTTATTTTTAAATACTTGAAGTGAGTTTTTAAGGCCGAGTTAAACCTGTCCTTTAACTTCAATCCTTATACTAAGCCATCAACTTGCTTATCATAGCGAGATACATGACAAAAAATAAAAAGTGAGAAGAGTGGATAGAATAATTCGGTCCTTATCACGTGGTACAAAGCCTTTGCTTTCTTTTTACATTAATTAATAATCCTCACCAGAGTAAAAGGTTGGTGAACTTTTTCTTTTCAATTTTCTTTTTCCCAATATAAAAGTACGTGTGCTTTTAAGTTGCAGCTTCAACCAAACTTATTCATAATATTTTTCATTAAATAATATGAGAATAAATAAAATAATAACATTACATAAATGAATTTTTTTAAAAATTTCAGAATATTATCATTCTTTCTCAATAAATAATTGTCTAATATTAAGAGACCAGCCACAAGTTACATTTTCTTTCTGTGATTTCCAGTGGAAAAGAACGTTTCTAGACAAAATCATTTGTATGAAATAAAAAGAGTTTCATGCAACAAATAAGCATTTATAACCTATGATTTTGCTCTCCTAAGCTTTATTTGATTCCTACATCACCGTACCCATTTGACAAATCAAGTGTGTATATTACACGCAAATATCCTGACATCATTGCAGTTAGGTTTATTATGGAAAAAAACCAAAACATTTCATCATAAAAATATCAGCCAGTGGCATAAAATGTCAGTGTCATGAACAACATATGAAAGGTTCCAAACACCTTTCTCATAAAAGAAACAAAAAAAAAATGGAGTAGGAATGGAATTTGAGTTCTTTTATTTATTATCTTTTGCTAAAAATACTAAGGCAATTTGGGTAGGTGAAATAGTTTAATTGATTAGGATTAGGATGCTATTTTTCTGATACCAAGTTTATAATCAAAAGAGGTGTAAAACTAGAGTTTTCACTAAGTTACTGTTTGAAACTTTCCCAGCTACCACTCAATGATTGTGAACGATGTATCACCTACTAATAACCAACCTACCACACCATCTAACCCTATTGAGGCATGACCTCATCAAATAACACAAGGTTTTGAGAAATAATTAAAATATGTAATACTAAGATTCCAAACAAAACGGTTAGGATTCCATTTTGTTTTAAAATGAAAATTTTCTTTGGGAATCATGAGAGAGAGTGGCGTGACATTCATCTTTTGATTATTCTTTCTCCATTGTTGAATTGTTTAGAAGATTGTTTTAGGGATGCTTAGTTGTTTAATCCACAAAGAATCAATGAAAGCACTTTCAAGAAATTTGAGTCAAATAAACCCATCTAATTGCTTTTCGAAGGGGTTTGAGTTGATACCCACCATCGATCATTTGACTAAATTTGAATTATTTGGAGCAAATCTATGCTTTTGATAAACTAAATTTCCTGAGCCATCTGCTTTTCGTTTGTCTTCCTAATAGAATATCAGATGTCCACTTATTTCATTTGCTAGATTTTTACTTTTCAGTGCACTTTGGCACCTTCTAAAAAAATGCTGCATTTTTCAGATGCCATTTTTTAATACCGAAATTTACACAAGTATTAAAATGATAATGGAAAAAGCAATTCCTTTTGTCTGATTTTTTAGTTCATTTTCTTTTCTTCTTTTTCTTTTAAAACGATCGACAACTATCAAGAACTTTGAATATGGTACTCAGCTAATTTATTTCTCATTTAAATGAATTAGACTAATTTTGTTCAAATATATTTATTTTTTTTGAATTAAGATTGACTCAATCTATTTAAATGTAAAATACAAATTTGATTTAAAATTATTATTCAATTTTGTGGCATGAATTAAAAAAAAAACAAATTTTCTATTTCTCAAACCAATGAAACTTGAACCTCAAATCAAACTAATCCATTTAACTACTTTTAACATAAAGTAACACATGAAATTGCAAATAAAATATAATTAATTACACACACAAACTTGGACTAATTTTGAGGTTTTTTTTTTATCTTGAATTATCGATTTTTCTCTTTTAACTGGGTTCAAGTTGAATTAGTAAACATGAAGTTATGTTTTAAATTATTTTTCAATTTTTTTATGTAAATAAAAGGAGATATTTGTTTTACTTAATCCAATGAAATTTCACTATCAAATTAATAGTCTAAGCAACTTCTTTCACTTAAATTGTTTGAGTGGGTTTGAGATTTTTCATGATTAGATAGAGGTATTAAACTTCTTGTCAACAATTTTTTTATTTTTATTCTTGTTTAATTTTAAAAAATTTATTTTGTAATATTTTTTTTATCCTCTTCAAATATTCAATACTTACTCACTAAAGTAAAATAATTCTTTTATATCAAGACAACTAAAAACCTACTTCAATTTAAGTTTTATTCATCCAAATGATCTTGATAATATATAAAAAATTTAAAAAATATTTCAAATTTTATTACATATACATTGTAGTTATCACAGTCATAAGTCTTTTATTTTGTCTCTCAGTATAAGTGACAACTCATGTTTTGTAGATTGACCTTTTTTTTAATCTTAGTAAATATTCTTATAAAACAATAATTTCAAGCATTAAACAAATTTTTTGAAATTTTTCAATAAATTGCTCATCTTTTGAGAGTCTTCACAAGATCAACTAATAGAACAAAGTTTATAAATTATTTAATTTAATTCATTCAAAATCTTCTAATGTCAAGCTTATAGAGAAATAAAAATATGTCTTTTAACTATCTTTAACAATTTTTTAGATTATTTCTTTAGCTTGAAATCCATCAAAGCTAGTAGCTTGAGTTGTGTGATGACTTCTAATCTAAAATATCTGCTTCAAATATTTTTTTAATATTTAGTCTTCTAAAAAAGGCAACAAGCTTTTGATTATCGAAAACACATTTTTATAATTTTCTTTTTATCTTCAAAAGTAGGATCTACAAATTAGAAACATACAAAAGCTTCTTCTCATGTCATATTAACACAAACTTTAAGAAGGCTCAATTGTGTAAGCACTAGTAATTTTTATGAAACGAACATTACTTTTTGTATCACAATTATTTATTTAAATGAGACATTTTAAATTTATTTATTTTTATAAGAATATATTAATATCCTTATAATAGTAAACATAACTTTGTATGAAATAGCTTGGTGTTATTCTTAAAATATTGTTAGTCAAATATCAATATTAAGACAATATAAATACATTGTGACTAGTTTGTGGATGGATGGATGATTCAATCTCCTAAATCATAGATATAAGATATCAAGTCTTCATACTAATGCATAATAGGAGAATAATGTGTTGTATTAACTCATCTTGTGAATTTTGTATAGATCATTGCATGAGTGTAATTAACAATTTTCTATGTTTTAATCTTACATGATAAACTTTACATTTTAATCCAATGAAACAACACCCATAACCATGTGATCATAAAATTAAAGATTAGAGATAGAATAAATTATGTGAAAAAGAGTGATCTAGATGAAATTTGTCTCTCCTATAAAATAGGAGTAATATTTATAAGGTGACTTTTTGATAAGATTAATGTACAAGAATATATGAAGAAAGTATTGTATTGGTCTAAGAATGTTCTTTGTTGGAGACATGCATGGTTGTATACATGACTTCATTAAATGTTGAGACTACATTTTGTCATACTTTTATCATATAAATAATCTTTTGTCATTTCTTTTAAGTAAAAGATATTATTATTTGAATTTTTTAATCTAATGTTGTTGGAAATTGAACACATAGGGTAATTGAACATCAAAGATTCTCAATTACTCTTGTGACATAAGCAAGAAAAGGAACACTCAAAATATGAATAAGTTTACGTGGACACAAACATGTTAATTGCATCCACGTCTCTATTGTAGTCATGTCTCTATTGCAGTCATGCTTAATTTATAAGCACATGAAGGTGGCTAACTTTTTTACAATTAATATACTAATTCTCTCATTCCTTATGTTTTGTTATTTAAGGTTCCTCGACATAGATTAAATGTGTGTTTGGGTACTATTTATTAAGTGAACTAATAATTTTTTTTAAATGATGTCATAAATTTAATGATACAAATTTTAACATAAGATAAAAATAATTTTTTTGATAAGTTATACTAAAAAGCTTAATAAATTAAGCTAAAAACAACTTTGAGAGTCATAACTTATTTTTATAAGTTGTTCATAACTTTTCTGAAATAGGCACTAAGAAGTTTTTAATTGATGTAATATATTAATCACATTTTGACAAAAAAAATTGAGTAAACTATGAAGTTAGTATATAAGATTGTTAGAGTTGTACATTTTAGTTCCTTATATTTTAAAATATCTTTGATGGTTCGTGATGAGACACTCCTTAATCATCTCATTTTAATTAAATATTACAGCTAAATGAGCTTGAAAAGAGTTAAGCTAATAATGATGAGTACTAGCTTCATCCATAGCAAAAACTTTACATTATAGCTTATAATTATTGAATTATTACAACTTATTTTTTCCATTATAAAATAGAAAAGAAATAAAAAGTACATAACTAAGGACCAAGACTTTGCTATTTTCAAAAGACAAAAAATGTTTATCAACCTAATGTCTTCTTGGGCTTCTTCCCTAACTCAATCCAGTCTTTTATTCATATGTTCTCATGAATTTATGGAATAAAGATCACATAAACACAAATAATGAGTATATGTTTCATAAACATTTAATGGGTGTACTTTAGATAGGATTTCCTAAATGACTTTTAACTTAAGTTTGGTTAATCCTTATTATGATTTTTGACAATAAATTGAAATCTTGTGTCACATTCATTTACCTTAATAGGCCAAGTTTAATTCTAATTGAATTTTGATCTAATTCCTTACATCACCAAGATCCTACATTTTCCCTAACTTGTTAGCTTATTCACTAAGTCTTCTAGTTATATTTCACTTCTACTCCCTTAATCCAATCTTAGTTAATTTGTAATCAATTTGGTTGGTTAACTAGACATACTACTTCAATACTTAGTTGGTCCCTTTTGACATAATCTCCCTTCGTTGACTTATAATTTAACTTTAAAAAAATCCTCATTTAATTCTTAAACTTGTGTCATAGAAGCTTAATTTTCATCATTGGGATACTTTGTCTGTTTAAGAAATTTATCAACTTCATGGGCTCCCTTTCCTTTACCTTTGGCTTCTTAATCAAGTTTTTATCATTACATTTTAAATAAAATTTCCTATAACTTCTATCATAAACTAATATATACCTAATTCTTTGGACTTGGTCATCCCTTCCTTTAGCCTTAAGCTAATTATTTTGATACAGTTAATCTTAAATAAATTAAATTTAAACAATGTTTTCACATGTCAATTTCTAGTATTAAGTTCAAATTGAATTGGATTTTAGTAAGGTCTTCAGTTCACCTCCCAAAACTTCCAAATTGAACAATTCACGCCTAAAACCTTCCTTGACTATTATTTTTTAAGTCTCTATGCTTTGATTTTTAATCATATTCATTGCCTTGGATTAATTCATTTTGAATGTTGATTTTGTCCTTTCAATTGTACATTAAAGCCTATACAATATAGTAAACATATTTTATTCTTTTATATTCATAAAATTTACTAAATAAGATCACTAATCTTTACATAAAATCAAAAATTAAATCCTATTGGGTATTAATTCTAAAACTAATAAATTATTTTGGTAATTTAGTTTTAAGAAAATTACATGAGAAATATAATTCTTTTTCCTTGAATTATTTCTTACTTTTGTCTAATCAAAGAAATATCCTTTTTATGATTAAATTTACTAAAATAATCATAAATTGGTGTTTGAGGATGTTACACTTGAGATTTCTCTTTCTTCATCAATTTAGTCCTTAAGAACACAAACATTAGAAAATAGCAACAAAATTATGAGATGTCACATTAAGTAAAATACAAGAATATTAGGAGCAATTATAAGAATTCAATAAAAAATCAACATCCTCTAACAAAAAAACAACATTGTATAAAAGGAATAAACTTCCAAATTGGTCCTTAAGACTTTGTTTGGAGGAAAACAGAAGGAAAGAGTTTGAAAGAGGAAGAAGGAGAGGAAAAGAGATGTTAAAGTTCTTTCTTGTTTGTATGTTTAATATTGAGAGAGAAGGTACCAGAGAATTTAATCATAAATAATATTATTTTCTTTTATATATTTTATTCATATTTTTTTTCAAAATACAAACAATTAAATATTTTTCTCCCTCTAAAAATTAATATTATTAAAATCAAAATTTTTCTTTTTTATAATTGTTTAAAAATATTCTCACTTTAAAAACCAATATATTTTGAAAAAAATTATTCTAATCGTGAAAAAGCACGAGAGAGTGAAGAGAAAAAACACTAGAAGAATTCAAAAAACTAATGTTAGGAGGATTTTAGGAGGTTTAGAAAAACTTCCTAACTCTTCTCCTAATTAGTTAACTTCCAAATGGGAGTTAAACTCTACTAACCCCCTTCCTTCCCCTCCTAAATGTAACATCCAAACATAGCCTAAGATTGTTAGGAGCAATTAGAAGAATTCAGTGAAAAATCAACATCTTCTAACAAGTGTTTGAACCCCAAGTCATGTTATTATTAACAAAATCTAATGAATTATAATTTAATTTAGCTTCTCCAACTTGAAAAAGAATCTTCTAGAACCACATACAGTCAAAGATCCTTTGAAAAAATATTTAAATTGGAAGATGAAACAATGTGTTTCCCTACATGTTCAAGAAACATAAGGATAAATGCCAACACTTAAGGTTGACAAGGGAGTGATTGTCAGAAATGTTGTTAATGGATTAAGATATCGAGGTGAAGTAGTTTTTGAAGCAATATTTCTTGAAACGACTTTGGCGATTATAGAACAATGAAAATTAGGATATTTTGTTGCTATTGTCCAATGATTAATGACGTACATTATTGCTAGTTTGAGTGAGAGAAACTTAAACCTAGAAAGCTGATGTGTACTGTTATGTGAGGGAGAGGAAGTGTTTTGTTCATAAAATTCAAACAAAATATAGCAAGAAAATAATGTAAAAGCTATTTTCAAAAAGCTATTTTTTTTTATAATTATGTAATAAGTGTTTTCAAAATTGGTTAATATAGAACTGATGTAATAAAGTTGTCATAAATTTAAAAAATGTCACTACCTTCTTCTTTTTTTTACATCATTTATTTCATAATTGATGCAAAAATAATGTAAAAGCTTATTGTAGAATGTGTTTCTTGCACTAGTGCCTCAAAGACTAAATCAATGAACAAAAAAATTCCCAAGGACCTTTAAAGGCATTTTAAATTCTTAAAGTCTAAAATTCTTAACTCCAACAATCTTCAGGACCAATTTAAAAGTTTATTCGTAGGATTCATTTACTAATTTCTAATGGTAGATAACTTCAACGTCCAAATTGATAGACAAAGGACAATCTTAAGGACCATTAAAATTATAATAAAATTTAAGGGATTAAAATATCCCGTAACACCTATAACATCTTCATTTTTATATTTATTATTATAACATTGAATGTTGATTGTATATGTGAAGTTATTTAAATTTTTGAGAGTTTAAATAATGTAGATTACAGATATCTCGCTATGGCGAGAAAGTGCGTCCAGAATCAGGCTCTTTAATGCTCTCTTGTTGTAACGAGAAGCTCTCACTGTAGCTAGAATGACAGATAGCAAAGTGAAATTTTGTCTAATTTTTATGTTACAATGAGCCCTTGGCTCGTTGTAGCGAGAATATCGCGAGTTAAAAGGTATTTAAGAATTTTCAAGTTAGAAAACTTAGATTACAATTCAAGTTTTGAGCTCTCCCCTATTCTCTCGATCTCTAACCTTTCTTATCAGAAAAATCTTTCCAAAATCTCAACTCTCCTCCGAATCTGAGCTTGGGAACTCCATCAATCAACTCCAAGAAGATCTTGGTTCTTTCATCAAAACCTTTCACAAACCCTCTTTCAAAACTTCGTTTCAAGGTAAGGAGGGCTCTATTTTGTCATTTAAAGCATAATAAATATTTTGTACCTATGATAGTACTTTGTGTATGTGTTTTTTATGATTTTTTACGATTTAATGACATTGGATTATTATGAAAGTATGTTTAGTTGATTTTGGGTGTTAATGATATATTTTGATAAGTATAAGTGCTGGGAACTTAGCCTGGAAGTGCTTTACTAAGCACGATCTTTTACTTGAATGGTGGGTTGGTACAAAAAGGAGTATGGGATAAGTGTAAAAAGCTGAATGGAGCTAGTGTGAATAGTTACAGAGATACACTGTGAGAATAGAGTCTAGAGACGATGGAAAATCTGGGAGAAACACAAGGTGGTGAGCAACATTTGCACATGTGTACACACTCTTTCTGAGAGAAAATGCGCCATATGGCTTCACACTGATTTCCTGACTAGACTCCTACCTATATCTTTGCTAAGAGGCCCGTTATTGTATATGTCGTATCCGTATGCATGGGTAATCAGCGACTATTTACCTAATTATGTAAGACCTTAAGAATTGCTGGAGGCATTGTATATCTGTGATCACAGCGCACTGGAAGTGCGTATATGAAAAAGGGAACATAATGATTTATAGTGGAATATATGTGTATTTAATACATTGTTGTTGAAATTGATGTTATCTTTTATTCTATGGTTAAGCTGCAATGTTAGTCTTTAAATTAGTGTTATGTTTAAATGATAAAATAGAATCTCATCCTTACTAACATTTTCAAGAAATCAAGATGATAGAGCATCAGGAAAGAATTAGACTAATCGATAGTTCTGTATATAATAAGCTTAATTATGTGTTTAATGAATATCAGAGAACTTGTTATTTTAAGTTTGTTGTCCTTGTTGAAGATATACCTAGGACTTTTATCACGTTATAAGAGAAACTATGTATCCATATCTATAGACGTTTTGTCATTTTAAATTTGTTGTACACATGGATGATACACCTAGGAATATTATTATGATGGAAATTGAATTATACTATAGTATGCCTTTAGATTTTCCTGTAAATAATATAATCTACCACACCCTATGTATGTACCTTTATGAAGACATGGTTACAACTTCGTCAGCTATAACCTATCTGTTCACTTATCACAATCATAACTTTCTTAGGAGGCCAACTCTTTTAAATTTGTCTGTTCCTATTACTTGTCATTTAAATTTTATGAGTTAAGTAAAGTATTATGAAATGTTTCAAAATTTCCACACTTTGTATTTGACTTGTAAAGGAATTTAATTAAATTTTTTCTCTTAATTTCAAAATTATTTTCTTGTTATATTAGACAAATTAAGAATGTTACATATCCAACATAAGCAATTTTGAAGACAAATTTAAAGATGTGTTTTTAACAAATTAAGAATGACTAGGAGTTAATATTAAGAGAAAAGATAAAGTAGTGAGGTGATTAGTTAAATTTAAAATTATCCATAATCATTAGATATGGACACATGTAAAAAAGAAAAATAATTAAATAAGTCTTAAAATTTAAAAATATCAAAACATTTGAAACAAAATTAAAAATTTAAAACAAAAAAAAATATAAGGAACAAAGTACTACAAGAAAAAACAAATTTAGCTACAAAAATTAGCTATGAAATTATTCCATAGTAAATCCTAGCTAATTAGTTAGGGATTAGCTAGGGATAAAAATTTTGTAGCTAAATTCACAAAAATAAGTGGCGCCTTATGGCAGAAAAAAAATTACTTCAATTTAGCTACAGATTAGCTACAGGCTTTTGTGTATCTAAGAAATTTTTATTTAGCTACGGATTAGTTAGAAAAAAAATTTTGTGGCAAAATTAACTTATGGTAGAAATAAGTGGCGCCTTATGGCAGAAAAAATTTGCTTGGGATTAGCTACAGACTTTTGCATAACTAAAATTTATTTAATTTAGCTACAAATTAGCTACAAAAATTTTTCATAGCAAAATAAACTTATGGTGAAAATAAGTGGCGCCATATGACAGGAAAAATTTGCTTGGAATTAGCTACGGATTAGCTATAGGCTTTTGTGTAGCTACCCTTGCTCAAAATATTGCAAATCTATAATAACCTTAACTTATTGATTTGTTTCACATAGAAGAGAAGCAATCAAACACTTGAAAATGAAGGATTGTGCATAGAATTGCTATACCACAAGTTGACGAGTTTGCAAGATTGTGATAATAATTCAATTTGGGCAGATATAGATAGCAGGGCATCAATTGGATTTATGCAATGGTCTCAGTCACGGTAAGCTCACAGTTTATAATTCCTTAATACTAATGTGTTATTATATAGATTAAACAAAATTTATTACTTGCTTGAAATTAAAGGGCTGTTCAAGTCTGGAATTTGCTTTTAATTATAATAATGTCATCCATATAATTTGTCTCCTTTACTTTGAAGTAGATAAAGATAAGATTTCTACTTGCTCTTATTCTATCACTTTGTTTCATTTTCTTTTCTATTGTTTTAATTTAACGTTATAGATTTCAAATTTTCTTTCAAAAAAGGTATGAACTTTGCATTCAATTTGTTATGGGTTGACTAAATTTCTTTTTCATCACGATGTGTTGTTAGTCACTACGTTATTTTCACATAGAGATGATATTCCATGTAACACTTGCTATTATTGATTAATGTTTGATGAGTAGAGTTTAAAGCCTTCGATGTAGCAGACTTATAAATGGATATATTTGGACTTGGAATCTGGTGGAAATTGCAACACTATTTGCTAGCTTTACATTGACTATAATTTCATTCAAATCCAACAATTGGTGAATGCATTATCTTATCATGAATGTTGGATTCAAGTTGTGACACTAAATTTAGGAACAAATTTACCCATTTTAATTATAATAAAGGGAATTTTTATCCTAAAATAATATTATCAACGTTATGATGACCATTTTAAAAATAATTTAAAAGAGCAAAATAAAAATTGATACTTACAACTTTTAGACGATTTAATCCATCGTAGTTTGGTTCACTCTCCTCCCCATTTCCCAATCTTTCTTTTGTTGAAGGAAAAATAATTAACTTGTGTATTGTGTTATTGTTTTCTTGATTAATTTATTGAGTTTTGTTACGTTAAGTTAGGAAAATGTTTGGTAAATATTCTTTTAGGTGTATATACTTAATGAAATATAATTAATATAAATAACAAGTGATGAAATAAGATAAAACGAGAAAAATAATATATATATATATATAATGAATTATCTTTTATTGTTATATTTTTTAATTATTAAAAAGATAAGTATAAATATATATTAAAACTTTGATTAACTAATTTGTTTTCCTTTTTGTGAATTTTGGTTAGAATTTGTTTAATTTTATCGTTCCTGTTTTTATTCTGACTCATATTCTTTTATTTAATTTTACTGTTCTTGTATCATTACTTCTAAAAAAATTAAAAAATAATTAATTAATTTCAGCAAAAATAAGGCCCGATCGAAGTTGGATTTTAAGAAGAAAGGACCCCACTAGGCATGTAAGTGAAGAATTCATGGATGTAGTTGATGATTTTATGAAATTTGCTACTAAATTTTCAATGAATATTGATTCATTAGGTTGAATTCTTTGCCCATGTGATAAATGTAAGAATCGCGTTAGAATAGATTCATATTTGTTAGAAAAACATCTATATGATTATGGATTTGTTAAGGGTTATCTAAATTGGACACTTCATGGTGAGAATGTATGGGGTGGTGAAACTTCAATTTTTAATGTTGTTGATGATAAAGTGGATACTAGAAATCCATATGTGGATATGGTTATGGATGTCGTAGGTGATCAATTAAATCCAAATTCTGAATATTTGGAAGAAGATCCTAATCGAGCTTCAAAGTTTTATGAGTTATTAAGGGATGCCGATGAACCTATGTGGGATGGTTGTTATAAGCACACAAATTGTCTGCTGTTACCCAACTTCTTAACTTGAAGTCTGAGTTTAACATGAGTCAGAGTTACTTTGATCGAATACTTGCCATAATTAAAAGTATGCTTCCTACATCAGAAAAGTTACCTAAAAATTATTACATATCAAGGTTAATGGTTAATGAACTAGGATTGAAATATGAGAAGATAGACGCTTATCCTAATCATTGAATGTTGTATTACAAAGAAAATAGTGACAAGATAATTTGCTTAATTTATGGACATCAACGATATAAATCAAGGTGGAAAATAAGGATGTATCATACTCAATCTTACAGTATTTTCCCATCACTCCAAGGCTCCAGCATTTGTATATGTCAAAGAACACTGCAAAATTTATGAGTTGGCATGCAGACAGAGTGCGCCATGGTGAACATGTAATCATGCATCCATCTGATGCTGAGGCATGGAAACAATTTAACTCCAATCATCCAACATTTGCTTAAGAACCTCGAAATGTGAGACTTATTCTTTGTACAGACGGTTTCAATCCATTCAATGGTTCAACCACCCCGTACTCATGTTGGCCTATTTTTGTCACTCTGTATAATCTTCCTCCGAGTATGTGTATAAGGAGAGAATTCATATTCCTTAGTCTAGTGATACCAAGACCGAAGTCACCTGGTAAGAGTTTAGATGTTTACCTTGAACCCCTCGTTAATGAGTTGAAGATGTTATGGGAAGATGGGGTGAACACTTTTGATGTCAACAAGAAGTAGAATTTTATTATGAAAGCGGCTTTGTTATGGACAATAAGTGATTTTTCTGGTTATGGAATGTTGAGTGGGTGGAGCACGCATGGTAAACTTGCTTGTCCTTATTGCATGGAGCATAGCAAGTCATTTGTATTGAAGAATGGAAGGAAATGTTGTTGGTTTGATTGCCACCGTCAATACTTGTCATTAGAACATCCCCTTCACCGCGATCAGTACTCTTTTAAGAAGTTAATAGTTGAAAAGTCATTGCCACCAAGCCAATTGAGTGGGGAGGATATCTTGAATAGAGTGTCACGACTTGAGAATATAAGATTTGGCTTGAAGTCTGGCAAACAAAAACAACCTGGTTTTCATCAATATCACAACTGGTGAAGAAGAGCATATTATGGGATTTACCTTATTGGTCAGCTAATTTGATATGACATAATTTGGATATCATGCATGTTGAGAAGAATGTGTTTGATAATATTTTTAACATAGTCATGGATATAAAGGGCAAGACCAAAGATAATGCAGCTGCAAGAGAAGATTTGAAATTGATATGTAAACGCCCTACATTAGAGTTGATACATGACAATGGTAAAATGAGAAAACTAAAGGCAACATATGTTTTGAATATGAATCAAAAGAAAATAGTCTGTGAGTGGATAAAACAGTTGAAATTTCCTTATGGTTATGCATCAAACATTACCCATTGTGTTAATATTGATAAAGTTAAGATATATAGAATGAAAAGTCATGATTGTCATATTTTTATGCAGCGATTAATTCCTATAGCATTTCGTGATGTAATACTGAGGCCTATTTGGGGTCAATAACATAACTTAGTTGCTTGTTTAGAATGATTTGCACAACTGAGATTCGTGCTTCGGTTATGGAGAATCTTGAAGTTTCTGTGATTGAAACAATGTGTAGGTTAGAGAAGATTTTTCCACCATCCTTCTTTGATGTAATGGAACATCTCGTTGTGCACTTGCCTTATGAAGCTAAGGTTGGAGGACCTATGCAGTATAGATGGATATATCCATTTGAGAGATACATGTTGTACTTGAAAAGAAAGGTTCAGAATAAGGCGAGAGTCGAGGGATCTATTTCTGAAGCATATATATTAGAAGAAATTTCAAATTTTGCATCAATATATTTTGATCCACACATGTAAACAAGGCGCACTAAAGTTCCACAGAATAATGATGGTGGGGAGGTATTTAAAGACAAATGTCTCTCTATTTTTCAACATCCATGTCGCCCTATTGGAAGAGGTCATAAGAAATTCTTGACTGATAAAGAACTTGAAATTGCAGAAACATATGTGCTTGTAAATTACATTGAAGTGGAACCCTATCTTCAGTAAGTCCTCTTAATTATTAGTTTGTAAGCAATTTTTTTATTTTATATATATATATATATATATTTACTAACTATTGCTCTAATTATTAGACAATTTGAGGAGTCATTAAGGGAAACAAATCCCAATATCACCGATGATGAAATTTTAAAAGTTTGGGATAAGGAATTCTGTAGATGGTTAAAAGAACTTGTGAGTACTTCATGTATACGACATTTTTATAAAGACATCAATAATGCTCTTTCTATTAAAATTTATATTTCTTTTTTATTCTAAGGTACAATCTGGTGGTATTGAAGACTCAATGATTCGACAATTTATTTATGGTCCTTCTAAGGTTGTGACATCGTATAATGGCTTAATAGTTAATGGGTATAAATTTCATACTAAAGAATATGGAGAAAATAAAGCTACCATGAATAGTAGAATATTAATAGTCATATTTTAGTACATCTTTCTCTCCATGTTTTTGGTTTAATTGAGTCTCATTAGTGTACTATTTTGATGTGTTAGTTTAGATTTGTGTTAGTAAGTCATTTAGGATTAAATGTAAATCTTTCTTAATTCCTGTCATAATTTCTTGTTTTGATACAGTTTCTTGCAAAGACCATATCTGGAGTTACACTACTTGGAATTGAACAAAATTTGTGTCCCTGGAAAGATAAGAGAAAGATCTACAACTTCTCTATTAGGAGAAAAGTCTGGTTCGAGCATCTTCAGGCCCAAAATTGCGTCACAATGTTGTGGCCCTGCACTGAAATTTTCAGAATTTAATTATATTATTGATATTACTTAGTTAGGTGTTTAGGAACCTCATTAGGGAGTTGGGCCCTAATTAAGCCCAATTATTTTGTCTTTAAATAGAGGTTATGACTTCATGTACGGAATCTCTTCCCTCATTTTTTTAAGAATTCAAAAAGCCTCTGTTCTAAATTCTTTCTTCTCCTCTCTTTTATTTTCGTCTCTCTATCTTCCATCTTCTCATATTTTTCTAGTTTTGGCCGAAGCAAGCATGATCATGAAGCAAGGCTAATCCATCAATCGGTTCAAGGTTTCAAAAACTACATTGCATTTGAGTTTCGAATTAGGTTCTATCAAATTCTCTCCCTTACTCTTCTTTTCTGTTTAGGATAATTACGTTTTTCATGATATTGAATTTTCATTTGCAACCTAAACAGAGAATGAGAATTTCAGATTTGAAATAAATGAATTCACCTAATTCAATCAATCAATTGTTCTGAATTTTGTTAGCGCATTGGATTTGCGATTGCAGTTCTCGTTTTGATGGAATTCATAATCTAGATTTAGATTTTGGATTGTTAATGTCGAATTGAATTAGTGTTAATTAGAAATTTGTTGGAATTGTATTCGTGTAACAATGAGAATTGCATTTTAGTGATTGAGATCTTGAATTGGTTGAAGTTCATATTTTGTTGGAATTATTCTTTGTTCTTTTCTGTTGTTTACAATTTAATTCAAAACAATCCTCCCCCAAGCTAACCTAAAACTATATGATGGAACCAGAAACAGAATGCATTTTATGTACTTGTGAGATGACCTAGGTTTACTCCTTCTATTGCAAAATTGTTAAGAAAATCTAGTTTATTTGATACCATTACAACGTGGTTATCAAGTATGTGTTAGAGGTAGTATATATGGTGAGAATGACCTAGACTACTATGGAATCCCTGAAGATGTACTAGAGTTTTCATATTTAGGATATGAGAACAAACTCTTTCTTTTACAATGTCATTGGTTTGATCCAATTGATAGAGTTAAGGTTGATGAAAGATATGGACTGGTTGATGTTAATTGTAGATCACTGCTTCAATCAAATGAACCATTCATATTAGCTAAGCAAGCACAACAAGTATACTATACGAAAAACCAAGTAAGTGGAGTAGAGTTAATAATCAATGGTGAACAGCTTATAAGGTTAGAGCAAAACTCTTCATTGATGAGTCATTTAAGTCTCTTGGTGAAGTATCTAATAAGTTATCTACTTTCGATTATTACCAAGATGATGAATCTCTAGGAGTACATAATATCACTTTAGACAATGAAGTGATTAGCTTACTTGATGCACATGATCCCATGGAAGAAGTGAATGTAGATGAGCTATCTAATTTGAATCATACTCCATATGCTGATCAATTTATTGATGACAATGAAGAAACTGACCATAATGAGTTCTTGGATTCAGACAATGAACTACTTGATTCAGACTCAAGAAGTGACTCTTGAACTTTTGATTTTTCTTGCAAATGGTACTTTATAAAATTATTTAATTATTTCAAAGTCATCTTTATTATCATTTAGTGTTTTACCTTATATAATGCATTGTATAGATATTTATGCCGATTCGAGGTAGAGGCAGTCGACGAGCCCAAGGCAGAGGTTAGTCTTCTCAGCCTGTTCATGGTATATCTTATTATACATTGAATAATTAATTCTATATTTCTTTCCATTAAATGTATTGCATAATATTTTTAATTCTTTTGTAATAAACATGTTAAGTGATGCTTCCCTACCAGCTACTACCATATCAACTGTTGTCCCACCAACTATCCCATCAGATGTTGTCAGGCCATGTGATTCTAGCCCATGTGATTCTACTACTCCTGTTACTATTTCTCTATCTCTGAAATTGCAGACTGCAAGCACCCACATACCTGACTCAATGACGGGTAGCCCAACTTCAATAGGTTCAACTGAGCCTTGTGTAATTGATAAGAGAAAATTTATATCTATAGAGGTTATTTCTAATATGTAAGTAATAGTAATAGTAATATTATAATTTTAATTATGTATCATATTGTTATTTACTTATATTTCACAACATATAGGAGACGGTTTGTCCCTAATGAGGTGACTCGTGGCATTATGTCCTCTGTGCTAGTGAGGATGCCCAGCCCAGCAGAAAGGTGGAAAGAGTATCCCACTGATATAAAAGATGCATTATTTCAATAGTTTATGGTAATATCTTAATTGAGTTCTTTATATATGCTTTAAAAATGAAAAAGATATTAACTCATTCCTTTATTATTGTAGGAAAGATATCAATTTGCATCATAATATGATCGCAATATGGCAAGACATATATGGGAGATGACATGCAATGATCGCTATCCAGACATGTTGAAAAGGCAAGGGCTAAAGCACTAGTGGTTGCAAACTCTACAAATTTGATTTATGCAAAGGTCATGGGCCTAAAAGGATGAAAACTAAAGTTTGGGATGGATTAGTTGACATCTGGTTGTCCCCTCAATGACAAAGGAAGTCAGAAGTTAGTCAGAGGAATAGAGCCTCCATGCTTGACATAATGTTGCACACAGGAGGATCCATTAGTTTTCGTGAACACAAGAAGAAGATGATATAACAAATTTAATTCAGTAATTATATTTTTTTATGTATTCTATCTAATTGAATGTTGATTACAGGAGATAGAGAAAAATCAGCAAGTTTCTTATTGAGATGTGTACCATAAAACACATAAGAACAAGGCTGGAGCATTTATATCTGAGCACTCTAAGCAATACGTTGTATGTGGCTTAAACCTAATTTTTTATACTGTTAGTTATTTTATACTATTTTTTATATAAGAACATATGATTTATAGTATTATTGTACATTATCATTAGCTGTCCATTTCTTTGGTTTTGCTATTTCTCTTGTATCATTTGCTGACTTTCATATGTGGGGGAGATTTTACTATTCTGATTGTTGAAGATTTTAGTTTCAGGATTCTTGACTTAGTTATTATTTTTCTTGTGTGTTCTGTAATATGGATTGAAGATCTCAAGAAACATATAGTTATCTTCTCTTTTCAATGAATTGAATATTATTCTGAAGTAGTGATGTACATCTTTTGTTTGTTTAGAATTTGGTCATGTGTTGTTAGCTGTGGAAAACTTTTTGTCTATTTCTTATCAATAATTTTTGTTTGGGTTTCATAGTGAGTAATGAATCTGTGGCCTTATCACTGAATATAGTGTTGTAATATAATAATTATATTGTTGAAGGTTTTTGGTGTTCCTGTTATGATCTCTCGGCTGCTTTTTTTACATTCTTTCCTTTGTATTAGATTAACACTACATCATCTTGTGTTGTTTTCTCCTATAGTATAATCATATAAGTTATAGATAAAGTATATTTGTAGAGTTGGTAAATATTTTGCTTGTAATATATGTAAGGCAACCTTGATAATGCAATGTCACAAAAGTATGGTAAAGAATCATCTTATCCTAAGATTGACCCAGATGTGTGGTTAAAGGTTGCGGGTCCCACCAAAAAGGGACGGGTTCATGGCTTGGGTCACAGCTTAGAGCTGTTAACTAATGGATCATCAATGTCTACAACCCCAGCATGTGCTACTTCCTCTTCTATGTCTACTCCATCACAAGTAGCCATAAATGCAACTGTAAATGCAGCAATGACATCTTTTGTTAGTACTCAGTTGGCACAGATGTTGGAGGGAATTTTATCCCAGTACACTGGCCTTCGAGCTCCAAATTTAACTCCAGTACCACCCCTTCGAGGTGAAGAACCATTAGATCAACTTGCTGAGGCAGAAGATGATGACAATGATTTAGGATTAGATTGATTACTATCTTTATGTTTGTATGTCTTAAATTTAGACTTTGTTTCTGTATTAATAATCAGATATTTAATATACTTTTCTTGTATTTACAGTCTTTAGATATTTAATATAGCGGACTTTAAATTATTTATGTTGTGGTTAGAAGTTAATTTTGAATGATAAATAAGATATTAGATTGAAATTAGCTACACAATTGTTATGGATTAGCTACAAAATAGTTAGATACTAAATAGAAACTTTAGTTACAAATTAGCTATGGAATCGCTACGAACTAAGATAGAAACTTTAGCTACAGATTAGCTACGAATTAGCTACTAAATAGTTGGAAACATTAGCTACAGATTAGCTACAGAATAGTCAGAGACTTTAGTTACCAAATTAGCTACAGAATAGATACAGACTAAAATAGAAACTTTAGCTGCAAACTTGCTATGGAATAGCTACAAAATAATTAAAGATATTAGCTACGGAAAATAGAACTTTAGTTGCAGATTTGCTAAGGAATAGCTACAGAATAATGAAGACATTAGCTACATATTAGCTACGGATTGGCTACAGAATAGTTAGAAACTTTAGCTACAGATCAGCTATGAAATAGCTACGGACTAAAATAAAACTTTAGTTACAGATTTGCTATGGAATAGCTACGAAATAATTGAAGACATTAGCTATAGATTAGCAATAGATTTGCTACGGCATAGTTAGAGACTTTAGCTACGGATTAGCTATGAAATAGCTACAGAATAGTTCGAGACTTTTGCTACAGAATAGCTATGAAATACCTACAGAATAGTTAAAAACTTTTGCTATGGAATAAGCTACGGATAATCCCTAACTAATTAGTTACGGATTTATTATTTTATTTATTAAAAATCAGTTAGGGATTAACTATGGATTAGCTACGAACCAAAAAATTAATAGCTACAGAATAGCCACGGATAATCCCTAGTTAATTAGTTACGGTACTGAATAATCAGCTATGAATTAGATATGAATTAGCTATAGCTTAGCTACGGAATAATTTCATAGCTAATTCGTAGCTAATTAGTGACCTATTTTACGCTACGGAGAATTCCATAGCTAAATTTATTAGCTAGAAAATTGTTTGTAACTAAATCTATTTTTTCTTGTAGTAAAGGTATAATAGAGTTTGACTTTAATTAGGGGTGAATTTAAAATGTGATTATTAAAAAAAAAAACTTATACATTAACTACTTTTTAATATATTTTTTTAATTTGTATAATTTGGTTGAAAGGGTCTTATAGAAAAGAGACTAATTATAAATTCTCTTACATTTTATTCTTACAATTTTTTTTAATTACTGAATCATGAAAGTGTTAAATATACTTTATGTTTTCATGATGATAAACGTATACACTTTTACATTTATAGAAAAAATATATTAATTTAAACAACTAATAATAAAATAATTTATTTAAAAATTATTTATTATATTTTTAATAAAATAAATGTATTTAAAAATTTTATTTTTAAATATTTAAATTTAATTTAAAAAATTCAAGTTAACGAAAGCAATAAAATAGTAAGAGACTTATTTGAAAGATAAATAAAGGTATATAATAAAAATTGAAATTAAGTTGTCACAAAATCAAAGCTTATTTTTTAAATTAAAGACTATTTATCAAAATAATATTTTTTGAAAAGCAATTTATCGTATCATTAATAGTTTCGCACTCGATAGAGACCAGACTTATCGCACACCTAACACCTGCCAATTAGTATTGCATTTGCATTATGCGATTAAATTGTCTCTAATTTTGTGGCAATTTTAAACCATCAGTACATTTGTATCCATACTAATTTCAATTATGTGTAATATGTGAGACTAAATATATTACCTTTGCAAAGAGTTTTAAAATTGTGATAATTTTAAACTACTACTAAATTCGTCTCCACCATAATATCAAGATAGTCACTGAAAATCATTTTATTCATTAGCAAATCAAATCTTGTTTTCTGAAAAATATTGTTTCAGTAAATAGTTTTATAATTAATATTATTTTAATAAATAAGCCGAAAATCAATTTCACCCATCATAATTGAAATTTATTTTTTGACCTTGGCTGCTTTATCTTTACATGTTACTAACTTTAGGTTAGCAGTGGCTCTTAGAAGCAGTGAAAGAGTAGCTCCGAGAGAGGGCCCAAACCCCAAAGTGAGCTCCTCAACGAACCAAACGGCCAAAGCAAACCAATCATTTTACTGAAACCAAATATTGAATCATGCATGTGTATGTAGCATCGTCATCATAAAGTGCCAATGGGTTGACACATGTGTGTGTGCAACATTGCATGACCAACTCGAATTCGTAGAATTTGTGGAATTTCAAATTGCAATTTGCCAACAACAGTGTCGTGTCGTATACGCCGCAACACCATACGATGATGACATCTCAGATATGAAAATTGGCTTCATAACCGCATCGTCGATTAGTTCAATGTCGTAACTCTGAAGTCCAAATCGCACACGGATAGTAAAGCCAAAAGCTTTTTAATAGATTACACATTTTCCACATATTTTTTATTAATAAAATTTTATATGACTCCGTAAAAATTAGGACTTCTTTTTAAATAAAAGATACCTAAAATCATTAACTAATCAAAAGGTGTATCAAACATTGCCTTGCTGACTTTTTCTTTTTATCAAAACTATTATTTATTTATTATAAAGACACGCATCTCGTTCGAGATGCCGCATCTGATACATGTTGTCGCTCTTTTCTTTTCTTCTTAGTGTAGTAAGTGAACTAAAAACGACAATTAATTATTTATTTATCTCTTCGTTGACCAACTATATTAACCATGGGCTTATGTAAAATTTACGAAAGTCACACTTGTTAAAATAATATTGTGAAAATATATAAAAATATTAAATAACAAATTGTACTATTATTATTTTAATGATAGCAATTGTCAAAAAGTAACTACACTTTGCAAGTAAGGATGACACCGGATGAGTTTGAGTAAATTATTAATTAATATTCAACTCTAGACGTGCGTTTTAAGAAAATATTTGTTCTTGATTGTTTTTGTGTGGGTCATCATTTTAATATTTATACCTTTATTTATTTGGTATTTATAAATTATATTTGGCTAATTAGACTCTTTTAGTTAACTTGAATACGACTCTTGTTAATTTGTATGCATTTTTTTACAAGTTAAAAAACATAAATTAATGTTATTACAATACAAACATTAATAATAAAGAAAAAAAATAAGAGAGCACTAATTAAAATATACGATATTAAAAATAAATGTATTTTACTTAATTAAAATTTTAGTTATTTTTAATTTAAAATATAATAAATATGCTATGTAGAATATGGGTAAGATAGGACACTATCATACTTAAACATGCACATATAACTAGCATAGCAAAAGTATTAATTAATAAAATTTTTATATAGAATAAAACTTATGTGTTATTATTTAGGTATTATTAATTAAAATCATAGTGTTATTTTAATTAAAATTTGTTTTTAATAATATTTAGGTATTATCAAAGTAAAATTCTAATTTTGAATAATAAATAGTGTTAATATCTAAAAATGTATATTTAAATTTTATCATTTCATATATTTTTTTATAATTTTATTTGATATATTATTAACCAATATGATTATTAATACACATTTTTATATATTTTTTAATATATTTCAACGTGATTTGAAAAATGAATAAATCTTTTAACCAATGTTAAGGCTTTTGAAGACACTTAACACATTTTCACGTGATACAGTATCCTAAGTTTTATTTTTTTAATATCTTTTAAATTTTATGAGCTAAATTTATCTTTTAAAATATTATTTTAGGTCTTCGTTAATGTGAGACTCTAGACACAAGTTTTAATGGGTGGGGCTTGAGATTGCGCGCACCAATAATTGAAGTTTCTCCAACTGAGGAAAATGTAGGGTACGACTCACTGTGGGATTCGCTTCATTCATTTAGAGATCTCCTCCAAGAATCATTGCTATCCAACTAAATAATTTGCACAGCTTCTCATCAAAATCATTTCACTAATACGTACTTCTACTTTTCAAAAGTTCAGGTTTCACTCCATCAAATTATTAAGAATAACTTCAAAGTTTCTTCCTATAATTTTTATAATTTTTCCAATTATCAAATTAAAAATATTAAATAAATCTAATGTTTTTAAATTAATTAAGTATTAGTTCATATAATATACAAGTATTTTATTTTAAAATAAATATGATATATATATATATATACACTCTAATAATTAAATAATAAACTATTATATTTGTGTGTTAAATGTTAGATTTAATAATTTACTTAATCTTTTTTAAGAAATCACGTCACTTTTAAAAACTTTACATAATTTATATCTTTTAATCTTAATCATTCATTATAAAATATAATTATCAAAGTTTGTTCTTCTAAATTATTCTATACTTTATTCTTATGCATCAAAACTAATATAATATATACATTTAAAACATATGAAAATGAGAATATTTTGATTGTATTCTTGTAGTTGTTTAATTTCAACCAACTTTGACATAAATAATCATAGGAATATTAAATTATATTGGTGTAAGTTACACCTTTACACCACTTTTTATATAAATATATTTTGATTCCTTTAAGTAACACATAACCTTACACTGATTAATAACTTTTATTAATAAAAATAAAAGTCTCCACTACTGATTTTAGATCGATTAATTTATTAATATTACGTGACCAAACACATGTGGATTCGTTGATTTTTTGGTTAAAACAATTAATTCGATCCAAATTTACATTGCTACGTAAACAATTACCATAAAAAATTATTAACAGTAGATAACATAATTTAGTTAATTAACTAGTTGAAAATGAGAACTAATTTACATCGAACTGTATAAAATAAATTTTTACTTAAACTAAATAAATAACTAACTATATGAATTTTTACACATTGTATTAATCGAAATGTTGTGTCTTAATTTTATTTTTTAAAATTTTTTTCAATTTTAAAAAGCTTATGTTTATAATTTACTTAAATTTAAAATATCCAATCTATTGCTAATAAATTCCAATTTATAACTTGGCTGTAATTACCACAAATTGATTCACGTAGTAGAGCTAAATAGCATTTAACTCAACTTATTTTAATTTTTTATGTTTATTTTTGTCAAGAAAAGGCCACGATGTATGTTTCTCTAGCAGCGACTAGCTAGCGACAGGCACAAACTGCCGAATGCTACAAAATCAAATAATGATTTTGCCTCGAAGAAGTGAAGCTCAACTCGTGATTCAAGATTCTTGTGCCATTGCTCGTCAAAAGAGAAAAACAAACAAACAAAAGATTCTTGTGGTCTTGAAATCGGAGAAATTACTGAGAATTTAGTATAGTGATGGATTAAAGAAATAACATTTTTTTAACCTCAATTTTAAGGTTAATTTTAAATATTTAAGAATACGATAAATATTAATTTATTAAAAATTTATCTTTTTTAAATATTTCAAGTAACTTTAAAGATTTATTTTCATACTTTTATAAAATAATATAAGATCCCAAGGTGATCAGCTAATGGTGTATTTATGGAGATTGTTTGGGGTAAGAAAAATTTTTTAAGTTGTAAAACCTTATTGAAAGATTTACTTTTTGAGAAGATTTGGAGGGTTTAGAAAAGAGCTTTGGCACAATAAAAATTGCAAGAATTATGAAAAACCTCAAGAAAGAAACCACATTTTGAGTAATTTTTCACAGAACATAAAAAAAACTCATTTTTACTTAAAAAAATAGGATTGACAAGAAATTATTCTAAGTTCACAAAACTAGAGACTTTTTCAAGAAATTTTTGAGGAGTTTTCAAATAGTTTCTTACACCCAAAACTGCTTGAAAAATAGGACTAACAAGAAATTATTTTAAGTCTACAAAATTAGATGCTTTTCTGAGGAGTTTCAAGTCTCTTACACCCAAAATTACTTGAAAAATAGAACTGACAAGAAATTATTCCAAGTCTATAAGATTGAAGGTCTTTCGAGAAGTTTTAGAGGGTTTTTAAGTCTCTGACACCTAGAAGGTGTCAAAAACCAAGAAGTGGTTAAAAAATATTCTAAGTCCATAAACTTGATTGAGCTCCAGATTCCCTCCAAAATTGCTCGAAAAATAGCTATTCTAAGTCCACGAGACCAAAAAGAGCTCTAAGATTTCCCAGATTTAGTCGAAAAATAGAAATTAAGGTGAAATTATTCTAAGATCATAATGCTAAATGAGTCTCTTAGATTTCTCTCAGAATAGCTCAAAAAATAGAAAATAAAAAGAAAAGGTTCTAAGTCCATAAGAATCATGATAGGATTCAAAAGCTATTACGAGGCTCAAAGGCAATTACCACTAGTTACACCAAATGAAGGATCAACAACATGAAGAAGGATCGTGGACAATAGCAGTTATGAAAGAAACTACAACCGACAGCACGATCGGAGCCAGTCGTGGATAATGAGTAGCAGTTGAAGGCAATTACCAAAAAGTATCCGCAAAAAAAGGAGAATGGTGGTGGTTTTCCTTGCCTATAAATACATAAAAGCTTCACTTTTTGGGAGATGACTTTTTAAACCTAAACATCACACCTAAAATTCTCTGCACGCTAAAACCCTACACCGCCCTAAACACCAGCTACCAAGAGGCTCACTGTGGTTGTTCATTGTTGATAGGAGTCATACATTTATTTTCTTGCATTATTTACATTTCTATATTCACTTTTAGTTTGCTTTGTTTTGCTTTCCGTTCCTGCAAATTTAGTTTTTGTTTAAACACGTTTCTGTAAAAATTTCTACATTATGATTCAATTCTATATTATCATTATTCATTATTTATGTTTAACAATATGTTTCATGATATTCATTTTAATAAGAACACACTTAAAAGAGGACCTAAATCTAGTCTATAAATTGTTCTTAGATTATTTATTTATAAACTGTCAATTTTCACCATAAACAGGGATATAGGCAAGTTAAACAACCAATTTCCAACTAAAAATATACACTTAAAAAATACTATACACATGTTAATTCATCATGGGCAATGTACTTTTCAAATAAAGTGTTCCAAAGAGAACAAAAAACATGATCAAGAAAGGCAATGATTTTTTTTAAAATAGTAATCTCACTTTTAAAGTTTAAATAATAAAAATAAATAAATATTTACTATGTTTATTACATAAAAATATAATATTATTATAACTTTTTTTTTGCTATTTATTATTATAATTTTTCATACAATACATTATACATGAGTAATATTACATTAAAATTAAAATGTTATATGATTATTTAATATTTTAAAAATTTCAAAAATAAGTATTGTAATTATTAGTAATAAATATTTTATTATATTAGATAAAATTAATGAAGATGTATTTTTAATTAAAAAATCAAAAAATAAAATTTAAATAAATATCAAATTCAAAATATATATTTGATGTAGAATATGTTACCAAGTAGTCTCAAAATTTAAAAAGAGAGTAGATTCAATTTTGAAGATTTTTGTAAATTATTTTCAGAAATAAAAAAAAGTGTGTTTTAAAAGAAATCACCAAAAATTGAATGAATAATAATCACAATAAGATTCAGAAATTTTCGGATTAATCTAGTACATTAAAGATAAATGACATGCAAAAATTGAAGAGACCACCAACTACTTCAAAATCTACATCCAGTTTCCAAGTATCACTTGAGATTTTCTTACTATAACAAATAGTACAATATTCATTTACAATCTTGGGGCATACAAATTTAAAAATATTCTTTTAAGGGTTCCTACTCATATATAATATAGGTAAAAATATGCATATAATGAAGAGAAGCAAGAAATGTGATTTATAGTGAGATAAATATGTAAAATGTTTCTTGAATTTTTCTTGTATTTATAATTGTTTAAAATTTGAATAAGGATTTTTAAAGAGTTTTTAAATTAAAAATGTAAATAATATGATATAAATGCATAATTTAATTAATTAGAGACATTTTGTTTAGCATTTGCTTAAGTTTAGAACCAAGCTAATCGATAAGGCAATAATCCTAATCAATTAAGCAAATGGCACCAATTTAATTGAGTTATAGATGCTCTTTAATAATCAATTAGGCAAATATTTTACCGATGATTAATCAAAAATAAAACTAAGGTAATTGATTAGGTCAATTTTGTGATTTTTTTTTAAAAGAATCGAAACTCTAATTAATTTAATTCAAAAAATATTGTTCTTAGATTATAAAAATCATTTAGATACAAGTAAAACTTATGCAAACAATAAGAAATATAAAATATTTTTGCAAGGTCACAAATGTCCAAGCTTATATTACCTTTACAAGATAAATTCTAAGTCTTAACTTAATTAGATGTCTCTTCGATTCTTAGCTTAGATTATCTATCATCAATTCATATTGTCGTTTATTTTCGTCATTCGTTATTTGTTAAACATTTGTGTGCTTGTTACTATCAAAATTCTAAAATACTCATCAATAAACTCATAATAAATCACTTGACATGATGAGAAGTAGAATTAAATCTTCAAAGTATTTCTGTTTAAAATTTTTTTAGAAAAACTTTACTTTAAGAATTTGTTCTCACAATTCATCTATAAAAATTGATTTAATTTATCTAAAAGATAAAAATAATATAAAGTAGGAAAACAAAAAAAAAAAACCTTCATTGTTATAATTCAAAGAAAAATTATGAAATATTTTAATGAAATATTTTATTTTTAATAATAATAAACAGTGTGAGTGTGTGTGGGGGGGAGGGGGACATTAATTACTCAATTTTTAACGAGTTATTTTGTTTTTACTTTTAAAAGATATATTAAATCTTGATTAATTTGTGTCACGATTTCAAGGACAAGGTCATAAACATAACCTACTAAATCTTAGCACTACACAGTAATTACCCTTAATTAGGTATTCATGGATAATCATCAAAAGAAATCAACATGTATTAATTGAAAATAATCCTTAAACAATGTAAGTATTACAAAATATGACTTAGTTGTCATTACAAATATTAATTACAGCAAAAGACTAATACATGAGAAGGTCCTAATGTATCCTAATGTCTAATCCTCTGCTTCTCCATCAGCTACTCCGGTCAACCTGGAAAGCCGAAACCTCACCTCCCTGATCTGCTCACGTATCAAGACACGATCATTGCAGCACAACAACAACAATTGCAATGGTGAGCTTACAAAAAGAAACAACATATCAAAGTAGAATAATCTCAGCTCATGCTTATGCAATAATGAGAAACAGTATCTATCTGGCCTTTTACAGCACACTCAGCAGGTCTAGAGGAACTGTGCCAGTCTGGGAGTGACCTGTTCCGGTATCTGAATCCAGATAGTACAGCTCAGCTTTCTAAAGCCACATGACTACCCACCTATCATGACGGCCCTATTCAGCTCTAGTATGATGCAGCAATCAACATATTAACAATTTCAGCAATTACATGGATAGAATTTAATAACAGCTCATTCATTATTTTAGCAATAGTAATTATGTAACAACTCAGCTAATTTAGCAATTTTCAGCAAACAGCCCAACAATTTATTAAATGTCATATTCAGCACATTGGGTCATCCTCCCTAGGGTTTTTCACAGCATACAATCACAAACTCTATCATTCGGCTATCAAATTACTTCTCCTAGGGTTCAACAACAATCAATCATATCAACACAACAATTTTATTCTAAAGCACAACTCTAACTCTCTCTTAACATTTCTTATCACTCCCAAATCATCAAAACGACCTAAGGCAAGCTCCCCTTACCTCAATCCGGTGTTTTTCAAGGTGCTCTCGGTTATTCAAGCCTAGAATCCGCAAGAACTTTCCTATAAATGCAGCCAAGCTCAGGAAATCGAATAGGGATTTGAGGAATTCAACAAATCTCAAGGAAAACCATAAAACTTACCCAAAATGGCTTCAATCACTCCCCTCAGCCTAGAATCACGCAGGAGGTTGGGTGTTCTAGTGATTTAAGGCAGAAATCGACCGAAAATACGAAGGGAAGAAGAGAGGGGTCGAAGGTTTTGAAATAACCCTCGCGCAGCTCTCTAAGAACCCTTAAATACAGTTTGAAATGCAACACGCCTTCTTGCCACAGCAAAAAACTCAGAAGAAATTACACTCTCGTTTTTGCAGAATCTCGCTACAACGAGACTGCACCCAGAAATGTAGCCTAGGCTGTCGTTCTCTCGCTACAGCGAGAATGTGACAGACGCAGGCTTTTCTCCCTGAGACCTCTCGCTATAGCGAGAAGGCCCTGCACCAGAACTTAGGCTATTCTTCTTATTTCAAACTCAGCCACTAACCAATATATATATATATATATATATATATATATATATATATATATATATATATATATATATATATATCCACATCAGCCCAACACACAGCACATTCAGTTATAATTCAACAATCAACTCAATAAGACAAGATAAATACATTCATTCATGGCAACATTACACTCAAGTCTTATCATTTTCAACACATACAAACCAAGGCCTTACAATTTGTATTAAAATGGACAAGTCTATTTAAAAATAAATAAATTTTTTTTAAACATTATTTTTTATTTATAAAATTGGAATCTAATATTTTATTTAAGGAGAAATTAGCTTTGGCATAACACATGTAATTAATTTTTTATTTTATTTTTACTAAATTAAAAATCTTGTTGAGTAAGTGAACATTCATTATTATTTTTAAAATATCTTCATTAGTTAGTAATATTAGTGTAACATTCTCTTTTTATTTATTATTTGATGAATTGTTAAATATTGGGTATTGCCAGAATATGTTCTAATTTAATTGGATGAGTGTTTGATAGAGGTTTAACGTAGGGAGTCTTGCTTAGGCAAGATAGGTCTCGCTTAGGCAAGACTGAGCATCCAAAGTCATATGATTTCAAGGTAATCTCATTCAGGCGAGAATGGGTCTTTCTCAGGCAAGACAGGATAGACTTGGCTCAATTATCTTCTTGCTCAGAGAAGAAGTCATCTCGCTCAGGCGAGAAGAGATCTTGCTCAGGCAAGATGAGTTGCCCAGGCAAGAACTCATTGGAAAAATGACCAACTCTCAGGACTCCTTCTTGCTTAAGGGAGAACGACCCTCGCTCAAGCGAGAATATTAGAAAATTGAGAAAAAAACTCTCTGTCTGATTTTCTCAACTAGGCAAGAGAAGACTCACCCAGGTGAGGATAACCTCATTCAAGCAAGAGCGCACGAGCTGAAGGGTATTTAAGGTATTTTAAGCATGAAAATATTCATTATTCATTTCAAGTTACGCTTCATTTGAATTTTCTCTAAACTCTCACCACCTTTCCGTAGATAAAACCCCTCTAAACCTCGATCGTTTCTCAAATGTGAACTAGGATGTCCAATCTGATTGACTTCAAATAAGTCACTTGGAGCTCAGCTCTCAAATTTGTTTCGATTTTTTATTTTCTCTTTTCTCAAAAGTGTTTTATTTTGAAAATATGTAGGAAGAGCCTTGTTCTTGAAGGGATATTCTTTATAAATCTCCTTACTAATCTTCATCTCAAGGTGAGGAGAGCTCTATTTTATTTTTTTGAACATAACAAATATTCTGTACTAACAAGAGTATTATTATGTGTTTATTGCCCGTAACTTTATGATTGAATGATATTTAACTAATGTGGAATGTCTAAAGTATATATTGATTGATTGAGATGTTGTGTTGAGTTCATATGAAATACATGATGAGGATATAGTTCAGGAATGATATGAATGAATTTGACACTTTATATGAGTTATATTTGATTATGATGAAAGCTTGATGATGTATAATGATTGATTGTGGTATATTAGTGCATTATTTTACATTATGTATGATTTGGGCTTAGTTTGAAAGTGCTTTACTAAGCACAATCTTTTAGTTGGATAATGAGAATGATGTGAAAAAGATTACGGGATAAGTATAAAGTGATGAAAGGAACTAGTGTGAATAGTTACAAAGATATACTGGGGATACAAACTTTATCTAACCAATTTGCTAATTTAAATTTAACTTTCAAATTTTTTATTTATTTAAAAAAATTTGAAAATAAAATTTAATTAATATTTTTAAAAAAATAAAAAATAAAAAATTAAAATAATTTCAATTTCTGTTTTTTTTTTTTTGCATTTTCTATTGTAATTTATTTGATTTATTTTTATTTTTATTTTTTCCTTGCACATTTTTATTATTTGATTTGTATAAGGTTTGTTTGCTCCCTCACACATCACTAATCATGCATAACATGAGCGAGACCCTATACCCGGGGTTGAGTAAACTTTAGGTTTAGAAGAATTGTGTAGTGATAGCAATATGGATGAATGCCCTATTTGTCTATCATAAGAACTTCAGCTAAAGTTTATCTTATCTATATAAGTCCCTACATCTAGTAGACTACCTACTAATTGAGGATGACTTTATGGAATGTATTTTAAACACTAGTGACCTTTTATCTTTAGGCTTACAAACCACCCAAGGTAAGAATGCATGTCATAAATCATTAGGTTAGAATTCTAGGAACTGTGATAGAACGCTGTGGGAGCATATTCTTTTATTATCTTGCTACATTTTTTTATTATTTATTATTATTTTGTGAGTTGAAAAAATCATTGATATTATATTATTCATTTTACTCACGATGCTTCTCAAAATCACAAATTCCATCATTTAGAACACTTTTCTAAATTTATTTTACTTTCAATATTTTTAAATTTTTTTATTTTTGATTTAGGACAAAAAAATCACAAAAAAAATAATTATTTTTTTAAAATTCTTAAAAATAGAACATAGAGCAATTAGATTCACTTTGACTTTGTTGATCTTGTTGATTTTGACCGATATGCTTCTTGGTGCATGACTAGAACTAATTCTGGTCAATTATTCGTATTTGATCTTGAGATTGAACACACTTGGAACATGTTGAATAGACTTAAATTGGAAGGTAGTGTGCATAGTCATTGTAGTGATACCCTTGATAGTGTTGGTGTGCACTCTAATTGTGATCATTCTGATAGTATATCTATGCATTCTGATATTATGGCTAATAATCAACATGAAAGAACTCTTAAGGAATTGGCTGCACCAGATGTCACATACCAACCCTTAGGCATCCAATATCCTGATGTAGATACTCCATTTGAGTTAAAATCTGGTTTAATCCATTTGTTGCCTAAGTTTAATGGTAGTGCAGGTAAAGACCCTTATAAGTATTTGAAGGAGTTTCACATAGTCTGTTCAACAATGAGGCCTCAAGGAGTTCTAGAAGACCACATCAAGTTGAAGACTTTTCCATTCTCTTTGGATAGTGCAGCGAAAGATTGGCTATATTACCTGCAGTCAGGATCTGTCACTTGCTGGATAGACATGAAGAGGATGTTCTTGGAGAAGTTCTTCCTTGCTTCCAGAGCAGCCACAATAAGAAAAGAGATCAGTGGCATCAGACAGTTTAGCCAAGAAAGCCTCTATAAGTACTAGAGAAATTGAAGAAGCTATGCGCAACCTGTTCACACCATCAGATCGTGACCAATTGCTTATTCAATACTTCTATAAAGGCTTTGCTCCAATTAAGAAGAGTATGCTTGATGCAGCAAGCGGTGAAGCTCTCATGAACAAGACATCATCTGCAGTCAGAACACTAATTGAAATGTGAGAGGTGCATAATGTGCAGCAACTAACCTATATGGCAGCAAATTATAGTAGACTTGAAAGCAGAATTGAAGAGCTCACTACTTTCATGAGACAACTAGCTATTGCGCAACAAACTGTTCCACAAGGAGGGCTGACCAGAGACTGTCATATTTGTTCCTCCATAGAGCACACATTAGATTGTTGTCCTTTGCTGCATGATGGTAGCCAACAAGCCTTTGTCCACAAAGTTTTTAGTGGGAGACAAGACCAATACAGAGCTTCGAATTTCCAACAACCTCAGAGACAACAATAGCCATACAAGTTCCAGTATCAATCTCATAATCTTGCCTTTAATGATCATCCAAATATGAGATATGGTACCTTTGAGCAGCAGCAGCAACAGACTAGCCAAGCAAGTAATGGCTATAGACCACCCCCTATGAGGCAATAGCAAACACAACAAAGTTCTAAGCCTTCATTAGAGGATTTGGTCAAACAAATGGCCAAGAGAAATCTGCAATTCCAATAGAATGTCAATGCCTCCATTCAAGACCTACAGACACAGATTGGCCAACTTGCTACCACTGTAAACCAATTTAAGTCTCAAGGTTCTGGACAACTCCCTTCTCAACCAGAGGTAAATCATAGAAATGTGAGTGTCAGGAAACTAGAAAGATGAAGAGGTACAAGATGATGTGAAGGTAGAGAAGCAGCAAAACATAGAGAACCAAACTGCTCCTAGCAGTTCAAAAATTATGCAGAAACCACCCCTTCTCTTTCCAAACAGAGTGGCCAAGCCAAGGCCACTACCAGACTTTGATAAGGAGCTTTTTGAGGCATTTAGAAGAGTAGAAGTGAACATTCTATGCTGGATGCGATAAAACAAATTCCAAAATATGCAAAGTTTCTTAAAGAGTTATGCACTAACAAGAGGAGATTGAAAGGGGATGAAAAAGTTCGCATAGGGAGGAATGTGTCAGCCCTTATACGGCCTAATATGCCACAGAAATGCAAGGATACTGGTACTTTTACTGTCTCTTACATTATTGGGAATTCAACCTTCGGCAATGCATTACTTGATCTTGGTACTTCCATAAACGTGATGCCTCCATCAATCTATAGGCCTTTGAGTCTCGGCCCTTTGAAGCAAACTGGTGTAGTCTTTCAATTGGTAAACAAGAGCATTGTATTCCCTACTGGAGTAGTAGAAGACATGCTAGTAAGAGTGTATAAGCTGATATTCCCTGTAGATCTCTACATTCTAGATACGGTAGAAGAGTCCAAAATATGTACACTGATCCTTGGTAGACCTTTCTGAAAACAATAAGGACAATGATTGATGTTCACTCAGGAATTCTATCCATGGAGTTTGAAGGCGATGTTATGCAATTCAACATCTTTAAGGCCATGAAGCATCCATCAGAGCTGCATAGTACATTTTATATAGATATTATTGATGTTTTAACTAAGGAGTTTTCTACTGATTTTTCTAATATTTTTAGTTGTACATGCACTCTAGGGGATTTGTGTAAAGTTTGTGCTGAAATATATGCATATTTAACAGCTGATTATGTTTCATGTGATGCAGCAGCAGGTTTAGAAAGCTCTATCTTGATTACAGCAAGTACACATACCCTTGAACCTGCTTAGACGCATGCTACAGAATTAGACTTCTCCACCAGGACACTTCCCTTTATTATACAGCCACCTACACTCGAACTGAAGCCCCTACTCAAACATTTGAAGCATGCATTTTTAAAGGCTAATAACAAGCTGCTAGTGATCATTTCAGCAGATTTGGATGCTGCACAAGAAGTGAAGTTGTTGCAAACTTTAACAGCCCACAAGCAAGCAATTGGGTGGATTTTGGCAGACATTCCAGGAATTAGTCCATCCACTTGTATGCACAGAATTTTGCTAGATGAAGATGCAAAACCTGTGAGATAGCCCCAAAGAAAGCTAAATCCCACACTCCTGTAGGTGGTGAAGAAAGAAGTTGGCAAACTGTTAGCTATTGGCATGATATACCCGATCTTCGATAGCGAGTAGGTAAATCTGATCCATGTTATACCCAAGAAGACCGGCAGAACAGTCACAAAGAACCAGTTTGATGAGCTGATTTTGACCTGAATTCAAAATGGATGGCGAGTATGTATTAATTGTAGGAAGCTGAATCAGGGCACTCGTAAGGACCACCTTCCCCTGCCTTTTATTGATTAGGTCTTAGAGCGCATAGCAGGAAAATCCCATTACTGCTTTCTAGACGAATTTTCTAGTTACTTTCAAATACACATAGCCCCAGAGGATTAGCACAAGACTATCTTCACTTGTCCTTTTGGTACCTTTGCTTACATACAGATGTCATTCAAACTGTGTAATGCACCTGACACTTTTCAGAGATGTATGATAAGTATTTTACAGACCTCCTAGAGACCTCACTTGAAGTATTCATAGACGACTTTACTGTTTATGGGTCTTCATTTGATGCATGTTTAGATAGCTTGTCTAGAGTATTGGATAGGTGTATATAGTTTAATTTGGCTTTAAATTATCAGAAATGTCATTTTATGGTGACTAAAGGGACTGTACTAGGGCATGTAGTGTCAAGTAGGGGTATTGAGACTGATAGAGCCAAGATTGATGTAATTGTCTCTTTGCCTTACCCTACTTCTATGAAAGAAGTGCGCTCTTTTCTTGGCCATGCAAGTTTCTATAGGCACTCCATCAAGGATTTCAGCTAAATCACATCCCCATTATCTACCCTTTTTGCAGAAAGATGCTGATTTCATCTTTAATCAAACCTGCAAGGACGCTTTTGATGAGCTGAAGAGGCGCCTCACCTTTACTCCAATCATTCAGCCTCTGAGTTGGGAGATTCCATTCCAGCTAATGTGTGATGCTTCAAACTTTGCAGTTGGTGCCATCTTTGGTCAAAAAGTGGAGAAGCAACCCCATGTCATAGCCTATGTTTCTCGAATATTGGATAAAGCACAAGTAAACTACACCACTACAGAAAAAGAACTTTTTAGCCATTATTTTTGCTTTAGATAAATTTCATTCATATTTATTTGGCTTTAAAATAATTGTCTTCTCTGATCATGCAGCTCTGAGGTACTTGCTTAAGAAGTCCAATTCAAAACCGAGACTAATTCTCTGGATGCTTCTTCCGCAAGAGTTTGACATTGAGATTAGAGATAAAAGTGGTGCAGAAAACTTAGTGGTAGACCATTTAAGCAGAATTCAGTAGCCACTGGAGGATCTCCCTATTAGAGATACCTTTCCAGATGAGCAGCTTCACCACATTGGAAGGCATGATTCTTGGTATGTAGACTTGGTGAATTATTTGGTTACCAAGGAGATTCCTACATATTTTTCCAAAGCTCAAGTTGCCAAGCTGAAGAGTGATTCCAAATACTATATTTGAGATGATCCATACTTATGGAAGATGTGCAATGACAAGATTATTAGACGATGTGTGCCTGAACTTGAGTTCTAGTCTGTGCTTAGATTTTGCTAATCTTTGGCTTGTGGTGGATACTTTGGACCTCAACGTACAACCCAAAAGATTTTAGATTCTGGACTATATTGGCCTACCATGTTCCAAGATGCACACAACTTATGTAAGATATATGAGTGATGCTAAAGGATTGGGAACATCTCGCACCGAAATAAGATGCCCCAACTACCTCTCCTTTTCTGTGAGGTGTTTGATGTATGAGGCATAGATTTTATGGGTCCTTTCCCTGTTTCATTTGACTATACCTATATTTTGTTAGTATTGGACTATGTTTCCAAGTGGATGGAGGCAGAGGCCACTCATACTGATGATGCTCTTGTTGTTGTAGATTTTGTAAAATCATATATTTTCTGCATGTTTGGATTTTCCAGATCATTAATCAGTGACTAGGGATCACATTTTGCAATCGCATAATGGCTACCTTACTTCAGAAGTTTGGGATTATGCATAAAATTTTCACACCATACCACCCTTAGACTATCGGACAAGCAGAGATCTCAAATCGGGAAATAAAGCAAATCCTGGAGAAGATTATCCAACCCTACAGAAAGGCCTTAAATACTGCTCCAGCATTTTATTTATGGCTTCTATTTGACCATCACTTTGTGAATGATAAGTTGAGACATTCGGAGTTTGGTGCCACTCATCCGAAAAAGCTCTTGCCAAAAATTGCTCATAAAGACCGGGTCATGATCTGAAATGACACTCTTTAGCATGCCATGCTATTTAAATGCAAATAATTCTAATACTCTTACAGCCGTGAAGTTAGTAGGGAGCATCCTGAAATGAGCAACCTTCAAAAATTTGTTAATCACAACCAAAATATGTTTGGAACGGAGGGAGCCCTGTGATAAAATCAAGTGAGATATCTTCCCATATTGTCGTGGGAGGCTCAAGGGGTTGCAACAAACCATAAGGAAGGTGTGTAAGGGACTTAATTTGTTGACAAACAACGCAGGCTTTGACAAAATTTGTCATATCCCTTTTCATCCCTTTCCAAAAGAAATTCACTCAGCTTTCCATATATTTTATGCATTCTTGCATGTCCAGCCATCAATGTGGCATGAAACTCTTCCAATAAAACTTCTTTAAGAGGCGATCGATCAGAGAAGTAAATTTTATTATGATAAAGGAGGACCCTTTTAATAATTTTAAAGCCTGGATATTCCCCCAAGCAACAAAGAACACCTTGATATATTTGTTAGATGTCAGGCTCAGAATTGTAGGCTGCTTGAATTTTTTTTACTAAGTCACATTGTGGAACGGTTAGCCCCATCATTTGAGTTAGGTTTCCACGCACCCTACTCAAAGCACCTGCTACTCTGTTGGATGCCTCCCCGGCTTGTATACTATCTCATATATGTAATCGAGTAACTTGGACAAACAGTATTGTTGTTCTAGTGTCTGCACTACTTGAGTCATTAGCTCTCTAAGGTTATGCTAATCAGTATGGACAATGAACTGTTTGGCCAACAAATAAGTATGCAACTTCTTGACCGCGGCTATAATTGCATGCAATTCTCTAACATAAGTAAAGGATGACAGTAATTTGGGGCAGAACTTTTTGCTCAAATACAAAATAGGGTGGTCATTTTGCAGCGAAACTACCCCTATTCCTTGCCCAGAAGCATTAGTTTCCAAGATAAAATCTTCTTGAAAATTAGGTAATGACAAAATTGGGGCTTGAGTCATGACAACCTTCAATTGATCAAGCAATTATTGAGTTTCGGTTGACCAAGTAAATGAGTGCTTCTTAAGTAAATTGGTGAGAAGGGTAACTATTAAAGCGTAGTGTTTGACAAACTTACGATAGAATCCAGTAAGTCCTAAGAACCCGCGCAACTGGTTCATATTGTTAAGTGTTGGCCACGCAAGCATAGCTTAAATTTTTTTCGTGTCTAGCCCAACTCATTCTTTGCTTATAATGTGGCCTAGAGATTCGATTCTCTTGTGCAAACAAGCATTTTCTCTTCTTAAGGAAGAACTGATTAGTCAAGAGGAACTACAATACCATGTCAAGATGAATCAGATGTTCTTCCAATGACTTACTATAAACCAGTATGTCATAAAAAATAATAATAACAAAGTTCCGTAAAAAATCCTAAAATAAGATATTCATTGTTGACTGAAATGACGCTAGTGCATTATACAATTTGAAAGGCATTACAAGGATTTTGTAATGTCCTTCATGCGTCTGAAAGGAAATTTTTAGAATATCACCTGGGCTTATACAGATTTGATGGTATCCAGAGCATAAATCCATCTTCAAAAACCATTGTGCTCTATGCAACTCATCTAGTAGTTCATCAATCGAAGGAATTGGAAAGCAATCTCTTACTATGATTGCATTCAACGCTTGGTAGTCCATGCAGAACCTCCAAGATCCATCCTTCTTACACACCTATAATACAGAGGATGAAAAGGCACTATTGTTGCATTATATAATCCTCTCAACCAACATATCCTTAATTTGACGTTCAATTTCATATTTTTGGAAGTGTGGATATCTGTAAGGCCTAATGTTCATGGGATTAGCTTCTTCCATCAGAGGAATCTGATGGTTAGTTTCTCATACAGGAAGGAGCCCCTTTGGCTCATAAAAAATATAGGACTATCTACTCAACAACTCCTCAACCTTAGGTACTAATTGAGACCAAATTGGAGGCGTTGTAGGTGAAACCAGTTGTAGCTAAACTAGTTCAAATACCCTATTGGTGGAGAACATGTGCTTAAGTTGATGCATAGTGGCTTCTTGTGGGGTTGAACATTGTTCACCCTTAAGTTCAACCATTTTTCCCCCTCTGATGAACTTTATGGTCAATTTCTCATAATCTGTAAGAATCAGACTCAAAGTGGTAAGCCATTGAACTCCCAATACCAAATATGCACAACTCAGAGGCAATATGAACAAATCAACTAGAAAAGTGTGAGAGCCAAATTTCAGAGGTACCTAATTGCACACTATGGAACAAAGCAATTTTTCACCGTTTCTAACTACACTTGGAAACCTTGAGCAGAAGCAGCTCGAAGGCCCAAGTGCCATGCTATACGATCCTGAAGTCTAGACTCCAAAAACACAAGAACAAGAAAATACAGACTGGGCGTGATCACTATTGTCAGTGAAAGTGATCACTCCAGAGTTCAAAGAAGAAGAAGAAAGTCTGGGCGTTATCACTTTTATCAGTAAAAGTGAGCATTCCAGAGAGGCAAAATATCAGGAAAGCTCTGTGTAAACATATTGTCGTTGAAAGTAATCATTCCAGAGAGCCTTCAACTTGGCGAGTTGCGCGTAGTCATTTTTATTCATAAGAGTGATCATGCGTAACTACTTGAGCTCTGCGTTGACACTTTTATTAGTAAGAGTGATAGTTCCAGACAGCTCTCAATATCAAGGAAGTTGTGCGTGGCCACTTTTTCTCATAAAAGTGTTAACGCGCAACCATAAACCTTCTGCGTAGCTATTATTTTTCATAAAAGTGATAACGCGCAAATCTGAAAATTTCTATAAATACCAGAAACGCTTAGATTTTTTAGGGATTCTGTTCATTTTCAGTTTAGTTAGTTAGATTCTCGTTGGAAAGAGTGAGAGAGAGGATTGGGGAGTCGAATCTTGAAGCTTCACGAAGAGACATTGGAGTGGAGCTTGTTGCCATGGCGATTCTGAGTTTCTTCTTCTCTTCTTTTTCTTTCTCTTTCTCTACTTTCATGTCTGAGTAGTTCTTTGTAGTTAGGAGTTTATGGAACTCAAATTGATGTATTGATTTGACTCTTGCTTTTGAATTTTGAGTTCTTGGATTAATTGAATTGTAAATTCTGCTTTTATTGCAATCTATGAATGGAAATTCGTATGATTCATCAAAGAGGAACAATTACCAATGGAAGTTGGATTTGATTCTCTGATCTGAGTTAGCAATCAGAATTTAGGAATTTCTTAGGGATAAGGAGACCTAATTCTACAATCTTAAGGTTCTAAATCTTAATGCAACTTGAAATTGAACTTCACCTTAGGGATTAGGGTGGTTTAATTGCTTGTTAGGGTCAATGAGTTAAAGGATTAACCTTTGGCTATTGAAATGCAAAATTGATTGTTAATTAACCAAGTTCTTGAATTTTAGAAGAATAATTGAATTAATATTGACATTCTTGTGAAGTAAATTTCTAACTATCTTTCAATCCATTTCTAATCTCACATTGCATTCATTGATCTGTGTTCTACAAGTTTCTTTTACTCTTAATTGTTCATGTTTGCTGTTATTACATGTTACAACTCTCCTTCCAAATTCGTATGGCTCAAATGGTTGTAATTTTATGAAGTGGTACTTGAAATCAAATTCCCTGTGGAGACGATATTTGGATCTTAATTTTACTCATTACTTGCTGCAATCCTAGTGCACTTGCTAGTGTAGAGATTGTCAACAACAAGTTTTTGGCACCGTTGCCCGGGAATTTTGAATTTCAATATCATTTGTAGCAGAAAAATAGCTAGATTGAGCATTTATTTTTGCTGTTTTTGTTTTCAAGTTTCACTGCAAGATTTTTCTGCATCTTGTGTAGTTTTCTGCATAATTTTTGCTGTTTTCTGCATAAAGTTTTTTTCATTCTTTTGCATTTTCTGCATAATTTCTACATGATTTTACAATTCTGCAGTTGTTAGACTTGAATTGTATATGCTTTTGCTGATAGCTTTTGCATAATTTCTGTTTTGCATTTCTGAATACTGATTGTAGTCTAATTTTGTTTCATTTTGACTTGTATATGCATGGTAAAAACAAGAATAAATCAATTCTGGTCTTTGATCTTGACATAGACATAACCCTAAGAAGATTGAGAAAAGAGTCTAGAGCAGAAAAATTCATAGAAAGTGATAGTGACTTAGAAGTTGTCTACTTTCCAGAAATTCAGAACAATCCTAGAGTGAAAAGAACACCTACACCTTTGAGACAACCAAATCCAGCAATAGAGATGGCAGAGCAAAATAGGAATAGAACCTTAGGGGATTATGCAATTCCTAATTTGCAAGGCTTTAACTCTTCTATAATCAGGCCAACTATCCAAGCCAACCATTTTGAGATTAAACCTGTCTTATTACACTTAATCCAACAGGATCAGTTTCTTATGGAAATTCTGATGATCCTAATTTACATATTTCAAATTTTCTGCAGCTATGTGACACAATCAGGATAAATGGGGTTAGTGAAGAAGCCATCAGACTAAGACTATTTCCTTTCTCCTTAAGAGATAGAGCTAAAATGCTGGTTACAAGCTCAACCACAAGGAAGCATTACAACTTGGACAGAACTTGTGAATAAGTTTTTAACCAAGTACTTTCCTCCATCCAAAGCTGCTAATCTGAGAGGAGAAATTACATCCTTTATGTAGCAAGAAGGAGAATCATTGTATGAAGCTTGGGAAAGATACAAAGAATTGCTTAGAAGGTGTCCACATCATTGTATTCCAGATTTGATGCAATTGGAAACTTTCTATAATGGGATGAATGCAACAACTAGAACAATGGTTGATGCTGCTACTGGAGGTTCATTAAATACAAAGTCCTTGGAAGAAGCTCAGAGGATTATTGAGATGATGGCATCCTCAATGTATCAGAATTCAGAGTTAAGAAATCAAGGAAGAAACTCTGGTTATGAAGCTAAGGTTTTAGAAACTTTTCTTGCACAGAATCAGCTACAAAATCAAATGTTTTCATAACAAATAGCTGCCCTAACTCAACAAATCAGCAACCTTCAAACAAGGAATATGCCTACCAATCAGTTAAGCTGTGATTTTTGTGGAGGAAACCATGTAAATGGTGCATGCAAGGCATCTACAAATGAACCATAAGAACAAGTGAATTATATGAACAATTTTCAGAGACAACAACCCTTATATCCCTCTGGATTTCAATTTTTGAATAATAGAAATCAACAGTATTCTAATTGGAATAATCAATATTCTATTGCCAAGAATTCTAACTCTAATTTACGTTTTTCTAATGCAGGTCCAGCAACACAACAGTCTTATTTTCAGAGGAATCCATCCACTCAACCTCCAGGAACTCAGAAATTTTCCAAGCCTATGAATGAAAGGTTGACTGAGATGGAAGAAACCATGTTGCAATTCATGAAGGTGACCCAAACAAGCTTTAAGAACCAAGAAGCTTCAATGAAGAAACTGGATAGTTAGCTGAACAATTATCCAGCAGGGATGAAGGAAGATTTTCAAGCAATACGATAATCAATCCTAAGGAGCAATGTCAAGCTATAATTACAAGGAGTGAAGCTATGGTTGCAAGCCTAAACCTGCAAAAAAGAAAGTAAATGATGCAGCAGAGAGGAAAATTGAACAAGATCTGCAACAAGAAAATTTTAAGCTATTGAAGAAAGATCATTCAGAAGAAAAAGAAGAAGTTCCTATGAATTCTGAGAGAAAAACCAAAAAGAAACTCTTTGAAGAAGCTTGTAAGCCAATAGATCCAGAAAAATACAAGAGGCTGCCTTATCCTCAAAGGGTTCAAAATCCTAAACAGGAGGAACAATTTGAAAGGTTTATGAATGTCTTTAAAAAATTACAGATTAACATTCCTTTTGCAGAAGCTTTGGAGCAAATACCTTCATATGCAAAATTTATGAAAGAACTACTTTCCAGAAAAAGGAAGCTAGAGCACGACAAAATAATACCTTTAACAGAGGAGTGCAGTGTCATTCTCAGGAGAAAGCTTCCTCAAAAACACAAAGACCCAGGATCATTCAACATTCCATGTGAAATAGGACAGTGCACTGTGGGAAGAGCATTGTGTGACTTGGGAGCAAGCATAAACTTGACGCCTTTAGCTATCATGAAGAAATTAGGCATAAAAGAAGTGAAACCCACCAATATCACACTGCAGCTAGCTGATAGATCATATACTTATCCATATGGAGTCGTTGAAGATTTATTGGTTAAAGTTGATAAGTTCATTATTCCTACAGATTTTGTAATTCTGGACAAAGAGGTAGATGCTAATATTCCTTTGATCCTAGGAAGGCCATTTCTTGCAACAGGGAGAGCTTTAATAGATGTGCAAAAAGGGAAACTTATGCTTCGAGTTCAAGATGAGAAGGTAGTATTTAATGTGTTTGAAGCTTTAAAATATCCAGTTGAAGATAATACATGTATGAAGGTAGATATACTGGATGCTTTTATTACACAACACCCTATTAATGAATTTGATAAAGATGCTGTGTTAAGGGAAATTATAACTACAGGAAATACAAATTCTGAGATTTGTAAAGCAGAACAAATGATGGAAATTGAGCAGCAATTAGTGTCACGACCCCTTTTTATAAAGGACCGAGAACATTGTTTCTACACCACATACTTATTTAAAAATAGGTAAATAATAGAGAATATAAGTATAAAAATTCACTTCTCATTCAAAGTAAAAAAATGAAGTTCCTTACAACAAATATCCAACAGATCAACATAATATTACATTTAGTTTATAATATTCAAAATACCAAAAAAATTATAATGCGTGACTCCCTCGACATGAGGTCTCATATATAAAGAAAAAGGACTCTGATGCATTATTACTCAACTCCAGCTTCTAACTTTTCTTCACTGGCCTCTCAGCCTGTGAAGTAGATGCAACACCTGCTATATCTGCTCACGTACCACCGTACGATCATCGCAGTACACACGCACACAACGACATAGAAAGAAATGCAAGGGTGAGCTTACCAAACATAAAATAAAATTATATATATATAGAGCAAAATATTTCTCACAGCAATAACCCCATGCATTTCCAGCCCATCTAATGCACAGCATGAAAACGGTTTCCAACTGGTTTCATAGCCTAATTAATCCGTAGGAACCGAGCCGGTCCGGAGCGACCCATTCCGGTATCTGATCCAGACAGACAAAGACAAAGAAATTTCAAGATGAACTTACCGTTACATGTCTACCCACCTAAACATGTAACTCGGCTCTATAATGATGCACAACATATATCTCAAAGATGATGCACGCCACCAAAATTATTTTAACAGCTCAACTACGGCAAGTTTATAATAGATCAGCCAAAATCTCGGTATTTTAAACTAATTTAACAACGATTCTGACTTAGAAAATAGCTTTTATTCAATAGATCTAACAAAATCATATCAAAATATCTTGAAATAACATATTAAACCGTTCAAAACATAGTTCATAGGTTAAAGTAAACTCCCCTTACCTCAGAAAGATGATTCACACTAGATCTACCGAATATTACTTGATTATAACAAAATTCACCGAAGATTCAGCTTTAGAACGGAGTTTCTCCTAAGAACACCATGAATTTCTATAAGAAAGAGAAGGAGAAGAGAAACGAACGGTAAATCTAGCTTCAAACTTAAAGAAACTTACTTCCAATACTTCAGAATAGATGTAGAATCTCAGATCTGGCGAGAAATCTAAGTTTAGGAAGGTTTAGTATGAGAGAAATGGTGGTTTACGGCCTTAGAACCTTTGAGAACCTTGGATAGAGGTGAAGAAATGAAAATTTCGTGTGAAGCCCCCTTTTTATAGAAAATTTTTGAAATTTACTGTTCACGCCAAAATTTACTGTTCACCGCCGGAAAACACTGTTCACCGCCTTACTGCTCATGTCGGAAAATATTGTTCAGGGAACTATTCATGCCGGAAAACACTGTACACGCGACTGTACACGCACTGTACGCCTATGTGACGTCACCGATGACGTCAGCTGTCACTGTACATACGCGGTTTGTACTGTTCATACACGGTTTGTACGCGGTTTGCACTGTTCATTGCACTGTTCATACACGGTTTGTACTGTACATACGCGGTTGCACTGTTCATTGCACTGTTCATACACGGTTTGTACTGTACATACGCGGTTGCACTGTTCATTGCACTGTTCATTGCACTGTTCATTGCACTTTTTTTTTTTTTTTTTTTTTAATAATTTCAAACTCCATCTAAATATATTCCAATACCAAATAATCCTTCAATTAACATTGAACAAGTATAAAATATTATAGATTACTCAATAATAAATTAGAAGCCTGACAATTCTCCCCCCGAAAATAAATTTTCGTCCTCGAAAATTTCATTCCCCAGAGAAAAGATGAGGATACAACTCTCTCATTCTTTCTTCTAACTCCCATGTGGCATCACCAGTTATTTAGTCCCAAACAACCTTTACTAATCGAATAGACTTACCTCTAAGTTTCTTAACTCTAGTTTCCTCGATACGAGCAGCTGGGACCTCCACAGACAAGTCATCTCGTAACTCCACAACATCAGGCTCAATTACATGAGACAAATCTGGAACATACTTCTTTAGTCGCGACACATGGAAAACATTATGTATTCCGGACAACCGAGGTGGTAACGCTAATTCATAGGCCACTTGGTCCTCGACGATGTAATATCTCGATACGGTCCTATGAACTTAGGTGTTAACTTCTTGGCTCTTAAGGCTCGCCCCACACCGTAGTGCGTGATACTCTTAAGAATACATGATCACCAACCTCAAATTCTAGGGATCTTCTGCGTAGGTCAGCATAAGATTTACGTCGACTTTGGGTAGCTCTTAGCTTTTCTCTAATAAGTTCAACTTTCTCCTTAGTTTCTTGCAGCATTTCAGTCCAACCATCAAATGTACTCCATCTTGGAACCAACGAGATAGGGGTTCTACACCTTCTACCATACGAGTTTCAAATGGTGCCATATCTATACTCGAATGATAGCTATTATTATAAGTGAATTCTACCAAAGGAAGCATATCCTCCCAATTACTCCTCTCGCTCTACAATGCAAGTCCGCAATAAGTCTTCTAAGGTTTGAATAGTACGCTCGGATTGACCATCTGTTTGCGGATGGTATGCGTAACTCAACCTCAACTGTGTGCCCATAGATTCTTGGAAACTCTGCCAAAACTGGGAAGTGAATCGAGGATCCCTATCAGAGATAATACTAGAAGGTACTCCATGCAACCTGACAATCTCTCTAATGTACAATTCTGCTAATTTCTCCAAGCTAAAGGTCATGTTAATTGGCAAGAAATGTGCACTCTTGGTTAGCCTATCAACTATGACCCACACTGCATCATGATTCCTAACTGTTCTAGGTAGATGGGACACAAAGTCCATAGTCACATGGTCCCACTTCCACTCTGAAATTTCCATCGTTTGTAACTCTCCTGGAGGGCTTTGGTGCTCCGCTTTTGCCTTTTGACAAGTCAAGCAGGCTTTAACAAACTCAGCTATCTCTCGCTTCATGCCTGGCCACCAAAACATCTGCTTTAAATCTTGATACATCTTGGTAACACCAGGATGAATGTTGAGACTACCCTTATGTCCTTCTTCTAGAATTGCTCTCTTTAATTCAGTATCTCTAGGGACACAAACTCGACCTTGACATCTGAGAATACCATCAACACCTTTACTGAAACCCTTTGTATTATCTCGTCCCTAAGAGAAATACAATCCGACATAACATTGGATCCCACAATTGTTTATCTTTAATTTCCTGTAAGAAAGTATTAGTCACCACAATTCGGCTACAACTAATCTTTTCGGGTGATAAGTCCACATGTATGTTCAGGTCTCGGAATTGTTCTACCAAAAGGGTTTCACTGACTCTTAGGGAGAATGCCTGAACCACATTTCTACTTAATGCATCGGCCACCACGTTAGCTTTTCCTGGATGGTATTGGAGCTGAAAATCATAATCCTTAAGGAATTCCACCCAACGTCTCTGCCTCATATTTAACTCTCGCTGATCAAATAAATACTTCAGACTCTTATGATCACTATATACATCGAACTGAGCTCCATAAAGATAGTGTCGCCACACCTTCAGAGCAAAGACTACAGCAGCTAACTCAAGGTCATGAATCGGGTAATTTCGCTCATGAGTTTGCAATTGGCGAGATGCATAAGCTACCACTCTCTTATCTTGCATCAACACACACCCCAATCCCTGATGAGAAGCATCACAGTACACCTGAAACGGTCGACTAGTATCAGGGAGAATTAACACCGGCGAAGAAGTTAGTCTCTGTTTTAACTCATTAAAGCTTTGCTCACATTCCTCAGTCCACACAAAGGGTTGATCACGGCGAGTTAACCGTGTTAATGGTGCAGCTATCTTCGCGAATCCCTCTATAAATCTTCGGTAATAACCTGCTAGGCCCACAAAACTACGAATCTCTGAGGCTGTCTTCGGCCTTTCCCACTGCAACACCGCTTTAACTTTGGAAGGATCAACTGCAATTCCTTTAGCTGAAATAACATGACCAAGGAACTTCACTTCCTCTAGCCAAAACTCACACTTAGACAGTTTAGCATACAACTGTTTTTCCCTTAAAACATTAAGTACAGTTCTCAAATGCTCTTCATGTTCCTCTGACGAACTAGAATAAATTAAAATATCATCAATAAAGACTACCACAAATCGATCCAGGAAAGGTCTAAAGATCCGATTCATGTAGTCCATAAACACAGCTAGAGCATTTGTAACTCCAAAAGGCATCACTATATACTCATAATGACCATATCTAGTGCGAAAAGCAGTCTTAGGAATATCTTCATCCTTCACTCGGAACTGATGGTACCCAGACTTCAAATCAATCTTAGAGAATACTTTAGCACCTCTCAGCTGGTCCATCAAATCATCGATTCGTGGCAATGGGTACTTGTTCTTAATTGTCAACTTATTCAACTTACGATAATCCACACATAATCTAGAACTTCCGTCCTTCTTTTTCACCAAGAGAACTGGGGCTCCCCAAGGCGATACACTTGGTCTAATCATCTGTTTACGCATTAGATCCTCGATCTGCTCCTTAAGCTCAATTAACTCTTTTGGTGCCATTCTATACGGTACTACAGACACTGGCTCAGCTCTAGGAATCAAATCTATAGCAAACTCTACCTCTCTACGTGGAGGTATTCCAGGAATATCCTCTGGGAAAATCTCGTGGAATTCTCATACTACCGGTATTGATCAAGGCTTTGCTCCACTTACGCATTCATAACTCCCAACAAAACAAAACAAGATACTCCCTCACCTAAGGATGTTTCTACTTGGCGAGTAGAAATCAATTCTACACAATCTTGCTGCTCAGGAAAGATTAAACACCTCCGACCACAATCAATTAGCACACGATTGGCAGTTAGCCAATCCATACCCAGGATTACATCTAACCCTGACATCGGGATACAAATAAGATTTACTTTGTATCTTCGTCCCTCAATTGCTATGGGACACCTAACACAAACCGTCGAAGTCTTAATTGAACTTAAAGTAGGTGTCGATACTACTAAGTCTCATCCTAGATCGCCCACCGGTAATCCTAAGTTTCTCACACAATTGTCCGCAATAAAAGAGTGTGTGGCTCCAGAATCAAACAACACAGAGAGAAGTACTTGCCACAGCCTCCATGGCGTGAGCCATTTGGTTCACATCAACAGGAGGAGGAGGGTTTGCAACAGATTTTCTCGGTCTAGCCATCCTAATATATAGACTAGCTTAGATTACTAATGTTTAACACATTCAGCAATACCACCACATAGCTATATTCACAGATTCAGCTTACAGTGATATATTCATATTTAGTATATCATAAAATTTTAATCAATTTAGTACTCAGTATAACAACATATCAACATTCACATAGCATAGCAAACACACTCATTTCAGCAATCATTTACAGTTTAGCTTAACAGTCTCTTATTCACACAGTACGACTCACCTATAGCTCACCCAAGTATCATATACCAAGTTTCCTACATAAATCATGTCTGAGAATCGAGGTGATCAAGCTCGTTCCCTCACAACTTGATGAATAGAAATCATGATATATGATTCACAGCTAAAACTCACATGTTTAATATGCACAACTGATGCCTAACAACCTCACCCCGTAGGTTTACCTAGACCATGCTCTGATACCACTAAAATGTCACGACCCCTTTTTATAAAGGACCGAGAACATTGTTTCTACACCACATACTTATTTAAAAATAGGTAAATAATAGAGAATATAAGTATAAAAATTCACTTCTCATTCAAAGTAAAAAAATGAAGTTCCTTACAACAAATATCCAACAGATCAACATAATATTACATTTAGTTTATAATATTCAAAATACCAAAAAAATTATAATGCATGACTCCCTCGACATGAGGTCTCATATATAAAGAAAAAGGACTCTGATGCATTATTACTCAACTCCAGCTTCTAACGTTTCTTCACTGGCCTCTCACCGTGAAGTAGATGCAACACACTGCTATATCCGCTCACGTACCACCGTACGATCATCGCGATACACACGCACACAACGACATAGAAAGAAATGCAAGGGTGAGCTTACCAAACATAAAATAAAATTATATATATAGAGAGCAAAATATTTCTCACGGCAATAACCCCATGCATTTCCAGCCCATCTAATGCACAAAGATGAAAACGGTTTCCAACTGGTTTCATAGCCTAATTAATCCGAAGGAACCGAGCGGTCCGGGAGCGACCCATTCCGTATCTGGATCCAGACAAAGACAAAGACAAAGAAATCAAGATGAACTTACCATTACATGTCTACCCACCTAAACATGTAACTCGGCTCTATAATGATGCACAACATATGTCTCAGCATGATGCACGCCACCAAAATTATTTTAACAGCTCAACTACGGCAAGTTTATAATAGATCAGCCAAAATCTCAGCATTTTAAACTAATTTAACAACGATTCTGACTTAGAAAATAGCTTTTATTCAATAGATCTAACAAAATCATATCAAAATATCTTGAAATAACATATTAAACCGTTCAAAACATAGTTCATAGGTTAAAGTAAACTCCCCTTACCTCAGAAAGATGATTCACATTAGATCTACCGAATATTACTTGATTATAACAAAATTCACCGAAGATTCAGCTTTAGAACGGAGTTTCTCCTAAGAACACCATGAATTTCTATAAGAAAGAGAAGGAGAAGAGAAACGAACGGTAAATCTAGCTTCAAACTTAAAGAAACTTACTTCCAATACTTCAGAATAGATGTAGAATCTCGAGATCAAGCGAGAAATCTAAGTTTAGGAAGGTTTAGTATGAGAGAAATGGTGGTTTACGGCCTTAGAACCTTTGAGAACCTTGGATAGAGGTGAAGAAATGAAAATTTCGTGTGAAGCCCCCTTTTTATAGAAAATTTTTGAAATTTACTGTTCACGCCGAAATTTACTGTTCACCGCCGGAAAACACTGTTCACCGCCTTACTGTTCATGTCGGAAAATATTGTTCAGGGAACTATTCATGCCGGAAAACATCAGACACGCGATCGTACACGCATCGTACGCCTATGTGACGTCACCGATGACGTCACCGTCATCGTACATACGCGGTTTGTACTGTTCATACACGGTTTGTACGCGGTTTGCACTGTTCATTGCACTGTTCATACACGGTTTGTACTGTACATACGCGGTTGCACTGTTCATTGCACTATTCATTGCACTTTTTTTTTTTTTTTTTTTTAATAATTTCAAACTCCATCTAAATATATTCCAATACCAAATAATCCTTCAATTAACATTGAACAAGTATAAAATATTATAGATTACTCAATAATAAATTAGAAGCCTGACAATTAGAAGCTTTGCCAATTTAAAAACCTGTAGAAAATTTAGTGAAGAAGGAACTGAAAAAGGATGTTAAAGAAGAGGAAAAGCAGAAGGTAGAGCTGAAACAGCTTTCCTCCCACTTGCGGTATGCATTTCTGGATGAAAACCATGAGAATCTAGTCATCATCAACAATGAGCTCAAGGAAGAACAAGAGGAAAAATTGAGAATCTTAAGAGAACACAAATCTGCAATCGGCTGGAGTATTGCAGGTCTGAAAGGTATAAATCCTTCATTTTGTAAGCACATAATTTTATTTGAAGAGAATTTTAAGCCTGTTGTGCAGCCACAAAGGAGGTTGAATCCAGCCATGAAAGAGGTAGTTAAGAAAGAGGTCATGAAGCAGCTAGATGCAGGAATAATCTACCCAATTTCTGACAGCAATTGGGTGAGTCCAGTCCAAGTTATCCCAAAGAAAGGAGGCATGACTATTGTAGCTAATGAAAAGAATGAACTCATCCTACTAGGACTGTGACTTGATAGAGAATGTGCATAGACTATAGAAAGTTAAATGATGCCACCAGAAAAGACCATGTCCCACTACCATTTGCAGATCAAATGCTAGAGAGACTTGCTAGACATTCATTCTATTGTTTCTTTGATGATTATTTAGGATACAACCAAATAGCCGTGGATCCTTTAGATCAAGAGAAGACTGCATTTAGATGTCCATTTGGAGTCTTTGCATATAGGAGAATGCCTTTTGCCTTATGTAATGCCCCTGCCACTTTCCAAAAGTGCATGCTTTTTTTTTTTTTTTCTGATTTGGTAGAAAACATCATTGAAGTGTTTATGAATGATTTTTCTATTTTTGGTGATTCATTTGATGATTGCTTAGCTAATCTATCCATCATTTTGCAGAGATGTCAAGATACTAACCTTGTGTTAATTTAGGAGAAATGTCATTTCATGGTCTAAGAAGGCATTGTTCTTAGCCATAAGATTTCAGAAAAAGGAATGGAGGTGGACCAAGCAAAAGTAGAAGTCATTAGTAAACTGCCTCCACCAATCAATGTTAAAGGAATTAGGAGTTTTTTAAGACATGCTAGTTTTTATAGGAAGTTTATCAAGGACTTTTCTAAAATTGCAAAACCTCTTAGTAATTTACTTGTAAAAGATGTTGAATTCATATTTGATGATGCTTGTTTACATGCATTTTTTATTTTGAAAGAAAAACTGATTTCTACACCTATTCTTGCAAAACCATATTGGAATTTGCCTTTTGAACTCATGTGTGATGCAAGTGATAGTGCAATAGGTGCTGTTTTAGGATAGAAAAAGGATAAGAAATTGCATGTCATTTATTATTCTAGCAAATTTTTAAATCCTGCACAAGTAAATTACACAACAACAGAAAAAGAAATCCTAGCTATTGTGTTTGCTTTTAACAAATTCAGATCATACTTGATGGGTTCAAAAGTAATTGTATATACTAACCATTTTGCACTTAAATACTTGTTGTCAAACCAGGATGCCAAGCCAAGATTGTTAAGATGGATTTTACTGCTGCAAGAATTTGAATTGGAAATTAGAGATAAGAAAGGAAAGGAAAATGGGGTAGCTGACCACTTGTCCAAACTTCCATTGGAAAGTCTGACCCCTAACTCATTGGAAATTAATGAAGAATTTCCAGATGAAAGGCTTCTTGCAGTAGAAGAGAGGCCTTGGTTTGCTGACATTGCAAATTTTGAAGCTACTCAATTCATCCCAAAGAGGTTTACTTGGCAGCAAAAGAAGAAGTTCTTACATAACAGCAAATTTTATGTGTGGGAAGACCCATACTTGTTCAAAATTGGAGTGGATGGGTCACTTAGAAGGTGCATTCCACAAAGTGAGCAAGCTGAGATACTATGGCATTGTCACAATTTAGAATATGGAGGCCACCATGCAAGTTCAAGGACTGCTGCCACAGTCTTGCAAGCAAGTTTCTTTTGGCCTACACTCTTCAAAGATGCCAAGAAGTATATGGAAAACTGTGATAAATGTCAAAGAACTGGAAATATTTCAAGAAGACATGAGCTGCCATTAACCAACATCCTAGAAGTGGAGCTATTTGATGTATGGGGGATTGATTTCATGGGACTATTTCCCCCATCATTTTCACACGAATACATTTTAGTTGCAGAAGATTATGTATCAAAATGGGTAGAAGCAATTCCCACCAGATCAAATGATGCAAAGGTAGTGATTTCATTTATAAGAAAGAATACTTTTTCAAGATTTGGTGTGCCTAGAGTGCTGATAAGTGATGGAGGTACTCATTTCTGCAATAAGTATCTTGAAGTTGTATTAATGAAATATGGTGTGAAGTGCAAGGTTGCTACTCCATACTATCCACAAACAAGTGGACAAGTGGAGGTTTCAAATAGAGAAATCAAGCAAATTCTAGAAAAAGTGGTGAACAGCTCAAGGAAAGATTGGTCAAACAGGCTGGATGATTCATTGTGGGCATATAGGATTGCTTTTAAAACTCCAATTGGTATGTCTCCATACTAGTTAGTATTTGGAAAGGCTTATCATCTACCCTTAGAGTTGGAACACAGAGCATATTGGACTACCAAGTGGCTTAACTTTGATTTGTCAAGTGCTGGAAAGAAGAGAGTTCTGCAGCTGCATGAGTTAGAGGAATTCAGACATCACGTTTATGAGAATGCAAGGTTGTACAAAGAAAGAACTAGAGAATTCATGACAAGTTTATTCTACGGAGAGAATTTAAACCTGGACAGCAAGTATTGTTATTCAATTCTAGGCTAAAACTATTTCCAAGCAAACTGAAATCTAGATGGTCTGGACCATTTTTTATTAAGGAGATTTCTTCCTTTGGAGCAATCCTTCTAGAAGATCAGAAAACAAGGAGAGAATTTAAGGTCAATGGCCAAAGATTGAAGATCTATCATGGAGAGGAGTTTACAAGGAACATCTCATGCTTGAAATTGGTTCCTCTTGAGTGAGGAACAACTAATGTCAAGCTAGTGACATTAAAGAAGCGCTTTGTGAGAGGCAACTCATATTTCTAACCCATTTTAAGCTTTCTATAATGTTTTTAGAATTTTGCATATTCATGTTTTGTAATTTTCTGCTGTTCTGCAAATAATCTGCAAAAAAACTGTTGAGCCTATTTTCTGAGATGCATCTGGATACTTAAATTGAGAATTGATGTGGTGAATGTGTATTTAAAGGTTTAAAATTTTGCATAATCAGATTTTACAAATTTTTGAAAATTCTGCACAATGTATATGAATATTCTGCTGCATCTAATTTTCTGAGGTACATTTGGGATACTTGAATTGAGATTCAATGTTAGAGTGTGTACTTGATGGATTAGAGTGTGATAAGTAAGTTAATTGAGAGTTTTAAAGCAATTGGTTAATGAAAGGAGTCACTTTGTTGCAGAAAAGAAGCTACGCAGAGAATGTATTTTGAAGATTTCTGCTGGAACAATCACTTTTACTGATAAAAGTGATCACGCAGAGACAGATGGGAAAATGAGCTCTCTGGAATGCTTCCTTTTTCTGTCAAAAGTGGTTATGCACAGGTGAGTAGACTTTCAATCTTTTTGTGTTACTCCTTTTATTGAAAAAAAATTGTCACTCTGCTGTGCGTTATCACTTTGCCTAGCAATAGTGACAAAGCGCTCCACACTCTGAAAAAAAAACAACAACTCTCTGGAACACTCACTCTGTTCAGAAATAGTGATTATGATGGGATCAATTAATTTTGCAACGTTCATTTTTATTTTAAAAAGTTTTCACGTGCCTAGCATAACCATATATATTCTCTAACCTGAGCACGCACACACACTCTTCACTCTTAAAACTTCATCTCTTTCTAAGCTTTCTCTGCAAATCTCATTCCCTGTGTGCGTCGACCTAGCATCAGCAAGCATTTCTCATACATTTCTGCATCTTCCTGCAAGGTACGCTTACTCTCATCCCTCTGAAACTGTAGTTAGGATTTTCTGTGTTTGAAGTTTGGGAAAAATGTTGAATGGGGTAATGGGGCATTGTATGAACAATACACTGAATAAGTTTTCCCTGTCATTTAAATTTTTTTTTAGGAGCATCCGAATCTCCATTGCACAATATTTGAATAAAAATTCTGCAGAAACTGGGATGACCTAAAAAGACGTCAGTGAAAATGTTTGAACTGAAATTGTAACCATATGCTACTTGTAATACAATCGAATGCTTGAAAAATACCAGGACAATAAAAAAATAGCTTTTTGCTGAAAATGATTGGGTTGTAAACTATGTTTGAAAATTGGTTGAAACCTGAAAATATTGCTCTGCGTTACCTTATTTCTTTGTAATAGTGAACGCACCCTGAACTTCCAAATTAGGAGTATAAAAATTCCTCTGAATTTGATGAATTAATGTTGTGCATCTATACTGTTGCATCTATATAATACATATTCTGATATCAGACTTGAATTCATGTTCTGAGGCTAGTTGGTTCAATGATAGAATGGATAATACTCTAAATAGGTGTTCCCTGTCATGTATGCTAATTTGATGGGATAGTTGAAATCACACTGCACTATATGAACCAAATCTCTTTAGAGTCTGAATTGATAGCAACAGAATTTCCTGAAAATGTGGGATTGGAAATTAGAATGCATGACTGTGGTGAAATTGAGTTAGACATTATACTAGGAAGAGCTAAAGTGCATACTTGGTTGAAAGCTGGCTAAAAATTGTAAATTTTTGCTTACATTACATAATTGTCTTGAAAATTGGTCAAGACCTATAATAATCTGTCTGCGTTAACCTGATATTTTCTAAGAGTGTGCACTCTGAATGCTTACAGCAGAATTTTATATGCTTTCACTATGAATATTTAAGTTTGTGCAGCTAGGTATTGATATTTGAATGTTAGATTTTATCTTAACAGCAATCTGCATGAGCATAGTGTTAAACAATGAATGTCTGTAAACTATTTGCTGAAATTTTCTGCAAGCATAGAAACATCATGTGTTAAAATTTTACATTTCTTTTTGTAGAAACTGAAAAATAGTTAGAACTCCCTTCAATACACCTATGGGCCCTCCTAAGAAGAAGCAAGTTGCATCTTCTACAACTCCTAAGAAAAAGCAAGCTGCTTCTTCTACAACTCCTAGAAGAAGATCCAGCAGAAATTTCAAGCTAGGAATAATCCAGCAGCAAAGAGGGCCAGAACTGATGGTGTCTCAAACTCCTCACCCATTGAAATTTTTGACCTACCTTAGCCAAGATCCCCTGCACCTTCACCTTCCCCATCACCTCAGCCAAGAACAACTACACCTTCAACCACTTTCCCACCTACCACACATGACCCAGATTCAGAAGTGTGGCTCATGAAAACTTTTTCAGAGCCAACATTCTAAGAAGAAAAATTGTTCTCGACAGAGCATTCCAAATAGCTGGGGACAATTATCCAGAATTCAAAGTGCAAATTCAAAAAAGAAGATGGGAATTTTTCTGTGCAGCAGCTGGCCTAGGTTAGAGGGAAATAACTCAGGAATTTTATGCAAATGCCATGAGGTTCAAGGGAAAGCAAATCCCTAAGTTCAGCTCGATGGTCAAAGGAATGAGGATTGATTTCTCACCAGCAAATATCAATAGGGTGCTAGAAATCAACTCTGCCCAACATTCTGCACAGCTGGACTTCAAATCATTCAAGGAGAGTCCAGACATTGATTTTGTGTAGATTCTGGAAAAGATTGGTAGACCAGGCACCACATGGGAGCTGAACCAATCTAAGAAGTCAAAGCACATAATCACCAAGAATCTGTTGCCCTCATCTAAAGTATGGAGTATGTTCATTTTAAATTCATTCATGCCTGTCAAACATAGCTCCACATTGGCAGTCAAGAGGGTTGCACTATTATTTGACATAGTTTCGGACATCTACATAGATGTGGGAGAAGTTATAAGTGACTGCATCTTGGGCATTCTAAAGACAAAAAGGGATTCCTTAGCTTTTCCCTCAGTTATCGCTTTGCTTTGTGAGGATGCAGGAGTGGAATTTAGAGATTACCAAGAGAAGATCAGGGCTGCACCATCCATTATTGTAGCTATGATAAAAGAAATTTATGCTACTGTCTCCTGCACTTCTGTAGCTCCCATTCCCTCACAGTACAAGAAAGAGAAGCCTATGATGATGAAAGATACTCTGAAGCAAGTAGCTGAAGGGCAAAATCAATTGGCTGAAAGGCAGAATGAGCTTCACAATAGCCTAAAGGTTGGAGTTATGCTGATGGAGTGCATAATGCTGAATATTGGTTAAAAATTGGGAATGACCAAAGATGAAATGTATCACACTCCTGATTTGGCAGAGAATGCTTAGTGCCTTCGCTCTTCTGTGTTCAAGAATATACCAATCTACAGAACCCATTTTCCTCAGCCAACATTTGAAGAAGTAGTGGAGGAAGAAGAAGAAGAAGAAGAGGAAGGTTCTGAAGAAGAAAGTTCAGCAGATGAAGATAGTGCAGAAGAATAGAATAGGAATTTTATTTTTATTGTTTTTCTAACAGTTTGTAAATTCAGTAGTTGTTCAGAACAATTTTTAATGTTTTTAGTTATAATGACAATCACTTTCTGTTTAGTTTATAATTCTGCAGTTTTAATCCTTTTTATTCCAGATCATTGATGGAATTTTGGTGTTTTGTGCAGAGAATGTCACACACGTATCACTCACACACAATGGATGATAACACTTGCACAAGCTGCCATGAAAAATGGGGGTTTTATTCTTTACCTCTTGATTCATGTGTTAGCTACATAATACACTGAAAATTTACTACTAATAGTATATAATATGAGCTATTTTTCTGTACATTGACTACAAGATATTTGATAGTTCTATGAATTCTGTTTAAATTTTTTTTTTTAGTTATTTTTTCCATTCTCAACATGAGATTACAGTTGTATTTTCAAAAATGAGACAGTCTTGCCACTAGGTGCATATAAATCTGAAAAGAGAAATGTGATTTCATTTATTAACATGTCACTTACACAACCTGAGTGAGATTTGAGCTGCATGCTTCTTTTTCTTGTGTGATTAATCAGAATTTGCTGTATTCTCTAGAACTTGCCTTTGTTCTTAATTTAATATGCATGTTTACAGTTTTCACACACATGCTAGAGGCCATGTTTTGATATACCTAGTCAGCCTAAATGCCTTCCCTTATGCTTGAATGCCCTAGTTTACCCCTTTGAGCTTAATATTCCTTTTCTTGAATTAACTTCATTACAAGCCATGCTGAAAAACAATTTTACCATCCAAATTAATCAGAGGCATAGTGGGTTTAATCAAGAATGAGCTTTAAAACTAAGTTTAGGGTAGCATCCATATTATGTTGCTTAAGGACAAGCAAATTTATAAGTTTGGGGTAGGGGAATAACAAGCTATCTAGGTTTAAGTTCAAAAAGTCAGAAAGTAAAAATAAAAGTGCTGCAGAAAAATAAAGAAATTATGCAGCAAAATTGGCTGCAAAAAATAAAGAAATTATGCAGCAAAACTGGCTGCAGAAAATTGTGAAAAGAGAAAAACATGAGTTCAAAAACTGAAATTGAGTTGAAAAGAGCATGGAGTTTAAATTCGCAGCAAACTATTGCAGAGAAAAAGAAAAGAAAAATGAAAATGAAAATTCTGCTGCACAAAAACAAGTTATTTGCTGCATAATTGAGAAAGTTAGTGAGAAATGAAGCAAAACCAAACTAGTTTTAAAGTCATTCACTCAAAATGCCTCTGATTTTTTTTAAATTGCATTTGTTTCCTATTTTGTTCAGTATCTACCTTAACCTAAGCCTTGATTATAACCTGCAAAAAGCCCTCTAGATATGTGATTAACTGTACTAAGTAGAGGAGATGGAGAAATTAGGCAAGCATATGGTAGAGTGTAGTTGAATTGATGATTAAGAGAGAAAACAACACCTAAACACTGTTGAGTGATGAGAGAAATACTTCCAAGTGAGCCGTGATCATGTTGATTAACTGTATTCACATGAATTTTGATGAAATATATGAACTTAGATAGCAATTCTTACTCAATGATGATTATGCAGTAGGAATATCATTATGAGTATTTGGATGAATACTTTGATTGAAAATTTTGCAAAAAACACAAAATTGGAAATTGAAAAATCTGAGAAAAACAGTTTCTTAATTGAATTTGAAATTAGAGGAAATTACCCTTGGTTTAATTTGATTTGCTTGAGGACAAGCAAAAATTCAAGTTTGGGGTAGTGATGAATCTATGTTTTTACTGATATTTTAGCATAATTCTAACACATTTGATAAGAAAAATATATGAAGAAAATAGAAAAACTCAAAAAAAGAGAAGGAATTGAAGTTTTCTTTAAATTTGTAGTTATCTTAGCAATTGTGGAATTTTTGCTTAGAAATTAAGTTTTTAATCTTGTTTTTGAAGAAATAATTCGAGCAAGGTTCATGAAAATGGAGGCTTGATGACAAGGAAGAGGAAAGAAGCAAGTCTGGACTCCAAAAACACAAGAACAAGAAAATACAGACTGAGCATGATCACTATTGTCAATGAAAGTGATCACTCCAGAGTTCAAAGAAGAAGAAAGCCTGGGCGTTATCACTTTTATCAGTAAAAGTGAGCGTTCCAAAGAGGCAAATATCAGGAAAGCTTTGTGTAACCACTATTGTCGTCGAAAGTGATTGTTCCAGAAAGCCTTCAACTTAGCGAGTTGCGCATAGTCACTTTTATTCATAAGAGTGATCATGCGCAACTACTTGAGCTCTGCGTTGACACTTTTGTTAGCAAGAGTGATAGTTCCAGAGAGTACTCAATATCAAGGAAGTTGCGTGTGGCCACTTTTTCTCATAAAAGTGTTAACGCGCAATCATAAACCTTTTGCGTAGCTATTATTTCTCATAAAAGTGATAACGCGCAAATCTGAGAATTTCTATAAATATCAGAAACGCTCAGATTTTTGGAGGATTTTGTTCATTTTCAGTTTAGTTAGTTAGATTCTCGTTGGAAAGAGTGAGAGAGAGGATTGGGGAGTCGAATCTTGAAGCTTCACGAAGAGACATTGGAGTAGAGCTTGTTGCCATGGCGATTCTGAGTTTCTTCTTCTTTCTCTTTCTCTGCTTTCATGTCTGAGTAGTTCTTTGTAGTTAGGAGTTTATGAAACTCGAATTGACGTATTGATTTGACTCTTGCTTATGAATTTTGAGTTCTTGGATTAACTGAATTGTGAATTCTGCTTTTATTGCAATCTATGAATGGAAATTCGTATGATTCATCAAAGAGGAACAATTACCAATGGAAGTTGGATTTGATTCTCCGATCTGAGTTAGCAATCAGAATATAAGGATTTCTTAGGGATAAGGAGACCTAATTCTGCAATCTTAAGGTTCGAAATCTTAATGCAACTTGAAATTGAACTTCACCTAAGGGATTAGGGTAGTTTAGTTGCTTGTTAGGGTCAATGAGTTAAGGGATTAACCTTTGGCCATTGAAATGCAAAACTGATTGTTAATTAACGAAGTTCTTGAATTTTCAGAAGCATAATTGAATTAATATTGACATTCTTATTAAGTAAATTCCCAACTATCTTTCAATCCATTTCTAATCTCACATTGCATTCATTGATCTGTGTTCTACAAGTTTCTTTTACTCTTGATTGTTCTGGTTTGCTGTTATTACATGTTACAACTCTCCTTCCAAATTCGTATGGCTCAAATGGTTATAATTCTATGAAGTGGTACTTGAAATCTAAATTTCCTGTGGAGACGACATTTGGATCTTAATTTACTCATTACTTGCTGCAACCCTAATGCACTTGCTAGTGTAGAGATTGTCAACAACAATAATTGTTAATTGCATGTTCTTGAGTAAAGTGTCTATGCTATTTTTTATGATAATTTAAAACTTTTTCCCTCATGAAACATAATTTTTCCAGATAGAAGAGCATGTTGAGTGAGTATTATTGGCATTATGCTTTCATTTGGAAACTAATAATTAGCTAAGTTCCTTACTTTTATGCTCTACATTAAACTTTTACCGACAGATGTGAGTTTTGAGTCTTAAAGGAGATTTTTATCTTAATTTAATTAATTGTACTCCTTTTCTCATTGTTTTGTGTTATTATCTCCTTAGGTTTTGTGCTCTTGAACTTAACTTGAAACCAACTTAAGACTTCTCTTTTTAATTGAATGTTTTTAATATGATTAAGGCATAATAGGATTTTTATTCTTGGCCTTCAGCATGTCTGAGATACAACTAGTTGTCCACTTTGAGCTTTATTGATTTTCTTGGTCCCTTGCATTAAATTTATAAAATATTTTGATGACCTTGAGTTTATGAATGGAGCAATTAAGTTGTTGAATTGTTTGATTAATTCTCCTCTATATCTCTCATATGCAAAAAGAAAGAAAGAAAGTATAAAAAAGAAAATGAAAAAAATAGAAAAAGAAAAGAAAAGAAAAGAAAAAGGGTTATATATGATTGAAAAGAGAGAAGAGTAAAGATATTGTTCACATACAAAAATATAAAAATTACTCCAAAAGCTTCATTTGTAAACTTAGGGAATGTTTATAATTTTTATAATTTATTACCCCTTGGCCACATTATAACCTGAAAAAGACCTCATAATTTTTACTTACATTTAATTTATTTAGTGAAGAGTCGGTTTATAGTCAAGCCTATAGTAGTACACTCTTTTTTAGGAGAACTGAGTGATATCTTTTTTGGTCCCTTAGTGAGAGAAGAAAGTAGAGTACCTCAATTTGATGTTTGAGTGAAAAGTATGGAAATATAAGATTCTAATTGGGAATCCTTTTGATTGCTTATGCTCAGTGATATTACTCTTGTTGCTCTTTTTATCTCTTTATCTCGAGTTCCTTGTGTGGTATTGTAATGCCCTGAATTTTGTAATATTAATTATTGATAATTATATAAATCTAAATGTATATTCATGTGTGTATTTTTAGATATATATTGTGAATATATATGTGCATATATGTATATTAGGGATGTGTGTATGTATATACGTGTATGCATGACTAGATAGGGCTGAAATAGGTTAAGTGCCTAAGTGTAGGGCATGATACTGGGCTATTCTCGCTGTAGCGAGAGGGTCCTGGGAGGAAGGACCAGAACTGTCACTTTCTCGTTATAGCAAGAGATGTCTTGCTATAGCGACAGAGCGACAGTTTGGGGTGCAGTCTCGCTGTAGCGAGATTCTGTAGAAACCAGAGTGCAGTTTTCTTTGGTTTTTTCGCTGTAGCAAGAGAGCATGTCGCTGTAGTGAGGAGACCTCGCTGTAGCGAGAGTGTCACGACCAGAAAAAGATTTAAAGAGGGTTAGGGTTAGGGAAGAGTTATTTCTTCCTCTCCCTTCGAAATCCCTTTGATCCTCTCGTCTCCAAACCCTTTTTCACCGACTATATTGCCTCCAAAGTCGTTCGGAAGCTTGATTGAAGGTTGAATTCGTGTAGGGGACGCTTGGAGGTGAGTTTTAATGGTTAGGATTTCAGTTTTTTATCCCTTTTCTCTATTTTCGTGGTTCCCCTGAGTTCTCTTGGTGGATTTAGCGTGTGGGACATTGATCCGTGGTAAGGGGGGACTCTACCCTACTCCTTTATGTGTGATTTGTTGATATTTTGTATAATATTGTGATGTGGCTAAGTAGAGGGTAGGAAATTGCTGAGATATGAGATGTGGGCACTTGTGCCGTTTATACATGTGTGTATATCTGAATGAATATTGTGAAAATGTAGGTCCGAAGGCCGTGTAATATGAATGGAAATAGGCTAGAGGCCATGTGTCTTGAATGAATAGTGGGCTATGTACTGTGTGTGCTGTGAAAATGAAATGTGGGCCTAGTGCTGTAAAGTTGAACAAATATGGGCCTAGTGCCGTGTACTGTTAAATGTGGGTTATGTGTTATATACTAAAATGTGTGTGGCTGGGGCGTGTAATGTCATTGTAATATGTTGTGAATAGTTCAGTGATACACTGGGGATGTGGGAGATGAGGACAGTAGAAATACCTTAGGGAAGAGGGAGTGGTGGTGACACTGACTGCAGAACGGGTGCACCACGAGCCACACACTCTTTTCTTGACTAGAACTCTGACCACTATCTTTGCTGCGCGACCCGTAACTGTCCACATGGTATCCATGAGGCAGGGGTAACCGGTGACCATTCATGGTGTAAATCTGTGATCATAGTGCTATAATGAGTGTAGCTGTGGTGCGTATGCACGAGTTTGTGTATTGAGCTTGTGAATGTGAAATGATGCCTGTGATTGTATTTGCTTAATGTATTGGCAATTTGCTGGAGGTGAGACTCTATGCTGACTATGTGCTTTTGGGTAGTGTAGAGTACTCACCCTTCCATTCATTTTTTAGGTAACCAAGACGATCAGCACTGAACTCAGTGAAGGAACGGATAGACTGCTATAGGACATAAAATTTATTTTAAAAAGTGTTGTAATTGAACTAGTCCTGTAGCAGTTATTTGGTATTAATTTGTAACCTTTCACTTATTTCGAAATCTTTTATGAAAAATTTGGTTATTCAATTTGCAAAATTATTATTTAATTAGAATTAAATTTAAGGTGTTACAGGTATTATGTTTTAAGTTATTATGTTACTCTTAACCAGCACTTTGCTTGAGGACAAGCAAACAGATAAGTATGGGGGAGTTTGATTATCAATCAATTAGAATTCTTAAGAGTCCAGAACATTATTACACTGCAATAGAAAATCTGGTGAAGTGATTCCTAACTATTTTCTATATAATATTTTAATACAAAATTTGATTCTATTTTTACAACATATTTGTTACCTTTTATTGTTCTTATCTCTTATTTTTACATGTTACAAATCTTCCAAATGAATTGTGCGGCTCAAATAATTGTCGGATTGTGAAGTGGTAATTAAAAATAAGATCCTTGTGGACGATACCTGAGACTCATATTGATTTTCAAAATTTTATTACTTGCTACAACTACCTAGTACACTTTCTAGTTAGTGTATTTACACAAAGCATATTGCTGTATTTTGAAGTGTAACAGTTGGTTCCCAGATCCAATGTTAATTCAAGCAACCATTTAGGCTTCCAAGCTGGTTATACTTGCATGCATCTCCTCTTGGATGGATTTTTTTATTTTCAAGCAACTAAAGTATAACATCTATTCTGTCGACTTTTTTGGTGAGGTCATGGTGACAGGGCTCTCAATGAAAGCACCAAATTGTAATGCCTATTTTACAGGTTAGGCTTCCTTTATAAACATAAAAGTAAAGTACTGATAATTCCTTTTATATCTCACTCAATACCAAAAACAAATTCATATAGCAAGGTGGTGTCCACCTAAGGAAAGGACACGTCACAAACAAAAAGATAGCAATATTGAAGAATCATAACTACAAGGAAGTACTACCCAGCCCTCATGCCCACAATAAGCCTTGTCACCTACTTCAATCTACCCTTAACAATACAATCATAGTTCCCAAAATACTTTGGCCTAACTTTATTGCATTTGGGTCTACTCCTCAACATTGGGCTGGTGACAAAATCACTTCCATCCTCTTGTACTTCAGCTTCATTATCATAGGCCATTACAGACCCATGGGTCAAAACCCACTTTAACAGCTCTAATTTTAATCTCATCAAATCTCAATGAATTTGTTCCTTTTATGTAACAAGAGTAATATTTATAAGCCTCTTGGTGAAGTTTGTAACACCCTTAATTTTTTATACCCTTGTATTGGAAAAATAGGATCTTTGGTGCAAGGTTTCTCGCCCAAATGAGATAGGTCTCGCTCAAGTGAGATAGAGCTTTTTTTAAAAGAGGGCTTTCTGGAACTTTCTCGCTAGATGGGTAAGATTGACCCAACTATTCTCTCGCCTAGGCGATGAATGGTTCGCTTAGGCAAGGAGTCACAGGAAAACAGAGAGGTCTTTGGACTTAATCTCGCTCAGGTGAGATTGTATCTTGCCCAAGCAAGAGTGTCCCTGCTCAAGCAAGAATAGCAGAAAAAATGAGTAGTTTCACTGTTTAGTTGTCTTGCTCAGGCCAGGAAGGCTTGCCTAGGCGAGGGTAGGGCTCGCTCAAGTAATAATCTGCTCCCTCAAGCAAGAATGTGCGGGCTAAGAGGGGTATTTAAAGAACCCTAACCCTAATAATATTCATTTTCTCACTAGACATCCTTCTTTCTTCATTTTTCTCTGTTCTCTCTCTATCCTGTCTCAAGAGAAGCTCTACCAAACTCTGAATCTCTTCCAAATTCAAGTTCAAACATCTATTCCATTCAAAACCAAGTAAGTTTCTCGGAATTCAGATCTCTTGCTTTATTTTTTTTCTTTGGTTTTCTCTTTCTCAATATGTGTTCACCTAGTAATATTTACAAATATCTCTATATTTTAAATATTTATTATTTAAATAGTAAAAATATTGCAAATATGTTCAATCGAAGAAAAGTTCAAATTTTCTCACATATTTATATTTCAAGAATTGAATAAAATCAATTTATTCTTTTGCTTTACAATAAATTATTATTTATTTTTAGAATTCAAAAAGTAGGATGTTACAAAGTTAAATAATAAAATACATGATCATTTTTAGTAAAATATGAGATGTTAATTTAAGAAAGTCTACTTAAGTGTCAAGGAAACAAAATTAGACTTTATAAGATGATACATTCCATACCTTGTGCTCAATTAAATACATGAAAAAATAGACTAATAATATAATAAATGTTATCACATAATAAATTATGTCAATTTAATGACATTAATAGCAATTTGATAACCATAATGTATTGTTAGATGTTGCTTATTATTTATGATATTAAATATAAAATATTTATAAGAAACTACATCTAATATTACGTCCAAATATTAAAAGAATCTACAAAATCCTACACAAAGAACATGTTAGTTAGATTAAAATTATTACCTAATTAGATCAAACTTATAAGAAATGAGCCCAAAGAACTTAATCACACTCATTTCCTTTTAAAAGAAGTGTTATGTGTGAAATTTTAGTGTACGCAACTATATCATCTCACTCAACACTGCTAGCATAGTGATGATGAATGACTTTTAGTAAGAGAGTTTATGTGAATATTGAGTGGAACATGTTTGTAATTGTCTCATTCACCATAACAAGGTAATCTATCATTATAATTATATGTGTATGTATGATTTGAAATGTAAATGTGAATTTAGGACATATTGTGTACAATCAATATCAAATATATGACTCCCAACAACAATATCCTTAACTATGTCATGGTTAGTTTACGGCCTTTAAGTTAATTCCTATCCCTTAATAGAACACAGGTAAATGTGAATGCTTAGACAAGATACTAATTGAGAACAACTACAACTTATCACATATTTGAGACTCATGATTTGGGATTTTTCACTTAGGCCTATCATTTCTAGCAAGGTTGCTCATGGCCTTCCTAACTTTTAGACTCAATTTATGCTTTGCAACCTAATAAAAATTTGTGGTTATACATTCAACACTCCATAATTGACTAAAAAAAAAAAACACTCCTTATACATGTTTACTACAAATGAACAAAGTCATAGGTCATGCCTATGATTATAAAGTGTTGCAATCATGGCTCACAACAAGACGACGAAACGTGTTAGAAAAAACATCTTTCAATAAAAATATTTTTTAAAAATTAAAAGAGTCACTACCAAAGTTTATTAAAGAAAAACTTTGGAAAAACTTTTAAAATGTTATCATTTTTTAAATAAAAAATAGAGTTCGAGAATCGTTTACGTGTAAAGAAGATGTTAGCACCTTACAATATTTGTTTAAATAATGGTTACATACAATTAGTTATACAAATTTATTTTAATTTTAAAAAATATTTATTTAACCCCTAAATAATAAGTGTTGCTATTTTTATTTTTGAAGGAAGAAAATTTATTTATTGAAATATTAATTGGTATCTTAGGAAAGATAAAATTTATTTTGAAATTTTTTTTACTTGACGGGTTTGATTTTCACTCCTACATATCTCCAAGTGCAACGAAGAACTCAAAGTAATGTAGTTCTATCTAAAATATTATGTAATTGGTTGATTAAATTAACTTTAGTAAAAGAAAATTTATTTTAAGATTAAAATTATTTTCATTAGATTATATTGTAGGATACAAGATAACATGATTATACACATATCTCATGAGAAAAAAAAATATAGAGAGTGAAAGGAGATCACACAATTGTATTGCAAAATGTTACAGAGTGAGTATAGTAGTTAAAGTGATATATTTTAATTTATGAAAAGTATTTGAGTATATACTTTGAATCAAAATTTGATATTAGAGAAATTTAAGATAACGTAAGTTATTCATAAATATCTTATAACTTATTTGTCAAATTGAAGGCAATGTAAAGGCATATTAGCATCATACAATATAGTATAAAAAAATTTTAAGTGATTAAAGCAAAATAAAACAAAGTAAATTAAAAGATACTAAGAATAAAAAAATTGGATATAATGACCTATTTCTAAAATTAATTCATAAATATTTTATTTTTAAGACTTTGATCCTTTTATATATATATTATCATGTAAAAAGCAAATGATGGACTCGCGTAGAACTAGTCATGAATTCGTGAATAAACTACATGTAAAAAGCAAAATGGCTTAGTAAAGTATGATGTGAAAACTGAATGCAGTTGCGATCAAATCATATGCATTGTTTATTTGCTTTTTATTTGAAAAGAAATATACATTGGATTTTAAAAAGATCGGATATAAATTTTTTTAGTTTAGTAGCATATGGCAAACGATTCAACATAACTATAGTAGTGTGATTTTAAGCTTTGCAGTTAATGAATAGAAGTGAAGTTTCAGACTATTATACCTTGGGAGATTGAAGTTGCACAATAGTTATAAGAAAATGACAGAGTGAGGTTGTACTATGATGGTCTCATTGAGGCGTAAATGGTGGCCAAAGATGAAAACTTGAGTTTTTATTCTCAAACTCTTCTTTTTTTGTTCATTTGTTTTTTTTTTTGGTTTTTTTTCTCTTTCTTTTTCTTAGTTTTTTTTCCTTCTCCTTCTTTGTTGCTTCTCCTCTTCTTCCTTTTTAATCTCCCTTAAAATTTTGCTCTTACCTCTAAAATTTTTCTCTCCCTTTTTTCTTGATTTTTGTCTTTCTTTTTTCCTTATTCTTGTCTCATCCTCTAATATATGTCTCTTTTGCTCTTTTCTTACCTTTTTGATGCTTTCCCTTTAGCTCTTTGTTTCTTACCAAGAAACAAACAAAATTTTTATATGCTTCATTTATTATGAATAAAGTAGTTTTTTTTTTATTTTCTTACAATGTTTTATTTTCATTTTGAAAAGTTAAATATTATTTTACTGCATTTGTTAAGATCAATTTTTTTATTCTTAAAACAAAATTATTTCTCTTTTGGTTTTGTAAAATATGACAAAATATAAAATAAAATAATGACAATAATATAATAATAAGAAAAATTAAAATCTCTTTTTTTTTTACAAAAATTAATATTCACATAAAGACACTTGAATATTCCATGTGTAACACTCCGAGTTTTGTAATCTTAATTATTAATAATTATATAAAAATAAAGGTATTTTCAAGTGTGTATTTTAGAGATGTGCTGTGAATATATATATATATATATATATATATATATGGGTGGATGTATGTTTGAATTGAACTAGTTGGGCTGAGTGCAGGGCGATACACTGAGCAGTTCTCGCTGCAGCGAGAGAAGTCTCGCTGTAGCGAGAGGGCCTTGGGAGGAAGGACCAGAACTGTCGCCTTCTCGCTGTAGCGAGAGACGTCTCGTTGTAGCAAGAGAGCGACAGTCTGAGGTGCATTTTTGGGTGCAGTCTCACTGTAGCAAGAAGGTCTCGCTGTAGCGAGATTCTGCAGAAACCAGAGTGCAGTTTTCTCTTATCTTTTTTACTATAGCGAGGGGGCGTGTCGCTGCAGCGAGGTCCCCTCGCTGCAGTGAGAATATCTCGCTATAGTGAGAGTGTCGCGACCAGAGGGGTATTTGAAGGGTTAGGGTCCGAGAAGAGGGTTATTTTCACGATTTCCCTCTCTCTCCTTCACGATTCTCTTTACCCAAATCCATTCTTACCGATTAAAAACCCTCCAAGGCCGATTGGAAGCTAGATTGAGGATTGGGGAAGTGTTTGGAGCTCTTGGAGGTAAGTTCTATGGTTAGGGTTTTGGTTTTCGTCCCTTACTTTCATTTTTTGAGGTTTTTCTTAAGTTCCCTTGGAATTTCTGTATGCTTTAGGGATGAAATCAATGTGGGGAAGCGATTCCATCAACGTTTCGTGTCAGGTCTTCATTTTTGAGGTAAGGGGAGTACTTTACTTTAGTTATCTTTGTTAGGAATGAGTTTATTTGAACTAATATAGTAATGTGATAGAAATAGGATATGGGGTTATGTGTATTGATGAATTGTACGAATTAGGTTGAGTCTGGAGGTGTCCGACCTCCGGCATATTGTGTAAAATTGAGTGATGTGCTTGTGTTGGTTGCCATTGGATGCAAGAAAATGATGTGAATTATGTACTAGATGTTGTGAATGGATATGGGTAGTCATGTCGTATAATTGAATGACCATTGTATGAAAAGGTGGGCCCAAGGGCCGTGAAATATGAATGAAAATAGGCTAGGAGCTGTGTGTCTTGAATGAATTGTGAGCTATGTGTTATGTGCTATGAAAATGAAATGTAGGCCTAATGCCGTAACTATTAAATGTGGGCTATGTGCCATATATTGAAATGTGTGTGACTGGGGCATGCAACGCTGCTGTAATGTGCTGTGAATGATTTAGCGATACACTGGGGTGTGGGAGATGAGGATGGTAGAAATACCTTGGGGAAGAGGGAGTGGTGGTGACACCGACTGTGGAACGGGTGCACCACAGGCCACACACTCTCTTCCTGACTAGACCTTTGACCATTACCTTTGCTGAGCGACCCGTGACTGCTCACGTGGCATCCGTGAGGCGGGGGTAACTGGCGACCATTCATGATGAAAATCTGTGATCACAATGTAAATGTGAGTGTGACTGGTGTGCGTATGCATGGGTTTATGATTTGTGCTTGTGGATGTGATAACGTTGCCTGCGCCTGTATTTGTTTAATGTATTGAAAATGTGCTGGAGGTGAGACTCTATGCTTAATTGTATGTTTTGGTAGTGTAGAGTACTCACCCTTACATTCATTTTTCAGGTAATCAAGATGATCAACACCGGGTTCAGTGAAGGGGCGAATGGAATTGCTATAGGGCTTAAAATATTATTTTGAAAACTGTTGTATTTGGAATAAGTCCTGTAGCAACTGTTCGATATAAATTGTAAACCCTTTCTTTATTTTATTATTTTATTATTTTAAAAATTTACGAAATTCTTTATTTATTGAAATTAAATTTAAAGTGTTACACCATGGTTATGTCACATTGGTACATCACACACATTTGCTTGCTCTCATACCATGATTGTAAATTACTCATATCCATGCATTATATAAAGTCAATCATCTACCCTCTTAAGATATATGATGTATTCCCTTATGTAAATTTGCTATGCAAATAATCACCTAAGCATTGGAGTACCTTGCATGTGTATCACTCATTCATTTTATCATCAACCTCTCATGTTATAACATCCTCATTTTATTATTACATATTTATTATAATTGATATTTTATCTTGATTTTGAATAGAAAGTCTTTAAAATTTTGAAAACTATAAGAGATCTCGCTTAAGCGAGGATGATTATTCTGGACCACTCGTTGCAGGACACTCTCGCTTAGGCGAGACTAGATGATATCACTTTAATTGTCTTCTCACTTAGAAGAGAAGTCACAAGAAATAGTAGAAGTTCTCTTGATCAAGTTTCGCTCAAGCAAGAAGGGATCTCGCTCAAGCGAGATTATCAAAAAATAGAGAAGATATTTTCTAACTAGTATTCTCACTCAAGCGAGAATATGCTCGCTTAAGCGAGAATGCTTGATTTTAAAAGGGTATTTAAAGAACTTCAAGTCTTAAAACTTGTATCGTAAGCCAAACACCCTCTCTTCTCATTTCTCTCTGTTATCTCACCCTCCCTCCCCAAAGAAAGCTCCCCTGAACTCTGAATCTTTTTCAGATTTGAACTTGAACGCTTATTTCACTCGATTCCAAGTAAATTTCCTAAAGCTCAGTTCTCCAATTTCACTCATATTCTATTTTCTTTTTTCATAAAAAGTACTCTACTTTATAATACTTAGGAAGATTTTTGGTCTTTTGGACAATATCTTTCTTTAAACATTGTATTCCCTTGGATCTCACGAAGTACTTAATCTTAGTAACCTATTTCCAGGTAAGGAGAGTTAATCTCAAATCCTAACTCCTATTTATGTGTTTTGTCTTAAAAATTCCAATTTTTCCTATTTTAAACCATAGAACCCTGATATTTCTTAAAGCCTTAGTGTTAAGAATGGATTTTTGAGCATGAAAAACCTATGAGTTGTTTCAGAAATTACATAGTAAAAGGTATGAGCAAAAAAGGTTTTTAAGAAGTTTTTATAATTTTGTTTTATTATTATGTAGTATAGTTAATGTTAGATTTCATTTTGAATAATTTGTGTTAGAAGATGTTAAACTTTAAGATAAAAGTTTTTATTAAGATCAAAAGAGTGTGATCTTTGGCAATATATTTCTAAATTGTATGATTAGTTTGAGTTTGAAGATGTTCAACCTTTAACACATTGTATTGATTTGTATGATATGAAATTGATTAATGATTTATCTATATTTAAATGATATGTTACAATGATTGTGGATTTTTGTTTGAAAGTTGATGCATATTAAAAATGGTGAATTCATGTTATGATGAAAGAAAATTATAAAATAAGAATTGATGTAATAGCTGTGAATGAAGATTTAAAGTTGTTATGCTATCAAAGTAGAGAGAGAAATGCTGACAAAATATGTGTCATTAATAATTGACGAAAATGTATATAAATAGTTACGAAGATACATTAGAAGTATAAAGTTCAGAGATTATTTGAGAAATCTTGGGAAATGAAGGTGGTGAATGTTATTCGTAGTGAATGCATATAAATTGCTGAAAGCGAAAGTATCATAGGCCTAATACTCATTTCCTTACTAGACTCTTAACTATACCTTTATTAAAAAGGGTCATGTGTGCGCACACGTTGTACCATATTGTTCTGGTTAACTAGTGACTATCTATACTTATAGAAGTCTTCAAGAGATCTTAAGGGATTGATTAATATGTGTATGACGCATGTATTATTACATGCTGATTGATGTAAGAATATATGATATAGCATGGTTTTAATATATGTTTTGGAATAGTAATGAAGTGATTGTTATGATATTTGATTTGTTGAAAATTCATTAATATAATATGCAAGCTAGCATTATTTTGTTGTATATTATAGGCTATGATGTTTTTGTATTAATTGTTTTATACATAAAATAAAGAATTTAGTAGAGTGGTAAATAGTCATCCTTACAATTATTTTTTAGAAATTGGAATGAAAGACAATATATTCTAGAAATTGATTTAAAATATGTAAATTATTTGGTGTCAATATTTATTTAAAAATTTAATAAAATTTACTGTAATAAATAATTTAAAAAATATTTATAATATTTAGTAGTTAATTTTCTCAATCCTACTTTTTACCTTAATATTTAATTTAAATTTTAAAAAATACATTTTTACCTTAATATTTAATTTAAATTTAAAAAATACATTTTTATGTTATAAATAAACTTTATATGTAAAGTTTTAAAAATTTGATAATTTCTATTGTTTTAAATTTTAAATTAATATAAACTTTTCTTAATTAATATAAAATATTATTCATTTTAATTAAATTTTATTGAAATTATTTATAAAAATAATAGAGATGTCATCTTCGTGACAACATTTTCTAAGCTACATTCAACTTAAAATCTTAAAAAGCTCATCCAAATTATAGCTAATGAAAATTTTACCCCTTGTATACTTGATTCAATGGAAAGAAGAGAGAAAAATTTTAAAATTTAAATTGAAGAAAAAATTGAATTCTAATTTTAAAAGTCAACTTTTCTCTTTTCATTTGATTGATTTATTTATTATATATAAAATTGTAATTATAATTTAAACTTATAATTCAAATGCCAATCCTACAAACATTGAAATTCTTTAAAATTGAGGTCAAGAATTGTAATTCAAGTGATAAGATTAAGGAATTGAGAAAAAAGTATTTTAATTTTTTTTTTGCAATCAAATTTTGAAGAATTGGACTTCAAAAATTTTACTCTAATTTTAAATAAAATTGAAAACTTATAATCAAAATTTTAATTTTATATTTTTATAACTATGAAAGTTTTTTTTTTCTGTTAATTTTGGTTTAATAGCTCACATTTGCATTTCAAATGAATCAATAGCATCATAGACGGATAGATTAAGAAATTTGTTATACGGTCACTAACTAACGATTCACTGATAAAAATTGACCAAATGAATTGAATTTATGTTGTTTGTTGTTCATGTTCAACTAGGTAAAATTAAAATATTAGAATTACGATTGGGTTGAGAGGGAGAGTGAGAGATCGATGGTGTGGGCAGCTAGCTGTAGTAGAATCTATTGGCTGCGATTTTTGGTTCTCCTAAATACAATTGGCCGCGTACAGTTAATTTTATCGATATTTTCCTTTTACGCTACAAAGCTTTTCATCACTCGTCACGTCATACTATATCACTGTTATCGGTCTCACCAACCACGCTATGCTTTTCTGCTATTATTTTCTTATGTCATCACCGTTGAAACCTGAACTGACTTTTCTATATACTTCTCATTTTCTTTTAATTAACCCCTATTTAGTAAGAAATAATTTTAATATATATTACAAAGTATATACTGATTGATATCATCTTAGTAAAAACGTTTGGTCAACTCTGCGGAAAATTGATGTTTCAATTTATTAGGTCTAGAAATTATCTCCAAATATTTCATAAATTTAATTCTAATGTAGTCATTTTCTTCAAGGCGTACGTAACATAAGTTTAAATTTCAATTATTATTTTATATAATATCCTATATAATAATTTTATTAGTAATTTATTTATTATATAAATGTCTCGAAAAAATATAATAGCAAAAATAATTCAATTATACCTAGGAATTGTAAATTAAACATTTTCCTATCGCAAAACAATTGATATTATTATTATTATTATTATTATTATTATTATTATTATTATTATTATTATTATTATTATTATTATTATTATTATTATTATTATTATTATACATAGATAGTTTTAGAGGCACCGAGTCATAATCTAAATTTAAATTTGTTTTTCAGTTTTTATACATTTACGAAGCATAGTTTTATAAAATAAATTAAATATTTAAATAAGATTTAGATACTTTTAATTCTTAAATTATATTATATACTTTTCAGTTTAGAAAAACTTAAACTTTGTTTGGGAGAGATGAGAGAAAAATGTTCTAAGAGAAAAAAAGGAAAAAAGGAGTAAGTAGAATTAATACAAAACTTTTTAAATTTGAAAAACTTTAAAATATAAGATTAATTTTTTTAAAAGATTTTATAAACTCTCCTTTTTCATTTAAAAACTTTCAAATATGGATAACTACTATAAAAGTCTTTTCTTTTCCTTCCTTTTTTAAAAAATTAACTTTCAAATAAAGTCTGAAAATATGAGATTACAAGATTTGAATGATTTATAATTTAAATTAAATAATTATTTTATATTTTTGTAAAATTTCAGTTTATCAAATTTTTACTTTAATTTCTAATTTTTAAATTTATTTTTATTGATAATATGATAAAATAAATTGATACTAAATATAGCTAAATTAACAATTTTTAATTTAGCTATATCATCATTAGAAATAAAAAAACATTAATCTTTTTTCAAGAGAAATAAGGGATTGAAATCATTTTTTTCAGATTAAAGCTAAAATGTTATAAATTTATAAAAATAAAAAATATATTTGTCTTAAATTTAATCTTAGAAGAATAAAATAATTTTCTTCATAGATTAGAGTTGAATTATTAATCTACTTTTTTTTATATATTTGTAAATAATAACTATTAAATGAGAATATTTTTAAAAATTATTTTAAACTAAAACACTTTTAGTTATTAATTTTTTTCTTTATTATGCCTCATAACTTTTTCATGTATTAATTATTTAATTTTTTATTTTAATCTTTAATTTAATATTATTTAATATAGTAAAATTTTTATTATTAATAATTTAAATATGAATTTTTAAAATTTAAAAATAATAATAAATACATTTTAATTTTAGTTAAAAAATTTAATTTAATAATACCTTTCAATGCACCGAGAATTTACTAGTTGAAAGTAATATTCTTCTTGTGAAAAAAATATCCTTGTGTGTAAGATACAATTTAAGTGTGTCTGTGTTTATATATATATATATATATATATATATATTATGCTATTATGTAATTATATAAAATTATATTTTAATAAAAAATGCATTTAAAATTATCTTAAATTATTAAAGTAAAATATAATTTTAATTAACAAATAATATAAAAACACATAAAAAATTTCATCTAAATCTAGTCGTTTTTGTTATTCAACTTTTATATCCTCAATTTATTCATTTATAGTTTTTAAATTTTTACAAAGCATTTTCTAAAAAATGTCAATAGTTTATTTATAAAACATTTTATTATCGTTTTTAATAAATAAAATCAGTAAAATTAAAATTAACTAAAATAAATATTAGTAGTGAAATTAAATATAATGATATTATTAAATGAATATAAAATTGTTGCACTATAATATCTTAAAAAATGGAAATAATGACGACTATTAGGTATTTTTGTTAATATACTGTAATTAAAATACCTAATGAAAAAATATCATTATTCATTAATGCATTGGGATTAGGATGGCGGTTTTCCTTTTGGGTTCACCGTGAGGTTAGAATTAGCGGAGGGAGAATGAATGCCCAGTAGGAGCATCGGTGAGCAGCAGGGGGGAGGTTCGGCGTATCCGAACCTGGCATAGCGAACGGAGGGACCCACCCACAGCCAGAGAGCGGCTTTAGCGTGCCGCATAGAACAGCTCACACGTGGCGTCACTGTGAATCCTTAGCTGTCAACAAAGAAAACAGAACAGCGACGAGGACGGAGTTGGTAATTACTACACAAACACAAGAAGAACCACGTGGTCCCCACTCACTCCCTCTTCCTACCCATTCCCCCCTTCTCCTTTATAAATCCCCCCTCTCCCTCTCTCACAAAGAACCCTCACACACCACGACCTTCGGGCGCCGCTCTTCTCTCTCTCGTTTGTTCCTTCCTCAGTTTGGGGGTTTCCGAAGCGGTCCACGATTGTGTCCGCAACATACGAGACAAGCCTTGTTGCGATTCGAATCTCCCCTTCAATTGTTGCCATTTTCCCTCATCCCAGGCTTAAAAACTAAATTCACCAAAATTCGGATCTTAGAGTAACAACCCAGATCTGTTACATTTAATGTGGAAAACCCCTCTCTTTTTCATTTTTTTGGATATATTTATTTTATTATAATATTTTATTTACTGAGGCGGTTTTAACAGAATCTGGAAGCCGAGATAAGTTCCATTTCGAACGTAAATACACAACATCGATTAAAATTATCAGAAAAAAAAGTAACCCCAAGTTTGCTTTATCTTTTTTCTTTTTGTTGAGTAATGTCAAACTCTCTGTCGTTTACGTTCCCGGCTCTCAACAACCCTCAGCTGAATGCTCTGAATAACCCTAACAATGCTCGTCTGCGTCTCGGCCTGAGAAGCAGGGTTGCGCGATGCTCTGTGTCGTCCATAGAGAGGAAGAGGTTCTTGGGGACCCGGGTTCGGCCGAGCAGTTCAGACCGGATCCGGTTACTGCAGTCTGCTCGCTTGCCGAAGCTGAGGTTGGCGGTTCGGTCGGCATTCTCGGCGGTGCCGGAGAAACCGTTGGGGCTTTACGATCCGGCGATGGATAAGGACTCGTGTGGGGTTGGGTTCGTGGCGGAGTTGTCAGGGGAAAGCAGCCGCAAAACGGTGCGTAGCGGGTTTGGTTTTGGGTGTGGGTGGTTAAGGCATTTATGAATGAATGGGATATGATTGTGTGTGACGCGTGTGCTCTGCAGGTGACCGATGCGTTGGAGATGTTGGTGAGGATGACGCATAGAGGTGCTTGCGGATGTGAAGCAAACACTGGGGATGGTGCCGGAATTCTTGTGGCTCTGCCTCATGCCTTTTACCAGGAGGCATGTTTATTGCTTTGTTTCTTTGCGCGTTATGTTGTTTTCAATTTCCGATTAGTTTTTCCATCCCTATTTTTTCTTCTTGTTCTTGTAAGACTCTGTTTTTCCTTTTTTTGTTTAAAGAAAAATAACTTTTTAGTATTTTTTCCTTGAAAATATCTTTCTGTATTTTTTTTTTTTTGTTTTCTTGTTAGTGATTGGCGTTCATAGGAGAATATGTGAGATTATAGTTTCGACTGTTCATGCTTCTGTTAATTGTGTACGGATTTTATTTGCTTATGAAGGTCTATTTCTCTTATCTGTAAAATTTTCTTTTGATGCTTTTCAATTAGTAGTTAGTAGCTGTATGCTTTCTCTATAGTCATTTTCTTTTCCTTTCTTTTCTCTTTACTTTTGTGATGGCTGCTTTTATTTTGTTTGAACTATTTTATCGATTTAACAATTATTATTATTATTATTATTTCGAAAGAGGAGTATTAATGATATTTCTGCCCCTCTATTTCTGAGATCATAGAAATAGATATTTTTTAATGTTTTCAATCGATTTTCATTAGCTCTTTTCTTTATTCCTTTTCTGCTGCAAGATCTTTTTGGTTAGCTGGGCAATAAAACAGTAAATAATACTTGCGTTCATAGAAGTTTTGATTGAATCATTCCTAGGTCTGTAACCTCTTAATGGATGATAAATGACAAAAATAATATTTGATTGGTTGGGACTTGACTTAGTATCTTTCCCCTGTCATATTGGCTGAGATTGATTGGTTTGCCTCAATGCAGGTTGTGGATTTTGAGCTTCCTCCCCAAGGAAAATATGCAGTTGGCATGTTTTTTTTGCCTAAATCTGACAAACGAAGGAATGAAAGCAAAAATATATTTAGAAAGGTAAATCTAATTCTGAAGTTTCTTTGTCGTAGTTTGAGTTTTAATTTAATGCATCGTGGAATGGCCTTTTCAGCTTAGATTTGTTTAGCGCACCATACTAATTTTTGTGCCCTGTATCCGCCAGTTGTGTGTGATCATGCTGAAGTTGTCCAGTGACAATAAGTGCTCGTTTCCTTTTGCTATTATTAGTACTGCGATTTTATATTTTACTGACATTGGGCTATAATTCTGTTTTGCTTTTGGTTTAAGGTTGCTGAATCTCTGGGGCACAAAGTTCTTGGTTGGCGTTCTGTTCCCACTGATAACACAGGGTTGGGCAATTCAGCCCTGCAGACTGAACCAGTAATTGAACAAGTTTTTCTTACTTCAAGTGCTCAATCGAAAGTTGATTTGGAAAGACAGGTATGTTTTTTACATCTTGACATAGGTGGCAGACATTTGCATTAAAATAATTCAAGTGTACTAACGTTTGATCTGAATTCCGTTCTAAAGAAAAGTATTAACAAATAATTTCACTTAAATGTTTTAATTTAGACTTAAGCGTCCTGGTTAAATTTAAATATATCCCTAAGTAGAAGGGTGTTTTAAATTTTTTTGGCTCAGTTCATATCATTGATTGGTTAGTTTTGAGTGAGGTTTGAATAGTGCGTAATAGATGCTTGGTTTCTTCCTTTCAGATGTACGTACTAAGGAAGCTTAGCATGGCTGCTATTACATCTGCGTTAAACCTCCAAAATGATGGTATTACAGATTTCTATATCTGTTCACTCTCATCAAGGTGTGTTGTCAAGAGGCAGCCTCATTTTTTAAAAAATTAAATTATGCTTGTGGCAGTAGTTATTTAAATCAATTTCAAATTTCTGACTGGCATCAAATTTTGTACAGGACTGTTGTTTACAAAGGTCAGCTAACACCAGCTCAGTTGAAGGATTATTATTTTGCAGATCTTGGCAATGAAAGGTTTACGAGCTACATGGCCCTGGTAAATATATTACCCATTAACCTATTTTCTTTCTCCACTAACTCTATACTCCAACAAACAGCATGGGAACAACCAGTAACTGAAGAGATGCAAGGTTGGGGAATGACTTCTGAGGCATTGAGGTTTGAATGATCTCTTAAGTTCTTCCGCTTCCTTGATTACTATTTGAGTTTGATGCTGGATTGGATGCAATGGTTGAGTTGGTAAGAAAGTTCATTATCAAGATAAATCATGTTTGCAGAAATTTCTGCTGATGCTTTCTGTCGTTAGTTGGTCTGGAGGACAATTTCTTCAAAGTGGTGGAGTGAAAAATCATTTTGGTTAAAGTGGATAGGATTTCTACTGGCACATTAGTATATGTTTTGTATTGTGCCTAGAAGAAAACTTCCTTATGCATTTGATTTTCTACATTGGTTTGTATTCTGTTCTAAGAGTATAATCAAGATTGTTGACAATTTGGTATGCTTGTGCAGATACATTCACGATTTTCTACAAATACTTTTCCTAGCTGGGATCGTGCTCAACCTATGCGAGTATTGGGCCACAATGGAGAAATCAATACACTCAGAGGCAATGTTAACTGGTATGTCTTGAATAAAATTTGCCTTACTGTAGTGTAATGGTATGATCTATTATAAGAATGGATACTGTATTGCACTGGGAACTTAAATGGTCTGTCTGCTGTATCTCAATGCTTCTGAAATCATTGAATCGGATAGTAAAATATTGATGGCTACTTGCTTGCGTGTCACCTCCCCCCGCCAGCCATAAAAATGGATACTATTTTCCTGTCTAGGTGCAACAAGCTTTGTGCTAGATGATTATGGGTAGGTACCTGGGTGCTAGGGCATTAAGTTGAGTGTTGTATAGAATGTAATCATTGTATTTAGATAGTTATTGTGTAGAATATATCAGATAATCTGGTCTAATTTTGTAGGATGAAAGCACGTGAAGGCTTACTGAAATGCAAGGAGCTTGGTTTGCCAGAGAATGAGTTAAAAAAGCTGTTGCCCATTGTAGATGCAAATTCATCAGATTCAGGTGAAAAACTAGCTGAATGTTCTATATTAACATGCTTCTATGGTCATATACTGAATTCTAACGGGTAATTTTTCTTTTCCAGGAGCTTTTGATGGTGTACTTGAGTTTTTGCTTCACTCAGGAAAAAGTCTTCCTGAAGCTGTTATGATGATGATTCCTGAAGCATGGCAAAATGACAAGAACATGGATCCTCAGCGTAAAGCATTTTATGAATACTTCTCAGCTCTCATGGAGCCATGGGATGGGCCAGCTCTTATATCATGTAAATTTTCTGGGACTAAGTTCTGCCACAGGCTTAAATTAGCTTCGCGCACTGTCTTTGTTTGGCACTAATTCAATCTAACCTAATGTCACTACAGTTACCGATGGTCACTATCTTGGAGCTACATTGGATAGGAATGGACTGCGACCAGGCCGTTTCTATGTCACCCATAGTGGACGAGTTGTAATGGCAAGTGAAGTTGGGGTTGTGGACATTCCTGCAGAAGATGTGTGTAGGAAAGGAAGATTAAATCCTGGCATGATGCTTCTGGTGGATTTTGAGAAGCACATAGTTGTAAATGACGATGCCTTGAAAGAACAGTATTCATTGGCAAGACCCTATGGGGATTGGCTCAAAATGCAGAAGATTCAACTCAAAGACATAGTTGACTCTGTTCATGAATCTGAAAGAGTGCCACCAACCATAGCAGGAGTGGCTCCAGTAAGTACTGCATAAAGTCAATTTGAACATCTCATAAATTCTTCTAGGCAAGTCTATTAATGCATCTTTTCCATGAACTACAGCTATCCAATGATGATGTGGATATGGAAAATATGGGAATTCATGGTTTACTGGCTCCATTGAAAGCTTTTGGGTATGCAACATTCATCCTTGATACTTCCTCCATTTTACTCTCTGAATTCACAAAAGAAGTGTTTTTTATATTCTGCTCGATTCATGCAGATATACAGTTGAATCATTGGAAATGCTATTACTTCCAATGGCTAAGGATGGCGTAGAAGCCCTTGGGTCGATGGGAAATGACACTCCTTTAGCTGTCATGTCTAATAGAGAGAAACTTACTTTTGAGTACTTCAAACAAATGTTTGCTCAAGTGACCAACCCTCCTATTGATCCTATTCGAGAGAAAATAGTCACTTCAATGGAATGTATGGTTGGTCCAGAAGGTGATCTGACAGAAATCACTGAGGACCAATGTCACCGCCTTTCACTAAAAGGTCCCCTTTTATCCACCGAAGAAATGGAAGCCATTAAAAAAATGAATTATAGGGGATGGCAAAGCAAAGTTATTGACATAACATACTCAAAAGAATGTGGTAAGAAAGGATTGGAGGAAGCATTGGACAGGATATGTGCAGAAGCACATGATGCTATTAATGAAGGATACACCACCCTTGTGCTGTCTGACAGAGGTATTATACTGCTATGTCATCTTTGTAATGTGTAAAGCTACCTTATACAGTGCATATCTATCTAATTTATTTGTATCTGGGATTGAATCTGTAGCTTTCTTGAGGAAACGTGTAGCTGTGAGCTCCCTCCTGGCTGTTGGTGCTGTCCATCAGCATCTAGTTAAAACACTTGAGCGCACTAGAGTTGCCTTAATAGTTGAATCTGCTGAGCCACGGGAAGTGCACCATTTCTGCACACTCGTTGGTTTTGGTGCTGATGGTATATGCCCATATTTGGCTCTGGAGGCAATTTGGCGACTGCAGGTTGATGGGAAGGTCCCACCAAAAGCAAGTGGTGAATTCTACTCTAAAGATGAGTTGGTCAAGAAGTATTTCAAAGCAAGCAACTATGGAATGATGAAGGTCCTTGCCAAGATGGGAATATCAACTTTGGCCTCCTACAAAGGTGCTCAGATTTTTGAAGCTCTAGGTCTCTCATCTGAAGTGATTGATAAGTGCTTTGCTGGAACTCCAAGTAGAGTTGAGGGTGCAACGTTTGAGATGCTTGCTCGTGATGCCCTTCAACTGCATGAGTTGGCTTTTCCTTATCGGGTTTTCTCTCCTGGAAGTGCAGAAGCTGTAGCATTGCCAAATCCTGGGGATTATCACTGGAGAAAAGGTGGTGAAATTCACCTGAATGATCCACTTGCAATAGCAAAGCTTCAAGAGGCGGCCAGAACTAACAGCGTAGATGCATATAAACAATATTCCGAGCTCATTCATGAATTGAACAAGGCTTGCAATTTGCGCGGGCTTCTCAAATTTAAAGAGACAGCAGTTAAGATTCCTATTGATGAAGTGGAACCTGCTTGTGAAATAGTAAAACGGTTTTGCACGGGGGCCATGAGTTATGGTTCAATATCATTGGAGGCACACACAGCATTAGCAATGGCTATGAATAAAATTGGGGGGAAATCCAACACAGGTCTGTTAAACTTATTTTAAGAATATTCAAACAGATTTTTTCTTTTCCAACTTATAAAAGGGAAATGTCGTGTCAAGAATGTTGACAAAACATGCTTTTCAGCATCACTTTTCCCTTGAAAAATCTAGTTCATGAAGTTAGTCTCATAAATTTTGGTAATTATCTGCTAATTGAATTTTCTGCCCTATTTGTAATAGGTGAGGGAGGTGAGCAACCATCCCGTATGGAGCCTCTTCCTGATGGCTCAATGAATCCCAAAAGGAGTGCCATCAAGCAAGTGGCTAGTGGGAGATTTGGTGTTTCAAGTTACTACCTTACAAATGCAGATGAACTACAAATAAAGATGGCTCAGGTAATATAGAAAATGAGTCTTTAAAATTGAGTTTGTTGTTTGTTTACTTGTATATCATAGTTTCATTGACTGGTCTGTAGATCCTGAATTACTGTTGGAGTTAAATTTATATTGTTTACGAATTTATATTCATGGCAGATGATGCTGTGATTTCAAGGCACCTCTGGGTGCTCTTGCGTCTTTAATTATACCTACATTTGACCTTTGGTGAGGTTAAATAAAGTGTAGTTTTTCATTTAGTGTAGAGTGGTATTGTCTTAACTTTATTATTGTTAACTTCAGGGAGCAAAACCTGGTGAGGGAGGTGAACTTCCAGGGCACAAGGTTATTGGAGACATTGCTGTCACTAGGAATTCAACTGCGGGAGTAGGACTTATCAGTCCACCTCCCCATCATGATATTTATTCAATTGAAGACCTTGCTCAATTAATTCATGATTTGAAGGTATCTTTATATGGGATTCTATTCTTTGACAACCAGTGCTTCTGATTGAATATTCCTCAAGTAGTTTTTCCTGTTTAATCTCTTTTGTTAATTTGCAGAATGCCAACCCAGCGGCCCGGATTAGTGTGAAGTTAGTATCTGAAGCTGGAGTGGGGATAATTGCTAGTGGAGTTGTAAAAGGTCATGCTGACCATGTCTTGATCTCAGGTCACGATGGAGGTACAGGCGCATCCAGATGGACTGGCATAAAGAATGCTGGGCTTCCTTGGGAACTTGGCCTGGCTGAGACTCATCAGACTTTGGTTGCTAATGATCTACGTGGTCGCACAGTTGTCCAAACGGATGGGCAACTGAAAACTGGGAGAGATGTGGCCATAGCCACTCTTCTGGGTGCAGAAGAGTTTGGTTTCAGTACTGCTCCACTCATCACTCTTGGCTGCATCATGATGCGGAAGTGCCACAAAAACACCTGTCCTGTTGGCATTGCTACCCAAGATCCAGTGCTTAGAGAGAAGTTTGCTGGAGAACCCGAACATGTTATCAATTTCTTTTTTATGGTGGCAGAAGAAATGAGGGAAATTATGTCTCAGCTTGGGTTTAGAACAGTTAATGAGATGGTTGGCCGTTCTGATATGCTTGAAGTTGATAAAGAAGTCATTAAGAGCAATGAGAAACTGGAGAACATTGACCTCTCTCTATTGCTTAGACCTGCAGCTGAACTGAGACCTGAAGCTGCTCAATATTGTGTGCAAAAGCAGGATCATGGTTTGGACATGGCCTTGGATAATAAGCTCATAGGTCTGTCCAAAGCTGCTTTGGAAAAGGGTCTCCCAGTATACATTGAAACTCCAATCTGCAATGTAAACCGCGCTGTGGGAACTATGCTTAGCCATGAGGTGACTAAACGGTACCACTTAGCTGGTCTTCCAACTGAAACCATCCATATCAGATTTAATGGCAGTGCAGGCCAAAGCTTTGGTGCATTCCTCTGTCCTGGTATCACATTGGAACTTGAAGGTGATAGCAACGACTATGTTGGTAAAGGATTATCTGGTGGCAAGATTGTAGTGTATCCTCCTAAGGGAAGTAACTTTGACCCTAAGGAGAACATTGTAATTGGAAATGTGGCATTATACGGCGCCACACATGGGGAAGCGTATTTCAATGGGATGGCAGCAGAAAGATTTTGTGTGCGTAACTCGGGGGCAAAGGCTGTGGTGGAAGGTGTTGGTGATCATGGGTGTGAGTACATGACTGGTGGGACGGTTGTTGTGCTTGGGAAAACTGGTAGAAATTTTGCTGCAGGTATGAGTGGTGGGATTGCTTATGTTCTTGATGTGGATGGAAAATTCCAATCTCGATGCAACTTGGAGCTTGTAGATCTGGATAAGGTTGAAGAGGAGGAGGACATTATTACTGTTAGAATGTTGATACAGCAGCATCAACGTCACACAAATAGTGTGCTTTCCAAAGAAGTGCTTGATAATTTTGAGAGCCTTCTTCCTAAGTTTATCAAGGTGTTCCCGAGGGAGTATAAACGTGCTCTTGCAAGTATGAAATCTGCAGAAACCTCCAAAGATGCAGCGGTGCATACTGCTAAAGATGCAGAAGAGCAAGATGATGAAGCACAAGCAGTGGAGAAAGATGCTTTTGAAGAGCTTAAGAAACTTGCGACTGCATCCTTGAATGAGAAACCGAGTCAGGTAATTTTAAGTTTTTTATTTTTATTTTTTTTTGTAATACTTCTTTCTGTTTTTCTTTTTTCTGCATTCGCACCAAAACTGCTTAGCTGGATAGCGGATAACAGGACGATTGCAATTCTAAAAATTTGAAAAATGCACCTAATATATATATATGTATGTATGTATGTATGTATGTATGCTGAAAAATAAAAGTAGTACCCAAATGCAAGACATATTCATAATTAACTATCAAAGTCAGTTGAGAGCATAACACGTCAAGAACAAAATAGAGAAGAGAAGCAAAAGTTGTTGGAGATGGTGAATGGGAGCAATTAGGGCTCGAGCACTCGAGCACGCTGAGTTCAAATGATACAACAACAAATGGCAGTGCAAAAGGGTGTTGGGGGGGGGTGAAATTCCAAGGTTACCCCCTCTCAAAAGCCTTCTAGTGCAGAAAACGAGGGTAAAATTGACATTTTCATCCTTCATGGGATAGTGGCTGTGACAGTCATGATTTTCTGCGATAACGGCTGCTATTTGTGCTGCTCCAGCCGCAACACAAAACTGTGACCCATACACTCTGGCAGTAGGTAGCTGGGCCACTCCGCTCCGTGATAGCACCACTGTCTCGCACCATTGACTACTAATTTCTTGATTATTTAGTCAGACTTTGAGCTATATTGATTTTTGAAATAATTATATAGGGTTGAATAATACCTAGAAGTTTCAATTTGGAATTTTCTAGTATGTGGAGATGGAAATGGTGTCAGTTATTACTTTACAAGTAGATCTTAGAAAGGAAAGTTTTTCACTTCCTCTTTACCGTAGGCCCTCCGTAAATGTTTTAAATTAACCTCGTGATGAATACTCTACTGCATAGTAGATGTTTGGTTTTTTAGGTGGGGGTGCAATAGTGGTATTGTTTGTGTTTTGCTTAAATGTGAATGACACATGGAAAATTTAAGTACCCTAAGTAATTTTTGCACATTTTTAGCTGGCTAATGTCTTTGAATATCTGCAGGCTGAATCACCGAAGAGGCCAAGTCGAGTCACTGACGCTGTTAAACATAGAGGTTTTGTTGCATATGAGCGTGAAGGTGTTCAGTATAGGGATCCTAATGTTCGCATGACTGATTGGAAGGAAGTGATGGAGGAGACAAAGCCCGGTCCCCTTTTGAAAACACAGTCAGCCCGATGCATGGACTGTGGTACTCCTTTCTGTCATCAGGTGTGCATTTCCAGTTTCAAGGTTTTCATTTTTAATTTATATCTTACATCTTTCCTTCTTTGGACCTGTGTTTAAACTAGAAGATATTTCCGTAAAATTTCAGGAAAATTCTGGATGTCCTCTTGGAAATAAAATACCAGAATTTAACGAGTTAGTGTACCAGAATAGGTGGCGTGAAGCATTAGAGAGGCTTCTTGAAACGAATAACTTTCCAGAGTTTACTGGGCGGGTGTGCCCAGCACCATGTGAAGGTTCTTGTGTCCTTGGTATCATTGAGAATCCCGTATCTATTAAGAACATTGAATGCGCTATCATTGACAAGGCTTTTGAGGAGGGTTGGATGGTGCCACGACCTCCAGTCAAGAGAACTGGGTATGCTATTTTACTTTAAAGAACTCTTCAGTTTGATTTTTGTTATCCTGATATTCTTTTTCAATCAAATATGTATAACCCTCCATGTTGACATGCATAATTTCTGTTTTTAAGCTGCTTCAACTTGGTTGCCATAATTAGTAATATTAAATTGGACCATGCTAGAAATAGCCGAACTTTTCTCTTCAATTATCATTTATTTTTTTAGGAATCTTCAACTATCAGTTAGATAAGCTGTGTTATTGACTATAATGTCTTTATTGATACAGGAAAAGAGTAGCCATAGTTGGAAGTGGACCAGCTGGCTTGGCTGCTGCTGATCAGCTAAATAAAATGGGTCATACAGTAACAGTGTATGAAAGAGCAGATAGGATTGGAGGGCTTATGATGTATGGGGTTCCCAACATGAAAACTGACAAAGTGGATGTAGTTCAACGACGAGTCAATCTTATGGCCGAGGAGGGAATAAATTTTGTTGTGAATGCTAATGTTGGACACGATCCTCTGTACTCTCTTGATCGGCTACGAGAGGAAAACGATGCCATTGTCTTGGCTGTAGGAGCTACAAAACCAAGGTGAGATACAGTGACATAAGTCCTATTTAAGTATTTATTACCTATAACTTTGTTCAATTTCGTTGTGATACCAGTAAATGTTTATTTTTTTTCATGCAGGGATCTTCCTGTTCCTGGACGGGAGCTGTCAGGTGTCCATTTTGCCATGGAGTTTCTCCATGCAAACACCAAAAGCTTTCTTGATAGCAATCTCCAGGATGGTAACTACATTTCTGCCAAGGGAAAAAAAGTTGTGGTCATTGGTGGAGGTGACACTGGCACAGATTGCATAGGGACATCCATTCGTCATGGTTGTAGTAGCATTGTAAATCTTGAACTCCTTTCTCAGCCACCTCCAACTAGGGCCCCAGGCAACCCATGGCCTCAGGTTAGATTTGTATCATTAGTTTTTCAAAATGTCTGTTTATGTATTCTTTGGAAGTAGACAACCTGGGAAATTGAATTCCTCACTTGTCATTAACTAGGAATGGCCGAAGAAGTGTTAGAAGATTATTTTACATAATTTGTGTTTAACCATGATGTTTCTGGAATGCAGTGGCCCCGCATATTCCGTGTAGATTACGGGCACCAAGAAGCTGCAGCCAAATTTGGCAAAGATCCTAGATCGTACGAGGTACTGACTAAGCGGTTTGTGGGAGATGAGAATGGGGTATTGAAAGGACTTGAAGTGGTACGTGTGCGCTGGGAGAAGGATGAAACCGGCAAGTTTCAGTTTAAGGAAATTGAGGGATCAGAGGAGATTATTGAGGCTGACCTAGTTTTACTAGCAATGGGATTCCTTGGTCCTGAGTCTGTAAGTATTCATAACTAACAACTTGGTAATTTTTGTGGTAGATGAAAAAGTAGAGAGAGTAATAGGTTGTTGGTGTCAATAAATTTTTTATTGCATTTTAGCCTTGTTGTGTAGAATCTAGTGTTCTAATATTTGAATGCTTTCACGCAAGTGATACTCAGCTGGGAATTGTTTGTCACAAGTATTAACTGAGTACGCTTTCGTTTGTTTTGCCAGACCATTGCAGAGAAGTTGGGTGTGGAGAAAGACAACAGGTCAAATTTCAAGGCTGATTATGGCCGCTTCTCCACCAATGTCAACGGAGTGTTTGCTGCTGGGGATTGTCGCCGGGGTCAGTCGCTGGTGGTATGGGCTATTTCAGAGGGACGGCAGGCGGCGGCACAGGTGGACAACTATCTCACCAAAGAAGACCACAGGAATCAGGATGAACTTGTCAAGAGGCAACAAGACATCAACAAGAAGCACCAGGGCAGCAGCAAACATACGGTGATGACTTAGGTGGCTTCTGTGATTTTTCGTGCTCATAATGTTCCAAAAGTAAATGCATAGAGAATAAAATAAGATTGTTCAAAGTTTGAGGGCCAGATTCATTAGTTTACTTCTGGGATTCTTGGTTGGCAGTTGTTACCCCAAAGGGGCAAAAATAAGAAGAAAATAAAGAGAAATCTAGTGTACGGAAAGAAAAATGTTGTCTTGGTGTTTGGTGGTCTTAGGTTATTAAAGTTATTTTGCAGATTTGAGTGCTGTTCAGTTGTTCATAGATTTTATCGGGTTTTATTGTTGGGACGGTTAGCTTTTTCAGTAGTAGATAATGGGGACGATGATTATATGAAATGAAATGTACAGTTTGATTATTATTATTTAGGTATGACATTGTTTCCATTTTAAAGCTTACCTTTGAATGACTTAAGGTTCTGGAAATTTTCAATTTTTAAGTTCTTTTTTGAACTTTTAACAAAAATGCGGTCGTAGTTCTCTTATTTCTGAATAATTTCTTGAGGAAGCCAATTTTCCATCGTTTTTTTCTTTAAAGTTGTAATTTATAGTCGAAATTCGGACATGCAGTTTCAGTGACGTTGTTGTCTCTTGGTGACGATCATTATGTGAAGTGATTTGTACAATTTGATAATTATTATTCACATATTGTTTCATTTCGAGCTTGTTTTTCTCAGGCCATGCTCTAGAGATTTTCAATTTAAAGTTTAAGTTTTGGCCTATAATGTAAAATCATAATTTTCTTATTTTTAAACAAGTTTGTATAAGGATTTTGTTCTTTAAAAAGTCATTTTTTTTCATTATTTTTAATTTTTTCTTTTAAAAACTATTTTTTACTACCGTCTTATTAATTTAATACTTTTTTTTCTAGTATCAAATCAACTTGACTCATTTTTTTCTTCATGTTTTAAATTTTTAATCGTAAAAAGCTCTATTTTATAACTTAAAATTTTATTTAAAATAAAAATATATAATATTATTAATAATACATTTTGTTTATGTTATATATAAGTCAAAATATATTAACTAATTCTGATATTATAGGTAAAAATAAAAGTATTTTTAAAAAATTATAAAAAATAAAAAAGAGACTAAATAAAAAAACCAATTTTAAAAAGAACAAAATCTTATTGACAACCCAAGTATAAAATACAATTAAAACATTAAAATACAAGGTTTTTCTCCTATGAGAGAATAAATCAATACCAAGAGTATAAAAGACAGATATTTGATGTCTCTGAAAATGACTATTTTCCCTCATTCTTGAATCACTTCCAACTTCAAAGGCCGTCGTCTTGGGAAAGTGAGTCGAGTAGCTGTAGAAGAGGTCAAGTGAAACGGATTCGGAGGCACAGTTAACTGCTCTTGCTCGCAAGTTTCCAGCATTTGTAAGACACCTTTTATGGAGGGACGGTTCACTGGCAGCCACTGAATGCACCAGAGTCCAACAATTGCAAGTTTCTTTGCAATTCTAACATTGCATTCATCTTCAATATGTACATGCACGTCTCCTTCAACCAAGTTATGGATTAGATGAACTTGTGCGTCTGAATTGTTGAGGATCTTGACAGCTACAAGAATGTCATTGGAGATTTTTCCTTTAGACACTGCTCCATGAGCTCCTTCTCCTAGTTTATCTTTAAAACCACTTGTTATTCTTTTTATATCAGCGTATGAAAATCAAAATGGCGGAATATCTTGAACATAGCAATCACCACGAGCACCACCAGAACAGCGCCTATATTTATGGTTATAAGTTATAACAACGATCCATACCAAGCTTCTCCAGCACGGTATATTTCAGATTTCATTTCAAAGGAGCTTCTTTTACATGAATTGTTGTCATCCAGTGAATTACAATGGCAAGTATGTGGATACTGCTCCCTGCGTCAAGTGGCATTCCAAAGGCTACATTTAGGCAATCGCTGGTGACTTAAAAGCAGAGGATTTTGGAGGTGGTTGGTCTCACATCGTAGTGGGGTTTGAATGCAAATAAATCTTTTTATAGTTTGATTAATCGGGGGCTACTCTATGGATTTGAGATTTCATGGATGCGACTTGCCTGTGAGTATCATTGTGGAGAGTTTCGGCACTTCAGCTCCTGCTTCTTCGACTCGGTACGTGTTAATGTAAAAACTATAGTTTTTTATGATTCTTTTTCAATAATTTATAATAATACTAAATATAAATATTTTATTAAAATAAAATTTTATTTATCAAACATTATTGATGGTTTTTTTAAATATATTCAAAAGATTTCATTAATAATCTTTATACACACTCAGTTTTACACAAGCATGCGTCTTTTATTTATTTTTGTAGTGTTCTTATTTCAATCGAATTAATATTTTTTATGAATTATTTAATGAAAATACATTTTTTTATCTTGTTTAATTTAATTTCTTTAATTATTAGTTAAGTATTTTCAATTAACATCATACATGACTAGATATTTACAAATTGTCAGTAAAACCATCTTTTGTATATTAAACCGTTTTTTGATGTTTTTTAATAACAAGGTTTCAAATGTCGAGATTTATATTTAGTTTATAATTCTTATTATCTATAAAATAATATTATATTAATCAATTAATTTTATACTCTATCTGTATTTATTATAAGGGCCCGTAAATTACATTAAACATTTGTCAGTTTTGAATAAAAAAAGCTTTTAAAAGAAGTTTGGACATTATGCTAACAGTCTCCTTTGTCTTATTGTTGTGATCAAAAGAATTTTAAAATTAACATTTTCTTTCACCTTTGTATGATACAAGGAAATGGTCCTTGGCGCGATCATATGCAAAAGGTAGGAATTTTAGTATCTTATTTTTCACCGTTTTAATTATGTGCATCGTAATAAGCATTAATTTTGATGCTTTAAAAAATATTAGCAACACATTAAATTAACACACTTTTATTTATTGATTAAAATTTATTAAAATAAAAATTTATAAGTCTCATTTTAAATTTAATATTTTTTAATAAATTTTAATAATAATTATAAAAAATATTAAAAAGAATATATTTAAATATGTATTTTTAAATTCAATAATTATGTAACAAAACATTACTATACATGCACTCATTCTTAAAGATATTTACGTGTACGTTCAAACGTATGTAACACAAACTAAATTACTTATAGACAAACCAACTTTAAACATGATTTCATAACTTAATGGACCATAATTTAATAAATGTGTAAAAATTAAATTACTCTCTAAATTTAGTATAATTGGTTATTTTGATTCCTTATATACTTAAAAAGTATATATAATCTCTATTTTTGCGATCGTTAGTCAATTTAGTTTTGACAAAATTTCCAGATAAGTTGTTAAAAATAAATAATCCTTTGATTTAATTTCTAAAAGATATAAATATTAAATTTAATTTATGAAAATATGATTTTTCATTCATTTTAGTTATTGTATTATAATTTATTAATAAATTCTTATATATACTGGTGATTTGGCATGTTAAATGTCATATAACATGTTATTATTATTTTAATTATAGAGAATTAAAAATGTTATAACAAAAAGTGATTAAAAAATTATTTATTTTTATGCATATTTTTAATGAAGTGTTATATGAGAAAAATATGAAATGTTTTTTTTAAGTCACAATATGTTATAACATTCTTAATTAACATAACTAGAAAAACATTAGCATTTTATTTTTTGTTTAACATATTACATAATCATTTATGTAAGAATTAATTAATAGATTCTAACAAAGAGACTAAAATAATAGTAAAACATATATTTAGAGACTAATTTTATAATTTTTCATGAGACTAAATTGAAAGAATTCCTCCCTTAAGAATTAAATTGAAGTTTTAATTAACTCTAATTGCATACTAATGCTAAAGACTATATATATTAACATCAACAATCAAATTGACTAATGTCAAAATCAAGGGATTAAATTTATTTTTCTTTAGTGTTGTTAACTAATTTGATAGATAATATTAGTTTTACTTTAACAAATACCTTATTTATTGCATTTTCATATTTAGTGTGTAATCAAATGATTCTTTATCACACTATTTATATATTCACTCAAGTAAAATATTCTTGCAGAAACTATTAGTGCTGCTTGGATAGGTGAGTTCTTCTTCTGCTTTATGCTATGACAGAAGTTTTACAAGAATATTTGTTATAATGAATTGACATCGTTATTAACTTTTGATTATAAGACCCTCCAATATCAATCATTGAATATTTAACAAATTATGACTTTAGGCTCTTATATTACATATGTTGGTCGTCTTCTTTTTCCAACTTTGTTATTTTTGTGAAATTGCCTCACAGGACTGCTCAAAATAATAAAAGGACCAAACCAAAAATTCGAAGGTGAAACGAATTATAAATTAGGATTAATCATGGGACACTACGTGCTACCATCATTCTTGGCAGGCAAATTTTTGCTCGGGTTGACATTATTTAGTGGGATTTTGATATGCAAATGGCAAAGAAGACATGTGTCAATGTATGCAAATATTGAAAATTATCCACAACAAAATAACTTAATGCCTATTGAATACTCATACAAGGAAATTAAGATGGCAGGAGTTTTCAATAGCAAATTGGATGAAGGAGGTTATGCCTATTGAAGGGGAAGCTGCGTAGCGGGCCTTGTGTGGCAATAAAAATGTTAGGTAAATCAAAAGGTCATGGACAAGACTTTATCAGTGAAGTCGCAACCATTGGCAGAATACATCATCTAAATATAGTGCAATTAATTGGATTTTGTGTTGAGGGATAAAAACGTGCTCTTGTTTATGAATTTATATCAAATGGATCTCTTGATAAATTTATTTTCTCTAAAGATGACAGTATACATTTAAGCTATGAAAAAATATATAATATATCAATTGCGAGTAGCTCGTGGGATAGCTTATCTCCACTATGGGTGTGATATGCAAATTTTGCATTTTGATATCAAGCCCTACAATATCTTACTTGATGGAAACTTCATCCCAAAAGTTTCCGACTTCGGATTGGCAAAACTATATCTAATAGATAATAGTATTGTCACCATGACTGCTGCAAGAGGGACAATTGGGTATATGGCTCCAGAATTGCTTTTGATGGAGATGATAAGTAAGAGAAAAAATTTAAATCCCCATGCAGAGCGTTTAAGCCAACTTTACTTTCCTTTTTGGATTTATGATCAAATTGAAAAAGAGAAAGATTTAGAATTGGACGGCATGACAGAAGAGGAGAAGAAAATAGCAAAGAAGATGATCATAGTTGCACTTTGGTGTATACAATTAAAATCAAATGATCTTCCCTCAATGAATCAAGTAGTTGAGATGCTTGAAGGAGACATTGAGAGCTTGGAAGTACCTCCAAAGCCTTCTCTGTATCCACATGAAACGATGGTAGAGGATCAAGGAATCAACTCTTGCCAAACAATATCAAGTGACTTCATTAGTTCTTCTGGTTATTCTGTGGATATTGCAACTAATCCTGTGGTAGAGAATGCTATATGACAATCCACTAAAGCTATTTATTTACCTCTACCTTTGTCTTGAAATACTTGTTTATCTATAATATTTCACTTCCCTATATCATATCTTACTATTTTATATTTCAAAGGTTTAAAAATTGCCTACCAAAATTTAAAATTTTGTTCAAAATTCCCAAGTGTGTAATCATGTTATAAACTCATTCTAAATGAACATGTATGGTGATATTCATTCGTAAGACAAATTGTGTCTTGTTTATTTTCCATAAATAATGCATTTAGGTAGATTTTAAAAGGTCGTATGATGTTTAAGTAGCATTATATTTTTTCTAAGACAGAAATAGTATACTGAAAAAATATAAAGAATATGATTACAATGTTGAGTTAGTATAATATACTAATTTTAGTTCCTTTAGTAATTAACTCAGTTAGTTTACCCAATTTGCTTCTATTGGAATATCTTTGTTTTCGGAAGAGAATATCTCCTATGTAACCCTATATTTACCCTATTTGTTAATGGTAAAATAACACATCCATTTGTCTAACTGAGTTTTAATATTGTATCATAAGAATAGTTAGCTTCTGCATATTTTAGATCCTTCATGCTAATTGAAAATGTTTCCAATTCTTCTTTTGTTCATCACTCTATCATAGCTGGTATTGGCATTCTTTCTTAATTATTACCGAAGACAAATACAATTTTTTACATGTTAGTTGTGTTAAGTGTGAGGAATAATTTTGCTTCCATGTCATCTTTCGACTAGAATTATGAACCATGAGTCCACAACAATTTTACAATTAATACCGTTTTGAAAAAAAAAAAAAAAACTCTTGCATTTTGTCTAACAAATAACACACAAACTTTAGGATTATCTTTGCGTTCTATATTTAACGGCATAGAGTAAATTTTGTACCTCTTTCCTATTAGATGAAGTGGAGTGACGGGTGGCAAAAACTTAAAAAAAACATTTTTAGAAATAAAATATTTTTTAAAATAAGGAAAGTCACACTAAAGTTTATTAAAAAAAAAGCTTTTAAAACATGATAATATTTAAAATTAGAAATAAGTTTAGAAATAATTTACGTATAAAGAATGTATTAGTATCTACACCGTTCGCTTCAATAATGATTACTTTAAATTAATTGTGTAAATTTATTTTAATTTAAAAAATATATATACTATTTTTATTTTTAAAGAAAAAATTTATTTATTAAAATATTAATTGATATCTTATAAAAAAGGAAAATTATTTTCAAAATGATTTTAATTTGACTATGACTTATTCGTATTTGCAAGTGTAGTAGGAAACTCAAAGTCAAATAGTTCTTTAAAAAATATTATGAAGTTGGTTGATTAAAATTAAGTTTAGTAAAAGAAATTTTATTTTGAGATTATAATGTTTAAGATATAAAATAACGTGATTATATATATATCGTACGATAAACAATACGTAAGACAAAGAAAGATTATACAACTACATTACAAATTATTGCAAAAAGTGTAGTAATTGAGATAATGTATTTTAATTTATAAATTTTTTTGAATATATATTTTAATTTCAAATTTGATACTAAAGAGATTTAAGACACTAAGCTATACATAAATTTCTCTTATAACTTATTCTTTAATTAAAGGCAATGTAAATATTATATAATAAAAGGGAGAAATTAATTTACATAATCAAATATTTAGTTGTTTAATTTATCGCAGTTAAAAATAGATTAAATTTCTTTAATTTAAAATTGATTGTATTTAATGAAAGGAAAAATATTTTAAAAAATAAAAAATATATTTAAATTAACTAGAAAAGATAATTATTTAATTAAAATAAATAAGAATTTAAATTTAATTTGTATTGGATTAGACTCAAGGTAATGTTGAAATACAAAAATATTAATGATTTAAAATGTATAAAAGTATAGATGTTAAATATTAGCATTGTAGATTATTACATCAATTAAGTAAATTAATTATAATTTGATTAATAAATATATTAAATTAAATAATAAAGTAGAAAAATATTTAGGAGAATATTTTTTAAATAATTAATGAAATGAAGTTAAAAGAAATATACTTTAATTAAATAATCAGTTAAATAATTAATTGAAGATGAATCATGAATATTTTGTATTATTTAATAATTCAAGAGAGAAATATCTCAAAGAAAAATAAATAAATAAATAAATAAAATAATTTTATAATTTTTCAATTTATGAGATAAAATTTAATTTTTAAATATATTAATAGTGAATAAGATATAAGATAACATAAGTATATATATGTCTTGTCAACTTGTAATGAATAAAAGTGGAGTCACTACATATAAGTATTATAAATTGATACAGTAACAAAACAATTTTGTTTCAATTGAATTAATTGATTTTTTTTAAAAATTGTTTATTATATATATTTGGTAAATTAATAAAATAATTACTTAATTAAACTTTTAATATGATAAATTTATATAGAACAAAATTTAAAATAACATAAGTAGATCTTATCAATTTATAATACATAATAAAAGAGAAGTTATACATTATTATTATAATTTGATGTAAATATTTTATTTATAAAATATAATTTATCAAATATAAAATAAAAGATAATAATAAAAGTAATACTAATGAACAAATAAATGAGATGCATCAATAAATAAAAATAACATAAAATTATAATAAAAAAGTCGATCCTTAGTATTATTTTTATTTAGCTCACCAATATCAATGTTATTATTTACAAAGATAAAAAAGAATTAATAATAAACCAAAGAATCAAATATATATAAAAAAATTTAATGACAAAATAGGATATATATATATATATATATATATATATATATATATATATATATATATATATATCAAACATTGATAAAAACACTTATATGTTTAAAATGTTGATCAATGGAATGGGAAAAGATTAAGACATCATCAATATAGACAATGACGAATTTTGAATAAGGATTGAAGATGTCATTCATGATTTTCTGAAATTCGAAAGGGACATTTTTCAAACCAAACGGCATGACATTCCATTCGTAATGTCCAAAGGGGACGGTGAAGGCAGTCTTGTACTTATCACTTTCACAAATTTGGATTTGCCAAAAGCCAGATTTCATATCAAATTTTGAAAAGATCTTAGCAGAGTTTAGTCTGTTAAGAAGGTCTTTTTTGTTGGATATGGGATGCCTAATCCATTGGAGAGCTTGGTTAAGTGGTTTGTAATTAATGACGAGTCTGGGAGTGCCTCTCTTAATTTCTACAGGTTTATTAACATAAAAGGCAGAACACGACCAGGGACTCTTACTTTTTTTAATAAGATTTTTATCTAAGAGATCTTTAATCTCTTTTTGGCAGTAATGAAGGAGTTCTTCATTCATCTGGATGGGTCTAGCCTTAGTAGGAATTTGGCTGTCCTTAAAACCTGACTCATAAAGAAGGCTAACAATATGTTTCTTCCTATTCCAGAATGCACTGGGTAAGTCAGAGCATATGGAAGATTGTATATTATCTAAAAGGGATTGAATCTTCTTCTGGAGTGAAGGATTTTGTAGCTGTTTTTCAATATTGGCAAAAGAAACTTCTTCTTTTAAAAAGTTAATTTGATTGATCTTGTTCTGAATAGAATTGATATTTTTTGTAAATGGTTTGTTTGAAAATTTGAAAGTTATTTGTTTTCCTAAATGATGAGTGGAAATCCCATCTTTCGAAATTTGTAAGGGAAAAAGGGCTTTAATAAAAAGAGTCCCCAAAATAACTTCATTTTTCAGATTCTTTACCAGGAGAAAGTTTGTTTCAATCTTAAGCCCTTAGTTTTCAATCACGGCTTTGGAAAGCTTATAATTAATTTTAAGTTTTGAACCACTAGCAGTGTTGAGTTTTTCAGAAGTTTTTTCAAAATATTTTGTAGGGATTAACCCTTCTAAAATACAGTTTGAATCAGCACCTGTGTCAAAGAGGGCTAAAGTATCAAGAGCAAAATCATCAATAATGATTCTGATGTTAATATAAAATTTTTGAATTTTGACCTTGTTGATCAAACACATAAAAGTTTCTTCTATATTTCCAGAATCGACTTTTACAGAATCATTTTCTTCAAGAAGTTCTTCTTTCTCAATGTCAGATTCGTCATCCAATTGGGAAAGAATAACTTGATGAATTTGCTGTTGTTCTTTAATCTCCCTGATCTCTTTCTTGAGATTGTTAATCTCAATATGGAGATCCTGAATAGTAGTTGGTTTAATATTGGAATTCTTTTCTAATCTCTTAAAAATATTTGTAATGTCAAACTTGTTTGTAGTAAAATATTCTTTAGGTTTAGCTTAATTTCTAAAACTTCTTTGAATTTGTTTAGAAATTCTTTTCTTTCTTGAGGATCAGAAATGGAGCTTATAGCTTCAAAAAGAAGATCCTGTTCTTTTGTTAAAACATTAATTTCTGGAGTATCATCACTATCAGAAGAGGAAATTTGATCATCATTTTGGATTTGGTTGACATCATCCTCAGATTCTTTAACAGAATCTTCATCAGAGGATTCAGTAAGGAGGTTGTTAATCTGGTCTTCTATGGAAGGCTCAAGATTAAGGCTGCTAATTTTCTTTTTTAGCCTACAGTATTTGCTAATATGGCCGGGTTTCCCACAGTTGTAACAAGTTACTCCTGTTCTAGGTTTCTTGGGAACATTGGTGGGGATAACACTATCCCCTTGCTTCTTAGGAGGAGGTTTCCTATTGTACCTGCGTTTGTAAGACTTCTTATGGGGTTCTACGGTATCCTTTTTGGGGATCTGTTTCCTTTTTTTGGTGGAACAAGATGGAAGGCCAAACTGTTTGTAGAAGGACCCTAATTCTTTCTTACTTAAGGCTTTTTCTTTGGCAAGCTGTTTCCGGAGTTTGTCCTTTTGACAAGCCTTGATGCCAGTATGGATAATAATGGTAGTAAGCTGACCATAGTCATAACTATTGTAATTTATTTCTCCAGTAGGAGACTGACTTCGGAGTTTACTTCTAATAAGGTCTCCGAAAGCTTTGGAAAGCCCATCAAGATACTTTTCTTTCCAATAGGCTTGGTTGTAGTCTTCTTTGGTTAAAACTCTAGACATAAAGGTATCTTTATACCATTTAAAATGTTCTAAAGAATCACACTTGAGGTTTGAAAGGAGTTCTTCAGATCTCTCTCGCCAAAGAGAAGGGTCCCCAAGAAAATGCTGGAATATAGTGTATAATAAAGTATACACAACATCAGAAAGACGCTCATTGTCACTGACAATGGTTTTTCCCTTATCATCAATTTTGACTGCAGAGAGGATATTTTCTTTATCAGTTTCAGTGAGATAATTATCCCACCATCCTTTAAGCTGCCCAGTAAAACCTGTAACTAGAATATAAACAATGGTGTCTTCAGGCATATTTTGGTTGGTAAAATAGCCCATAGCGACAACTGACATATTTTGAAGTTTGGCTATGATATTATATTCAGACAAACCATCAATATTCCAAATATAAATATCATTAGAATTAAAACTTTGAATAAAATCTTGTTTTTCTTCAAGAATAAGGTCAGGAGTAGAGGCTCTATTGTAATAGAGTTTGGAAGAATTTTTTCAGTTGTTGATAGGATTGATAGCTAAGGTAGAATCATTTTCAGAACAGTTTTCTGAATCAACTTTGGAAATGGTATTGATAGTTTTGTTAAGAGATCTAGTTCTTGGTTTGGCACTAGATTCTTCTGAAGCTTGAGGAGTGTCAGGGACAGTAGTAAGAAGACTGGTAATCTTACTCAGTAACTCATTTTGATTGTCCTCATTTACTCTGGTTTTTTCCCTTTGTCTAAGTTCTAAGATTTTTTGCTTAGCTTTGGCACTAATTTTGAAAGGTTTGAACAAAGGTTTTTCTAATTGGGATTGAGTGGATGAAGAAGCTATTTCTTCGACCTTAGGTTTGACAGGATTAACAGATATTTTGTCACCTAAAACCTGGAGGTACTTATTGGTATAATTGGCCTGTTCCATGAGGCCTTGAATATCAATGGGAGTGATAGATTCATCAGAATTCTTGGTTTTAAAAGGAGTAGCAGTAACAGAGTTACCGCCTTTATCTTTTAAATTGGGTAATTGATATTGAGTTGTAGGAGACAGGTCACTTTGAACAATTTGTCCATCTTTAATCTGCCAGGATATGACATTAGCAGAGGAGGTGCTAATAATATCCTCAAACAGAAAATTGAGTCCATTGAACATATTATTGTATACATTTCAAAACATTGGAATTCTGCACAACAGAATTATTTAACTGTTAAAAAGGAAGTTTTAGCAATTGTTTTGTGCGTCTCAAAATTTCAATCAAATTTACTAAATCAAAAATTTCTTATTAGAGTAGACTGCAAGTCTGCTAAAGAAATTTTACAAAAGGATATTAAAAATCTTACCTCAAAACAAATTTTTGCAAGATGGCAAGCAATCTTAAGTGTTTTTTATTTTGATATTGAATATCTCAAAGTTATATATATATATATATATATATATATATATATATATATATATATATATATATAACACGAGCATAATGTTTAAATATTTTGTAAGAAAATGAACAAAATAATTTTGCAAAATAATAAAAGATGATGAATAAAAGAACTTACAGAAACATTGTTCTTCTTATTGAAACTTGTTGAGAGTTTGATTCAAAGATATTGTAAAGATATTGGAAGAGTACAAAACTTGAGATCTCAAGGATATATTGAAAGAGTAAGAGGCTAGTAAATTTTGTCGTATCCTAGAATGGTGAATGGTCTTTCTTTTTATTTTAGACTTTAGCTCCTGTTGCGGGATTTCTTCTTATCTCTTGTACTATTCTCTTGTCATAGCTTGTTTTCCATTTGTGATAATTTAGTCTTGTCATCCTTGCTTTTTCTTCGAGTGTAGTCTTGTCTATGGTTGCTTTCTTTTGGTGCTGTCTTAGAAAAATTATATTTCTGATAAAAAGGTAGATAGATTCCATAGTAATCATTTTTGTTGTTATTAGCTAAATCTTCATAATCTTCATAATTGTTATCAATATTGGATGGAGATAATAAGGTCAAAATATTATTAAATTCTTGTTCATTTCTTGGTGTAGATAATTTTGTCAATATTTGGGCTTTTTGAGCAAGAAATTCTTGATTAGCTTTTTCACCAATAACTGTTTCTGTAACATTTTTCTTTGGAGTTTGTCCATGATGAATTAACCACTGGTCTATTTTTTGTATGCTGAATAGATCTATATTGAATTTAGTCCACCATTTTATTTTAACAATTTTGACTAGCATCTGTATGGTTAATTTCTCTTCTAACTTGATTGAATCATATTCCCACATAGTAATCCATGTTATTTCGAAACTTGCTACAAAAGATATTAACTAACATTCTAGAGTAAACTTGGTATTTTTAATAAACATTGTAACGAAGATTTGGCTGTTTCAGGGAATATTTGAGAGTTGGTCCAAAATCATGGAACCAATAATGAAACCATCTTGAAAATTTGAGGAAAATTCCTTTTCAAAGTCAAATAAACCAAGAATGGGTTGTTAGTCGTAGATACATTATATTTCTCCAAGCATCAATGTAATCAAAAAAATTATATTGTGTATGCTAGTAATTTATTGTAAAAAGCTTGTAATGAAAAAGGAGGCAATCCCAATCCTGTATTGTTAAAATCTTGTTTATTTTGAATTTTAAAAATATTATTTCTTGGGTTTGTTCATCTCGCTGGTGAGTTAACTCAATAGAATGAGTATCTACCAAAATAAGCTCATAAAATTCTCTTCTTTATTGTGCTGAAGAAGGAACAACATGATAGTTTTGAGAAAAAAAAAATCTTTTTTACTATTTTGTTCCTAGGCAATGAAAACCATTCTGGTTTTATGGCCATTATGGGAATGCATCATTCTTTTTCAACATACTATTTTTCTGGATATATCTGTTTTGTCATATTGAGAGATCCTAGTACTGTGAATTTATTAGCTAATTGTATGATTTCTAAAGGAGTAATTGGTTTTGTGGATTGGAATGAATTTTGTAGAACTTGTAAAGCTATCATTACCTTTTTTCCTTTTTCCGATTTTGGTTTTGAAGGAGTAGGAGAGGGAGGCTTTGAATCCTCCTTTTTTGGAGTAACATAATGAGAACTAGTCATTTTGGACATATTTATCCTGTAAAAATTCTCTTGTAAGATAGTATGATAAATAATTTTTATTTTCCTTGATATATTCTATTTCAAAATCAAAATTAGATAAAGTCTGCCATCTGACAAAGATATGTTTCAAGACTATATTTTAACATCTTTTTGTAAAACTGAATAGGCTAATTTACAATCAGTTTTAATTAAAAAAAATTGTTAAATAAATCATCTTGAAATTTTTGTAAACATAAAACAATTGATAAAATTTCTTTTTTTACAGTAGAATATTTTTACTGTGCAAGATGTCATATCCTTGAATGGTATCTAACTATTTGTTTTTTCTCTTATATTTTTTGTTTTAACACACTCCCACATCCTAAGTTTGAAGCATCTGTTTCTATTATTAAAAAGGCTTTGGGATTAGGGATTCCTAAACATGGAAGGTTTTGTACTAAATTTTTTATCTGTTTAACAACATTAGTCATTTCTATATCCCATGTAGGAGGGTTTTTTCTTAACCTTTTGTATAAAGGTGTACATATTGTCCTAATATTAAGAAGAATGCAGACTTCTTTTGATCTCATGTTCTTTGTGGAGTTGTTGAGAGATTGTCCCTTTTGTCTTAGCCCAGGCTGGGTCGAAGTCTCTTTTGTTCTAAAGCTTTATTAACATAAAATTTTGTGCAACTCTATGGAGGTTTTGATATTCTTATTAAACCTTTTTATAAATATTCTCCTAATTCTTGTTTATAATATTGTAATTGCTTATTATTCATTTGTATTGGTTTAACTTTAGTTAGAATATTGTGTTCATTAAAATCTTCTTTATAGAGTAGACTGATTTCATATTTTTTTCATGAGTGAAAATCTATTGGATTTGTATCACAAATTTATTTTTTAATTTTTTCTTCGTAAATTTTAATAATATTTTGTATATTATGGCTTTTAAATTATTGTTCTATTTTTTTATAACTTATTTCTTCTTTAACATTTTAATTTGTTTATATTTGTTTTCTACTAAGGAGATATTTTGAAGTCTATTTAATTGTTTAATCTTAGGTATATCTAGAAATTTAAATTCTAATGATTTTCCTCTTATTGCATAACTTATTATTCCATTATTATTAATATTACATGGATATAATAATGTAAAAAATGGAGTACCTAATATTATTTGTGTTATATTTTTTACTAATACAAAGAATGTTGTAAAACATATTTTTTTCTTTACAAATTTTAGCTTAGGGTAATTTATATTGTATCTATTAGGTAAAGTTAGTTTTTCTGTAGTTTTAACATAATATTTGGTTGGTATAATTCCTTCTTGTATATAATTTATATCAGCTCCTGAATTTATAAGAGCTATTAGATTATATTTTTCTTGTTGTACTATTAATTTGATTTCACAATACCATCTATGTATTTTTTTTTATTAAATTTACTGATTTTTCAGAGTCCTTTTCTTGATTATTGATTTCTTGTTTTATTGTTTTTATTTCATATTGTAGATCTTTTATATTTGGAGATTTATTTTTTACCAAGGAGGATTCTAAGATATTTAATTTTTTAACATAATGATTTAATGGTTTGTCTTCTTGTATTATCATATTAACTTGTGGAGTTTTATTTTGTACTATTCTAGTTAAATGTTTAATTATAATTTCTTATACTGTATTAGAGTAATTTAATTGTTGGTGTAATTTATTAATATCTATTTTAATTTAGTTTGTTTTATTGGGAGATATTTTGATTCTAATATCTTTCCTGATGTTGTTTTCCAGATCTTTTTGTAAAGGATTTATTTGTTTTGTATGAAAATATTCTATGTTATTTTTAAACAATATTGTTCTAACTGTGAGAAAAAAATGAATATTTATTCCTATTTCTTCTAGATAATTATAGATTTTGTTTGATTTCTATTCTTTCTTGTTCTAAAAATTTATTTAAAAACCATTCTTTTAAATTTTTATTATATTTTGCATCTATCTCTATTTTTATCCATAGTTTATCTATTATGAAAGGTTCAACTTTAGTTATTGTATTCAGTAATTTGAGATGTTGTTGGGTTATAATTATATTCACTATTTTTTTCTACAAATTTATAGATTGGTATAGATATTCCTGATTTTGATATATTGTTTAATCCTTTTAATTCTATTATTGAATTATCTACAAAGTATCTTGGAGGCTCTCTTAGAATATGGGATTTTGTTAGTCTGACAGATGAAGACTTATTTATTCTTAATCTTATTTTACCGTCAGATTCTATTATGTCTCTTATTTTTGTATTGATAAATTTTTCATGTTCTTTAATGTTTTCTAATTCCCATTCTTCAAGAATTGTTAATTCACCATATAAACCCTAAACCCTAAACCCTAAACCCTAGTTAAAATATATAATTTTATGATGAGTGAACTCGATGCAAGTACACTGTTATAATGCTTATCTTTTAATTAGCTTGAGTTATTGTGATAAATTAAATATTTGAGTTGGAATGTGAATACCGTAAATTGTCGCGGTTGGTGTGGAATCGTATAGTAAGGAATTATAATGTGATCATTCATGGAAGTACTTTTGAACGAATCTTGAGGGTTGAGAGACAAAATTATGACCACTTGAGTAATAGATGATGGTATATAGCTAGTAGGATCTCTCTATAATACTGTTTGATTAAGCTCTCTTACTTGTATAATTTAGGTGTGCCATATTGTAGAGTCTTAAGTCATATTATGAGTATATAGGGTTTCGGTAGAAATTAGGTGTTATATAAGGAATAGTAAAACTCCCTAGGTCCTTAAGCTTAGGTGAAAGCTTTTTAAGGACTATAACTGAGCACTCTTGGGTGAGCTTCACAGTTTCATGTGCTCTCAACTTTCTTTTATTGGTCAAAATCTCCTTTAAAAATTTAGCATATTTGGGCATTTTGGAGATAGCATCAATGAAAGATATATTGATGTGCACTTTGCCTAATAAGTCTAAGAACTTGTGGAACTCTTCATCATAAGGAGGGTGATCTTGCAGCCGCTGTGGGAAAGGTATCTTAGGCTCATAGGGCCTTGGTTGAACAATAGTGATGCACGGTCTTGCTCCTCGCTTGAAGCACGGTCTTGCTCATAGTGATGCACGGTCGTGTTTTGATCACTGTCATGGGCGTGCTTGTATAAGCACGATCATGCTTCAATTTTAGTAGGGGCGTGCTCATCAGTGAGCACGGGCATGCATGTAGAATCAGTATGGGCGTGCTTTTCAATAAGCATGGGCGTGCATGTGTCTCTGTTATGTGATTCTTGTAGTTTCTTCCCACTTCTAAGGGTGATGACATTGCATCGCTCCCTTGGATTAGGCTCAGGCTGAGATGGCAATGTTCCTGTCACTCTTTGACTCAGAAGGTTCGTAATTTGTTCCAATTGTGCACTCATCTTAGAGGAGCTGGCTTGTATTTCAGATTTGGCCTCTGTGAACCTCTTATCATTTCTTTCAATATGTTGGTCTAACTTGGATTCAAGCTCTATCATCATCTTATCAGAGTAATGCACATATTGTATCATCTGTTCTTGAAAGTTGGACTGAGATCTAGGAGCTTCTTTTCCTTTAGGTCTTGCTCCTTAACTTTGCATATGAGGAGGGCGATAAACACTTGAATTTTGACTTCCGAAGCCATACCCCCAAGAGTTAGGAGGATTACTCCTCTACCCCGAACTGTGATTGCCCATGAAATTTGCCTCATCTTGCTTAGATTATGGGCTTACAGGAGCTCTTACAGGTTGGTCTTGAGTCTTCATTAAAGATTCTAGTTGCTTTGCAAGGGCTGCCATTTGGTTCATTAGTGGGTTGCTGCTCTCTGCTTGGTAGATCGGGGCGGTCTCTTTCCTCTTGATATCGTAAGAGTCAGCGGTGTGCCACTGAAAGCTAGAAGATGTCATCTCATCTATAAGCTTGTATACATCATCTGGATCTTTTCTTATGAGGGACCCTCCTGCTGCAGCATCAATTATAGCCCTGGTAGTGATTGATAGGCCACTGTAAAAAAATTGTACTTGTCTCCACATCGAAAAATCATGATGAGGACATCTCTTTAAAAGCTCTCCAAATCGCTCACATGCTTTGAATAAGGATTCTGCTTCATATTGTTGAAAACAACATATCTCTGTCATAAGCTTAGAAGACCTTGATGGGGGAAAGTACTTTCCCAAGAATTGTTGAGTGAGATCCTCCCAAGTTCTGATGGAGTTGACTGGGAGTGAGGAAAACCATGCATTCACCCTTTCAGATACTGAGAAAGGGAAAAGGCAGAGTCGAATAACATCGTTGGAGACTCCATTGTACTTGATGGTATCCGTCAATCGGAGAAACTTTGTCAGATAAAGATTGGGGTCTTCGTTAGGAATGCCTCCAAACTGTATCGAGTTATGGACCATGGTTATAAATGCTGGTTTCAATTCAAAATTGTTGGCCACCACATTAGGTGCCGCAATACTTCTAAGAGTGCCTCTAGCAGTGGGTGTCATGTAATCTTGAATTGATCTCCTTCCTTCTGTCATTCTTTGCTCTTTCACTTCTTTTATTTGTCTACACGTTGTTCTCTCAATCTTCAGATCAAATAAACAAGTTATAGAGCACTTAGAATGAGTGAGCATACATTAAAAGAAATTGTAAAACAAAAAATAAAATAAAATAAAAATAAAAATAATAAAATATAAAAGAAAAATTTAACAATAACCAAAACAAAATAAAATAAAACACAAATTGCTTAAATCAATTAAATTTGATATTTTCTTAATATTGAAAAAGCAATCCCCGCCAACAGTGCCAAAAACTTGTTCGGAGGGCAAGTGTACCCATCGAGAAGTAATAAAGGGTTCTTAAATTAAGTTCCCGAAATATCGTCCCACTGACCAATAGTTTTATTGCCACTCCCTTGGACTCATTAACGGACCACTACATAACACAGCTGACCAATGTCTAAATAGCTCTCGCTGCTACACTCTGACACTTCTTTCTTAAAAACGAATAGTTTTGTAAGAACTCTAAAGAAATTATCCTCAAAAATTTATAACCTCTTAGTAATAAGAGAGATGAAATAAAGACTAAACTTTACCCTCTTACAAAATGTTAAAACATTGTGCTTATGCTTGATCCTTCCCTACCCCCTTAGTAAAGAGAGATGAAGTAAAGACTAACCTCTACTACCCTTTTAAAATCAGAACCTGTTTAAGCTTTGATACCAAGTAGGGAAGGATCGAGCACGAGCACAATGTTTTAAAATAATAGAAAATTATTTGTTCACAATCTTTCAATAGCAATATTAAACGTACACATCAACTTTTAGATATTTTAAAATAAATGCTTGCATTGGAAGTAAAAACAACAAGATATCAATTTTGTTTTTCTTTTTAAATTGAGTTTGATATTAAAAAAGAACAAAGTTGAAGCAATATAAATACGACAGGTATAGTTCAAAAAGATAAAGACACTTACACTTGAAGGAGTTATGATATGTCTTGTAAAGTATCACCAACATAAACTATAAAACTGAAATCAATTGTGTGTTATGATTAATACTAATTGTATTAGATTCATTAGAAATAAAAGCAAATGAAGTATCTTTCTTATTAAGCCAATTTTTAAAATTTAGGTTGTCGTGTCTTTTCTTTTTACAAAAGAAATACTTCAACTCTTTCTTTATGTTTGACTAAACATGAATATTTTTCTTGTGATTAACTTGATTATTCTTATTATTTTCAAAAGTATTCAAGTTCACCTTCTCTTTTTCTTCTATTAGTAACTTTTTCTTTTCTTAAACACACATGATCAACAAATTCATTAATAAATCACTTATCTTTATATGTGTTATAAGATATTTTAAAAATGGCATATTGATAAGCAAAGGTGCACAAAATATTAGTGTACCAAGAAAGAACAACATGATAACTTCCAAGACTATCAGTTAGGTCACTATATATCTGATATGCGCATGATGCAATTGCACACTCTTTTAATTTTAGTGAGCTTTATGGATTAAAATTGCATTATAAGGGTGTTGGTAAGAAATTTATCATATATAGTAAATTGCTCATCATTAGCCTTTAATAAATCATTGACATTATCATACTAATTGATAAAATCTCATATACTAGCAAGAATATTAATTTTTATGAAAGCATAAAAATTAATGTCCATCCAATCTAAATGAAGAAGAACTCTCTCCTTCCAAATTTTACATCATCTTTTAACTTGGGAGTACCACGTTAATATTAGAAATATTTACAAATTTAAAAACAACAAAGTTCAAAATACATGGTTATCATCATAACTTGGCTCAAAATAAATGTCATGTTTCACCAATGTAAGCATGTCTTAGTTCATGAATCTTGTGATATAACACTTGTCTATAGGTTAAAGTTTTACTCAATCAGACTCATCATGTAATCTTATAACAAAATTATCAAATTTTGTTCATTGCCTTAATTTATGGGGGTAAATTAAGAAATATAAATTGATATTTTATCCTAATTAATCATACAAATATAATAAAATTCTTTTGAGTAGATTTCATCACATTACATACAATTAAATATAACTAATATTTTCAATGTGACCTTAAAACTATATATAATTCTAATTAATTAAAGATATTGTGGCTACTTTCTAATTTATTAAAATTATACTTATCACTAAGCATTGATTTTATCTAAAGAGTCAAATATTTACATTAAAATAAAATAAAATAGACAATAATACATAAAGTTACATGTATAATATGGATACGATATCCAAACTAAACAATAATGTGCAACATACTATACCAGTATGTCTAGAATAATAAGATAAGTATACAATTGTATGCTAAATAAATCATCCAAACTCTTAAATATGAGCAAAAATAGTAAATAGAATATGCTATATATAACTTCAAAAGCAATAATTTGTAAAGCATAAGGACATAGCTAAGTGGTTATGTTGCTAAATGTGATATATCGAATACTAGGTTCAAACTCGTGCTGCATCCATATTTATAAAGCACAAGTAACCATTGCACCAAGCACCACTTTAATTGATGAAATAACATGATCATTTTTCTTAAGTAAAAATGGACTTGCTTACGCAAAAATACAAAAAGTGACAAAAAGATTTTATGCAAAATTAGCTTAAACAAATTTTGCAAAATCGGGTATTGAGGAAAGATGGAGAGGTGGGTATGGGGCGTAAGGGTTGGAAGAGGAAGAGGGAGTTGGGAGGGGAAGTGAGCATGAGAGAAGGAAAAAGGTTGAACATAGAGATTAAAAAGGGTTGAATATGAAGGAAGAGAGAGTTGGGCATGAGAGAAGGAAGAAGGTTGAATATATAGATTAAAGAAAGTTGAATATGTAGGTTGAGGAGGGAGTGTTAGGCATGAGGAGAAAGAGAATAAATTCGCTTAAGTCAAAAGAATTTGCTTAAGCGAATTTGTAAAATTGGCTTAAGGCAAAAAAAATCATTTAAGATAATTTTGTGTAAAATTTTTTATCGTTTTCTGTATTTTCGCTTAAGTGAGACAATTTTTACTTAAGCAAAAATGAAACTTAATATCCATTTCTTGTAACATCCCAAATTTTAGTCTTAAATTGCACAATTTATTTGTAAATTGGGATAAAATGCAAATTTTTGTATATGACAGATGTTATAAATATGAACAAATTAAAATCTTTTCATGAATAAAATTATTTACCAAGTTTGTCAACACGATGATATTAAATAAGGTAAACTGTAAATTTAAATATTATGGTGTATCGAAAATATTTACAAAATATAGATACTAAACTTGCATTTATATTGAATGAGTATAATAATCTACAAACTGATTATCAAAGTATGTGAGACTTAAAATAATAATTACATAACCAAAGTAAACCAAGTCCCAAAGCAGTCATGACCCAAAGTCAAAATACTAAGGACTAGGCACTAATCATCCCCATGCCATCTCTTAATTTCTGCTAGATCTTTAGAATCTAGATCCTCATCATTTCCAAGATAAAGATCACCAAAGTTAGTCGTGACCTCAACAACTACGATTTGCTCAAAGATAACTTTGGTCGGCCTTTCGAGATGATCATGATCATGGTATATGTACAAGTATATCACTATTGTCAGAGTCCTAATTGTATCTCTATAAATATATACATAAGGTAAGATGGATCCTATTATTTATAGGAAAAGCTAAGAAAATATTGTGATATAATTCCATCTTTAAAATATAAATATGGCTAGATACATTATCACAATATGTGGCCAGCTTAAAATAACAAGTTCTCTAATATTCATTAAATACACAATTTAATCTACATTGTATAGAACTATTTATTAATCTAATAACAAATTCTCTAATACTTATTAAATACACGATTTATGAAACTAAAAAATATGAACATATGTAATATTTATAGAACTCTATTTATCATATATTTTAGAAAGTAGAAACCTTTTGAGAAAACTAAAAGATTCACACAAAATCAGAATATTAAATAATGAATTGACTATAGTGTAAAAATAGATCATATAGAGTTACCAAATTATATTCCTAAAACGTAAGAAACGAAACTGCCAACATCGCGTCCGTACGTTTTCTTTACCCCCTAGATGTATGTACCCTTCTCAAATTAAAAAAAAAAAAATGTAATGTGAGAGTCAAACTAGGATAACGATGAATTTAATAATTGAAATACGAGCATGATTTCATAACAAATAATTAAATATAACTACTTTCTGTGGTTGGTTAGTATGTTCTTTGACTGTCCCTTCTTATATGAAGAATCAGTTTGTGTCTCTTAATGTTTCCTTACATTTGACTTTTCCTGTATCTTGTGATAGAAAGACAATGCACTTCTCGGACGCGTACTAGAAATTGGAGATTCTTCAAGAAGAGGGATAATAATTTAGAATAGAAAATGATAAGGAACCTATAGAAGTGAATCCAACAAACGAATTGAAGAAATTGGCAAATGACAACGGAAGATGAATATCAGAAATGGCAAAAGAGAGTATTATTACCACAATGGTTGAGCCTGGTATATGCACAAAATTTATATGATAATTTATCAGAAATTATAGTCTTTATATTTTGTCAGATTTTAATTTTATTTAAAAAATCATTTTAAATCTTGTCTTTAAATTTTATAAATTTAATTCTTGATTTCTTTTATTGACGTGCCATAACAAAAAATTATCATGTAATAAAAAATTTATATGATAATTAAAATTATCGTGTTGACTATTGATACAAGAAATTAGTCAACACGAATATTAATGCTCACCCACTGTTGCCTGAAAAGCAATGTGAACACATTCAATCAGTCCAGCCAGCCAGCCAATGTTTCAGAAAACGAGGGAAAAATCTATTAATTCTGTCGGTCCAATAGTTTCCTTCCAAATAGCCACGAATTTAAAGAGATTTTATATTATTTTATAACTGAAAATAAAACCCATAAATTATAATTAAAAAGCGTCTAACTATCCGAACAATTTACTAAATTAAATTATGACTATAATAAAAGATTATTTTAATTATAGTTTTTATTTTAAATAAAATTTTAAACAAATTAGTTTGTTACAACGTAATGTTTCAAAAAGAATGAATTAAATAACTAAAGAGTCTCTAAAAATATACTTTTTAAAAAATTAGTCTTTATAATTTTTTTATAAATTTTAGTTCTAATTTTTTAAATAATTTTTAGTATTTATTTAAAGTCGTTAAGTGATTACTAAATGTTTCAGGACCAATAATATTGTTAAGTTTGTAAGCTTATAATATATAACAGATGTTTTCTCTGAAGAATGAGTTTACCGTATCTCCCAACGTCTCTTTTTTTTATAAGAGTTTGGTTGAAAACTCAACATGCAAGTTACATCCAAAGACAATTGTTACTTTTTTTTTCATGATGTAAAATGTTTCATGTTAAAGTAAAGTGTGTCTGAAAGCCTTAAACTTAAATATTGTCTGCGAGTTTCCATTTGTTAGGGTTTTTTTTTTTTTTTTACCTTAGTGTTATTTCTTTGCTCAGGCATGTCCATGAATTGCTCGTCTAAATATGCTTTGTTATGTTTTGTAGTGTTCATAAATCAAGAAGTCTCATATTTCATCTTTGTTTCCCGTTGATCTGAGTTTAGGAAGCACATTTTTTAGAAGGTTTCTTAAGAAGAAGTCTCTTATAGAGATTCACCACACTTCTCTACTCTTTGGGAAGGGCTATAGAACCTTCGAAATATCAAAACATGAAGGAAAAAAATTACCTATTTTATATCATTTGTTCCTTATATAGTTCTTTGTCCCTTAATCCTCAAAGTAGAATAATGACCAATAATATGACCCTATTTCCATCATCTTCTATTTGAGACTTTTAACCATTTTTGGATATTGCTTCTCTTTGTAGCCTGATCTCATTCTTATTACATGTCTCTATTCTTGAAAAAGTGTCCCTACATATCCTGTCCACATAAGAGTTACTAACATCGGTAATCAAGATATGCTTATCATCTCAATCTTTACTTGATGGTTTAAAGGTTCATCTTGTCATTTATCACCCTGCTATAAAAGACCTTTTTAACTTCTTAGACATCTCAATATTATAGCACTAGTATGACAAGCACTTGTGGCTTGGATAAGTTACCTTGTGGTTGCACGTCCTTTAATAGGAACATTCTTTGGACATTAACCTTGCCACCAACACCTATATCTCTTCAAAATCTTTATTCAAATTATTAATGAATCATATTTCTCTTGGTTCCAATTTTATCCCTAATATTATATTTCACTCCTAATACTAAGCAACAATATTTCACATAACACATGTCACATGAACCCTAAATCCTTGTTTTACATATAATACTTAGATAAGTAATTAATCTCTAAAATATATTTTTTAGAATTAATTTCTATTATTATTTTTTATTTTAGTTCTGTATAAATTTAAATTAGATAATTTTTTATTATTATATTAAATAATAAAATATTTCATTATTTGAAATCTATCAATATGTAATGTTTTAAAGTATTTTAGTTCTTCTGCTTTTATTACCAAAGAAAAATAGTTTAAATTCTCTTTGCTCATGATGAAATGGAACATAATAAGAGTAAACCTTCTTATCTCATATATAATAGAGAATCTCTATATTATCTTAGTTAGTGAAAAATAGAAATATGAGTTCAATAGAACATGATGGAGTAAGTCTATCTTATATAATGTAACTTTTTTTTAACTATTTTGAAAATTCTCCCTAAAAAATAATATTTTAACTTCAAATAATATTATCTTAACAAGTAGTATTCTTAAGATAAAGATAATGTCTAAATAAAAAATATTGATTTAAGAGATAGTAGTAGAATTTATTTTCAAAAAATTAAAATTTTAAAAAACTAAAATTAAAATAAAAGTTTAATGGGGCTAATTTTAAATATATATTTTTTTAAGAACTAATTGCTTCTTTAACTTTTTTTCACATTTAAAGTTAACATTCTATGTAGTAAGTATTACGTGGAACATTAGTTACTCACTCATCATTTACAACTTTTAAGTAATAATAAAAACTATTTAAAAAAATAAAATTATGCAACACTAAAATTAAGTTATTTTATAAGAACTAATTCTAAAAGTAAATATATTTTAAAAACTATTTACTTATTTAAACAAAAAATATTTATCATATGAACAAAAACATCTTTTAGTAATTAAGTGATAATGGTAATTTAAACTATACTCTTAAATAAAAATATATGAATGTCATTACTCATAAAAAAAATTATACATACAAAAAATATAAATATTTTCATTCAACATTTTCATTACAGTTCATAATAATTTAAATAGTTTAAATTTTTGAACATTCAAGTAGTATTACAATTTATTTAATATTTTTTTTTCTATCACGTAAATTTATCTGTTTCTTCTCTATTATTCTTTTACTTCTAATGTGAAGTTAATTATTTTTAATTTGAAATAAGAAAATATTTCATGATATATATATATATATATAATATTATTTATATTTTAGATGTATTTTTAAGATATGTATATGAAATTATAGGTGAGATATAGCAATAATAATATATGACATTATAAATAATATCAATTTTGAAATTTCAAAACTGAAATGGATTAAAATCGAATTGATACTGATTTTTTACTTCTTATAAATATTATTTCCTTGAATTTTAGAATTTATAAAATTATTTTTTTAGTCTTTAATTTTTTAAATCAGTCATTTTTAGTTAATTTTTTTACTTTATTTTTTAATTATTTCATATAAAATAATGAAAATAAATATCACTTGATAAAATTATAAATTAAAATAAAATATCATAAAATTAAATAATTTACAGTTATAACTTACAAATCTAAAATAAATATATACTATATTAAAATATCTACATAAATAGGCATAATGTCATATCAGCTCGGTTACAGCGCACGGGAGAAACTTACGCTGATTTAGATTTATCAGTGTTAAATTTAAACACTAATATTATTTAATAATTTTTTATAAAATATAAAATTAATTAATTAAATTGTTAGTTTAAAATAATATATTATTTTATTTTATTTTAAAAAATAATATATTTAAATATAAAAAATATTAAACTTTAAATGATATAAAATTACGTAAAATTTAAAATATATAACAATGATAGAAAATAATTCAATAATCTTATAAAAATTTAATAATCAGTGTATTCAAGTTTAATAAGAGAATGGATCGTAACCCATTTATACCGTTATACGCATATTTCCTCAGTATCGAACCTTAATATAAACTCAAGTGAAGAGAGCGCAGGAAAGAGACAACCACCATGAAAAGGATAGCCATAGCTACCATTCTCATTTTTCTAGAAACTTGCTATGCTTGGCCTATCCACCATTGTCATGTTTCCTCTTGCGGCAACATTGCCAACATAAGTTACCCCTTTCGACTCAAAAGTGATCCACTTGGCTGCGGCGACAAGAGATACGAATTAGATTGTGAGAACAACGCCACAGTTCTGACTCTATTTTCCGGAAAATACAATGTGCAACAAATCGATTACAAAAGGTACAAAATCCGAGTGAGTGATGCGGGTGTTGTGGAGGACGCTACTTGTTCCTTCATGCCTCAATATTTCTTATATTCTGCAAATTTCACTCAATTTATCATTGGTCCGGGGCCCGATCCGCTGAAGTTGGACCAAAATCTTGTTTCAATCGCATACTTCAATTGCACGAATCGAATCACAGATGATTCTAGATATGTTGAAGTGGACACCACTGGCTGTGGCTTTGGAGGACACATGTACGCTGTGGTGAAAGATTCGTCAAATGGTTTTGGTGTGAAGGACATCAAGGTTGGGTGCGAAATGAAGGTGGCTACTCTGGCAAATTGGGGAACGATGCAACACCACAAGACCCACAGAAACGTTTCCCTTGTTGATATCCGCAATGTGCTTTCTCGTGGTTTTGGGCTCTCTTGGTTAAATGTTATCTGTGAAGATCTCTGTGGTGAAGGGAAGGATTGTCAAGTTGTGAATGAGTCCACCGGTGAAGTCCAATGCGATGCCCTACTCCAAGACTGTCGCTATTTCTACACCGCAGACCAAGTCACCTACGACTGCGGTAAGTTCATTTACATTTCAATGCATTCTTTTTTGCTTTCTTTTTCCCTTTATCCTACGATTAAAGAGTAATTCCTTTCACGGCATTTAGTTTATAAAATTGTATTAAGAGTATTATTTTAAAATTTTAAATATTTTTATTAAAATTTATGTTAATACTAAAGTTATAAAAAATAATAAATTAGTAATGCTTTCTAACAAAAAATTTGTACTTTTAATAAAATTGTACACATAAACATATCTTGTACACTATCAGAGATGATCCTTTCTTTATTCGGGAAAGAGAGTAAAACACCAAGAAAGTTCACACCAAGAATTTTGACTTCACGTGCCTTAGTTACAATCTTTTCTTTTCATACTTCGTGATGTTTTTTAATCCTTGTTTATAATATACAACTGCATGTATGACTCAAATTACCTACGACAAAAGCTATGAAATGTGACCATTACTAATCCATCAGTAATCGTATCATTGTTTCTGTGATTTGAGTTTACTCCAATTTTATTTAATTTAATTTGGTTTGATATTTATATATAAATTATTTCAAGCATTTTGAACCAAACCAATTCTAGACTTTTTACTAAAAACTACATTTTAAAAATTTACTTATCAAAACAATGTAAAATTAAAAAATAATTTACCTTCTGGTATTAAAGGATTCGACAAAATTACCTAAAAATAATTTAATGTAAAAAATAATTTGTTTTAATTCGCTAAATTTCATTTCAATATTTCAGGTCGCGCAGGGTTGGACGTATTCAGCATTATAAGTAAGGATTCCGTCTTTTCATTTCATTTGTTTCTTTACATTTTCAGGATGTCTTTACTTGTTTTTATGAGATAGAATAAATTAATTTAGATTATATAATCATACACTAAAAATAATTAAAACTTAAATTAAATATATTATTTCACTTAAGTTTTAATTTGATTATTTGCATATGTTGAATGTCTTAAATTTATAATTCTCATTGAGAAAGCTCTAAAAATAAAAAATTGTGAAAATATAAGAACCAAAATAATTTTTTTAAAGAAAAAAAATAAAAAAATAATTAAAATTTGAGAACTAAAAACATATTTAAGGCTTTAAAATAATAATTATTCATACTAGATACATTTCTAATATATCTAATAAGATTTTTTTTTTAAATTGTAAAAATTATAAATTAAAACTGTATAATTAGACATCAATAGTTAAGAATAAAAGTTAGTTAAATTGTCATTTGATCACGTAAAAAAGTTGTGGTTTATTTTAAAATTTGACTATTTAAATAAGGTTTATAGTTTATATGGTTATTCTCATTGTCAAAATAAGGGTTATTGCTCGACATGAACACACTCACAAGGGGCATATCTAATGAGATGACTTTCTTAACATGAGAGTTCAGATGAATATGAATCTTAATTATATAGCTGTATATGGATGGTTAAGTGCAATTTCTTTTATGGTTACATTATCCGTTTAAAATGTCTATTAACTTGTATTTAAATTTGTTTTATTAATGATTAGATACAATAATTAATATTTGTCTCTCTCATCCTCGAATTAAAATACTTTTCAATATTTAGTGCACATCCTATATATATAAGGAGGTAATAAGAAGGTTTTTTAATACGAGAGTTAAGAAGGATAAATTTTGACTGTACAATTTAATACATTCGCTGGGTATGAACTATGAAATGATATACCCTTTCTAATACATGGGGGAAGGAGTAGAGGTATATGGTAGGTTTTCTTTTCTTTTTTTGTTTTTTTTATCTCTCATTCCATTTTTTGTCAAAAATCTCTTTACGATTTGTTGACTTCGATAAGTCTTCGTGCAGGTTTATTTTGCATCGGTGTTTATAAAGGTAATAGTTTACTCTATATTGATGCCACATGTTTTATTTTCTATAATGAAATTTGAACATATTATATCATTTAATCTGTTTTTTATTTAGTCAAGATTAATCTCAGTACAATCCACAAGCATATGAAAATATATATAAAAAATAAATCTGTTTCATCTAGTTTTTCTTAATTTCTTACTCTATTTTATCAAATTAAAAAGTGTACGTAATAAATTTTATTATAATTTGAAATTTAGATACTTACAACTGTTTTACAATAGTCGATTTTAATTGATATATAATTGGACATGTAATTTTTAAGTCTTGTGGTTATAATTTGAATACATTTAATCATCCGAATAATCATAGTCAGTTTTGGGGTGTTATATATGGCGCAGGACTTGTGAAGATTTTTGGTTTGAATAAAGCTGTGGGGTACGATGAAATTGAAGTTGAAATAGGAAAAGACACCGGAAGGTATGTCCTACCATACTTCATAGTCAGATTTTTTATTGGAGTTGTTGCTTTCATCGCACTGTTGATCTATAAATGGGCAAGGAGGCACACATCAAACTACGAAAATATTGAAGATTTTCTGCAAGGAAATGCCCTCATGCCGATTAGGTACTCTTACAAAGAAATAAAGCACATGACTAAGAGTTTCAAAGAAAAGTTGGGTCAAGGAGGATTTGGCGAGGTGTATAAAGGAAAGTTAAGGAGTGGGTTATTTGTAGCTGTTAAAATGTTGACAAAATCAAAGGCTAATGGACAAGAATTCATCAGTGAAGTTGCAACTATAGGAAGAATACACCATAACAATGTTGTGCGACTTATTGGATTTAGTGTTGAAGCATCAACCTGTGCTCTAATTTATGAGTTCATGTCTAATGGTTCTCTTGATAAATATATTTTCTCTAAGACAAATGATATCTCTTTAACTTATAAGCAAATTTATGAGATATCTTTTGGAGTAGCTCGTAGTATTGCTTATTTACATCAAGGCTGTGACAGGCAAATTTTGCATTTTGATATCAAACCACATAACATCCTTCTTGATGAGAACTTTATACCAAAAATTTCTGACTTTGGCCTTGCAAAGCTTTACCCTATAGACAAAAGCATTGTCACTTTAACTGCAGCTCGGGGAACAATTGGATACATGGCTCCTGAGTTATTCTACCACAATATTGGAGGAATATCATATAAGGCTGATGTCTATAGCTTTGGTATGCTTTTGATGGAAATGGCAAGCAAAAGAAAAAACTTGAATAAACATGCAGAAAATTCAAGTGAACTTTTCTTTCCCTTGTGGATATATGATCAACTGAATGGAGAAGTTGAGATACAATTAGAAGATATTACTAAGGAGGCAAATAACGAGGTAAAGAAGATGTTCTTAGTTGCATTATGGTGTATACAGTTAAAACCTTGTGATCGTCCTTCAATGAACAAAGTAGTAGAAATGTTAGAAGGAGAACTCGAGAACATTGAAATGCCTCCAAAACCTTCTCTATATCCACATGAAATGATTCAAGAGAATCTAGAAAATAGCTCAAGCCAAACTTTATCGGATGATTCTAGTGGCTCTACAAGTTATCTTGAAGAAAAAAGTATGTACTATTCATAATATATTGAAGTGTTCTATATGATAATTGTAATAATTAGTTGTAAACTCATGTAACACATCAAGCAATTCTTTAAATAATAAAACAACAAATTATCTTTTTATTTTTTAGGTAAATCATATTGACATGGTGAAAAACAAAAGGCACAGTTCATTAGTTTTAATAAATTTTTATATAGTGTATATTCTATTATTTGAAAACATTAAAAAGAAAATAATTACAACTTGTTAATTTATTGCCAAAAGCTTTGAATAATATAACTGTTGAATATGTAAATAGTCTGATTTATTAAATACATGATTTATACTAATTTTTACTATAAAAATGAAAAATATAATAAACCAAAAAGGTATTTATTATACTAATTACAGACCTCTTTTTATTTTTTCAATAAATTTCAAGTTCTTGATTTGCTTTTATGTTCCTTACAAGCATATTCTACATTTTCTTCTCATTCATTTTCTCTAGCCTCATATAAATAACCAAAGTGTTTACCAAAATTTCATCCAATAAACCATAAGAACTATTTGTGAAAAGGATAACACAAACACAAAATAATAGAAGTTAAATTGAAGTTTTCTTTCTTTTTGAATAATATTTTTAAAGACAAATTTTTAACAAGTGTGTAATGAGAGGTTAACTTAGTAGGTTCTTAAAACACTTTTAAATGAAAATTTTGATAACAACTAAAGATTCGCAATTCAACCTTCCGTCAATTAGTAATAAAATAGTTAGGAAAGAAGGTTATGTACGTGTCATCGTTAAAATATCCTACTTTATCTCTACGATATTAAGGTTATATCTAGTCATTAATTTATAATGACAGTAATTTACTCTTATTATTTCTTAATTAATTTTGTACAAGCTTTACTAACCTTAAAAAAACTTAGTATTCTTGTAACACCTTAATTTAATAACATCATATTTTTTTAAATAAATTAATTTTCACGATAAATAGGAATAATAATAATTTTATTCAAAAGATTTCTAATACATAGTTTCATTAAAGTATTTCAAAATGAGAGAGGGTTATAAATTTGCATCAAAATAAACGCTATAGGACTAATTTAATTACATCACAATTTTCAAAACTAATTTTCTAAGTCCTATAGCAATTTCATCCCTCTCGTTCACTGAGTTTGGTGTTGATCGTTTTGGCTACCTGAAAAATAAATATAAGGGTGAGTACTCTACACTATCACACACTCACAAGCATAGAGACTCAGCTTGCATATTTCGCATATTTCTAACATAATTCAAATTAGGCATCAACAACATACATTCACGCTTTTTAAACATTCTAAACATTTGCACACACGTGCGCTCACTGCACGTTAGCCACGGTCACTATGACACTATGATCACAGTTTCTTGATGTCCTCAACCTCAGGGACTTACTCAATTTCACACCATAGATGGTTGCTGGTTAACCCCCGTCTCACGGATACAACGTGTGTGGTCATGGACCCCTTAACAAAGATATTAGTCAGAGGCCGAGTCAAGAGGAAAGTATGTGGCCTGTAGTGCACTCACGCTCACTGTTGGTGTCATGCCCACCCTCTCTTCCTCAAGGTATTTCTACCGCCTCCATCTTCCACACTCATAATTTATCGTTGTAACCATTTATAGTTTCCAACATTTCAAACACAACCATAATCACACTTAACATGACATTCACACATATTCTCACCTATTTCCTATTATTTATCATTAATCAATGGCATGTCAACACGTACATTCACCCACATTTTCTATCACATCATAGTTTTCATCTTTACACATTACATGTACACACATAATCAGTCACATTACACTGAAACACACCACAATTCCATCACAATCTTATGTCAATCAAATCCATTCCATTACACACATCACCCAATAATTACTATATCATACTTCATACGAATTTTCATTAAAAACACACATTTTCCTACATTCTACCTCAATTACATTTCATTATCTAACATTATAACGAATTTCAAAATTAAAGAGATAGGGTAAAGTCTCCCTTTACCTTGAATTGAAGTTCCAACACGAAATAATGGTAGAAAACGTCTCCCACGCAGTATTTCATTCTAAACACATGGAAAACTCCATGAGAAACTGAAAAAACAAAGAAGAGGGACGAAAAACTGAAATCCTAACTTATAAGACTTACCTCCAAGCGTCCTAAACACGATCTCAACCTTTAATCTTGCATCCAACGACTTTGGAGGTAATTTAATCGGTGAAAATGAGTTGGTAGTCAAAAGAATCGAAGAAGGGATGAAGAGAAAGAGTGGGAAATGAGTTTTCCAAACTCTAAACCCCTCAAATACCTTAGAGTCGTGATATTCTCGCTATATCGAGATAGCTCTCACTGCAGCGAGACATCTCTTGCTACAATGAGGCTCCTTCTTACTACAGCAGAAATATCAGACCAAACTGCACTCTAGTTTCTGCATAATCTTGCTACAGCGAGATTGTACCCAGAAAATGCATCTCCTCTGTTGCCTTCTCAATGTAGCGAGAACGCAACAGATGCATGTCCATTGCCCAGGGCCTTCTCGCTATAGCAAGAATGCCCCTGCAGTACACATCTAGCCTATTTCTCAATCAATCTAGCTTAACCACAAGTCAATATTCACATTTACACTTACATACTTATCCATATATATTCGTACGCACATATCTACATCACCATATAAATAAAAATGCACATTCAAATGAAATTTACAATTTATATTAATAATTATAATATTATTATAAAATTCGAGGAGTTACAATTCTTATTCAAACTTTGGCAACTTCACCTTCCAAAAATATACCAGCAGTAACATTTAATGTTACACGAAGATATGTACGAAATGCTCCATGATAACTAACTAATGGCATAATAAAAAAGGATTTTGTTAAGATGTAAAGGTAGCCAACTGCAGTACTAAGAAGAAAGAAATGAGTTGCAATCATATTGAGTGAATAGAAAATTTTTCATATCAATTTTGAAAAGTATAAAAAGCCAATAAATAGAAGGGTTTGATAACAATTATCTAACCAAGAGTTACAACAAATTAGATAGTTATTATAAACTTTTACACCGCTTCGAAACTCAAAAGGTGTGTGGGTGAGTAAGGACTAGTACCATTTACCTTATTTTTGTACTTGTAATGTTGAAATGTGATAGATTTATAATTCTTAATATTGTATCTTATTGCGAATAAAGTGTAAGTCTAGTTTGAAATGTTTAGTCTAAGTAAAGAATATGAATTGAAGGATGAAATATTACACAGGTTATCATGGTAAATTGTAGGAGAATAAAGTATAAGTAAATTGATTTATGTCATGAGATCTTGTATTTAGAGTCATTTAGCAACTATTATTACTCAACTTTTTGTATTCAACTTTAATGCTATCTTGGTCATTTGTTTTTTCTAAGACTAATAGACTAAATTTTTGCCAATATAGATGATGAAATCATAATTAGACTATAGTTTCATTTGAATTTAACTTTTTATAGAGGTTATTTACTCCTAAGTTTTTAGAAAAAAAAATAATTTTCAATACTTTAATTTAGATATAAACTTTGGAATTTTTAATGTAATTTACTTTAAATTACATGATAATTAAACTAATTCATTTAATTTTTATTTTTTATAAAATCATTGGAAGGGATTAAAACTATAAAAAGTCAAGTAATATGAAGCTAAAAATACAAGCTTTTTAAAATGGGCATTGCAACACCTAGAAGATGAAAATATCTTATTGTTGCCAACTTATTGGCCTCAAAATGCTAGGGTAGGTGTTTTGACGCCTATAATTCTATAGCAGCATGTATGGTTCTGCATCAAAACATCAAGGGTCAACATTTTGACATTAAAGACTTGAAGAATTTTTCATTCTTTGACTTTTATGCGTAAAAACATTAATAATAATATTTCAATACTTAATATGCTTCTAAAATTTATAAGTAGATGTCATGAGCTAATTTTAGAAGGAATTCGCATTTTGAGTTAAATATTTTTAATTATACAATTTTGTAGCTCTTCTTCTTTTACTGTCGCTTTCTTTTTCTTAGAAACATGTTTTGATTTCTTTTTCTTATGGATTGATGAATCTGATTTTGATATTTTAAATTGATTGTGGATCTAAATTTTAAGATCTTGATTATATTGAACGTTTAATTCTTTCTGTAATGCAATTCTTGAATTAGCTATTCAATTGAATTGAACTTAGAGGATTTTCATCAATGAAAGTTAAATTAATTTCTCAGATCTGAATTGAATGTCAAGGTTATGGATGTCTTAAGGATAAGAATTAGTGATCTTGTGATTTCTTAATTTCTTATACTTAATGCAATGTTTGATTGATTTACACCTAAGAAATTAGGGTAGTTAATTGAATATTAGGATTATTGAGGCAAGGGATTTTCCTTTGATTAAATAAGTAAAATTGATCATCAATCAATTAAGAAACTTAGAGTTCAGATCTATTTCAGTTTTGCAATTGATAAAGAGATGAAATAAGTCTTAACTCCATTCACACATCAATTCATTTCTAAATTCGTTACTCTATTTTGTTGTTATTTTCTGATTTCTACACTTTATTGCTTTTATTTGCAAATGCTCAAAACACTCCAAAATTTGTTTAGCTCAACTAGTTATTGATTTGTGAAGTAGTAATTGATAAAATTAATCTCTGAGGACGATACTTGGGACTCAAATGAATTTCAAATTTTATTACTTGTTACAACTACCTAGTACACTTGCTAGTTAGTATTCTCTCAGCTTTGTGACAGCAACACACTTTAAAAAAAATTGTGGTGTATTTTGTAAGTTTGATTAATAGGTACATGGAGCATTCCACATAAATGCATCTATTTGCTTCCAAAAGGATTCTTCACTACTTGTAAGGAACCAAATATTTCGGACTGTTCTGTTCTACAAGAAAGCTAAAAAGTCAAATTTGTTAGGGGTTCACTGACAACAATTATGTAGGAGATCAAGATGATAAGAGAAACACTTCGGGGTGTGTTTTTACACTTGACTCAAGTGTTGTTTCTTGATTTTCTAAAAGGCAACCAATTATTACTTTATCAATCACAGATACAGAATTTGTTGCAGCAATTGCTTTTGCCTGTCAAGCCATATGGCTAAGAAGAGTTCTTGAAGAATTAAAATTCAAGCAACTCGGGGCTACTCAATTTTCTATGATAATAACTCAACAATTAAACTGTCAAAGAATCCAGTGCTACATGGAAGAAGCAAGCACATTGATGTAAAGTTTTACTTCTTAAGAGAAGTAAGCAATAATTAAGTAATTAATCTGATCTATTGTAGGAGTGAAGATCAAGTTGTTGATATCTTCACTAATGCACTCATAAAGCATAAAAGGTCACTTGGAGTTTGCACACTGAAGTCAGTCAAGTAGGGGTGCGCATGAATTAGATTTATAAAAATCCAATCCAAATCTATTTTAAATCCAAATTTATGAATTGGATTTTAAACCACTTTATTTTATTTTTTAAAAATTAGTTTAAAATTAGTTTTAAAATTTGGATTTGGTTTTAAATTAGTTTTAAATTCGATTTTGGTTAAAACTGGTTTTAAATTTAGTTTTAGTTAAAACCAGTTTTATTCTTATGCAATATTAACTTTTTTGAGAGAAAAAAGCTTACTTTGATGATTATACATCAAATCTTCATTTACGATTACAATTAAAGGTTTTCTCAGCCGCAATGTCTCAAATATACTACCTGACCCTGCATAAAATTAAGAATATCTACTTTAGTTACATACCTCTACCCCCAAATAATAACAATTACAAAAACACTGGTCACTTTAAGTTTCTTTTATTGTATGTTCTTTGTCCTTTCAAGGAGAATAGTATCTTTACAGCAAATTTATGTGTTTAATAGCAATTTATTATTTAATGCAAGATTTTATCAGCAAAATATCTGAAAAGGCATTTGAAGAATTGAATAACAATGCTTTCTTCTTGGCTAGTAAAGGAATAACATCCATGTGAACATCATCTCACAAAATCCATTTCAAATTTAAGTAAGTTACGACCTTGTGACCACTAAAGGAGAAAATCATAATGAATAATGTATAGGTAATTCAAGGTATTGGATAACAAGTTCAGGTTTATCTCAATATAGGCAGTCAATTGTGATGAAAGGCAATAAATGGATGCATGATTTTCAACACAAATAGGAATTAATATAAGAGCCTTGGGACAGCACAACCAGGAATAGGAACACATCCACTGACCAAAAAAAAAAAATACATACTTCCCTCCAGTAAACTAGTGTAGTTGGGCACAATTCTACTAAGTTACATTGAACCAACCAACAGTTTTCTAAGAAAAAGTTTGTACAAGCTTGTAGGAAGCAATTAAGAGTAGCTAATTAGTTAGCTAGCTAAAGTAGAAGCAGAAAATACAATATTAACTTTTTTGGAAGAAAAAGGCTCTCTTTCTTGTTTGTCTTGAATAATGCCAACTAAAATTTTTCCTACCATGTAAAATAAGCAAATCATAAAAACAAACTTGCAGACAACTACTATGTAAATGACATTAAAATATAAATGTATGCATAAAATTTGAAGTTTGAATTCCACTATCAAACATAGATTAGAGTATAATGCAATAATGAATAAAAAAATATAAATGTATGCACTGCTAACCATAACAGTACCTGCTTTTCATTTAGCAACTGCATTATCTGGCATGGTGGTGGACACAAGCACCTCTCGATATACAAAAGCGAATGTAAGTTTGGCATTGTAAAACCAAATTATAATAATTTAGAAATAAAACAAATCCACATTGCAAAGACTTAATATGCACAAAAGGCAACAAATATTCAAAAGCATAAATTCCTCAACATTACACAAAATAATTACATTTATGACCCCGTTTTTTAAAAAATAAATAGTATCCATAACAGAAAATATTTTATATAGGACTATAATTTTTGTTATTAATTTATTCTAACAAATAAAAGAACAAATATAGAAAAATAGTGCTTAACCTTGAAGCACCAGTAAGTAAAAAAAAAAAAAATTAACAAATACTACAACAATTATAAGAAAAGATGGAATACGAATTAAAGAAGAATAATGTGAAACACACCAATGGAGGAATACAAAACACACCAACTCAGAAAACATGTGCAAGCACATAGCACAAACACATTGAAGCATGAGTTATATATATCAAGTGCAACCAATAATATACTATAGTTACTCTTTGTACTCCTTTTTGTCCATTTAAGAACCATATTTGATCCTAATCTTTCTCCAATCTATAAAGGCATTCTTATTGATAAAGGAATTCGTATAAAGAACACTGATAAAAGAATCTAATATTGTGGAAAACTCATTGAAGAGGAGGGTACTTACCTGTGATGTTGCAATGCTGAACCGGTATTACAAGCCAATGTTGATAGAGATCTCGGGTTTAGAAGAAGGAGAAGTAGAAATATGGTTTTCTCAAATCATATTTACTTTTGATATATCAGATATAGTTCATATTCGAATTTTTTTTCTTATCGATTGAATTATCTGGTTTCTTAAAAAATTTGGATTTAAAAATCCAGTTGGGCTTAAGTTATGGATTGGGCCTGTATATTTGAATTTTTTGCTCATCCCTATAGTCAAGCCATTAAATTGAATTGTAGCAAATATCAGTTTAAGGAAGGGTTTGTTGGTGTATTTGTTTTTTAACATGTTTTTTGGTTGTTATTTTGCTAGGTCTTAATGGTCTTTTTCCTTAGGGATATTTTTATGGTAATTAGGAGTTTTTGAATCACAGGTGTAGTGCATCCTATTTTGTTAGTATTTTTCAGTTGTGTACTTGCCTATATAAGTACTTTAGTTATTTTGAATAAATGAACAAATCTTGTATCTTTCTGGTTTACTGCTATTTTTTCAATAGGTACCAATTTGGTGTTGAACTTATGATTGAACTTGCAATCAGTAAGAAAAAGACATATGAACTTGTTCAACCTTCTATGACAGCCGCAACTAATCCACCACCTACTTGCTAATGATTCTCACATGCTTGAAGTAAAATTTTGAATATAATGCAATTTATTCTCATTTCAACCATCTAGAAGCATCAAGATTAACTTGATAGTTAACATTGTCTTTTGTATGAAGTATGTAATTTGCTATTTTATAGGTAATTATGAAGGATGTTGTAAGTAAAATACATGTTAATGAACAATGTTGCTTTTGGATATAGATATGTAAAAGTTGTTATCCCTTTTGAATATTAGTATTTATAGGAATATATCTCAATTAGCACTAGCATATTGTCATTTTACAATGAATGCAAAAATTGCCTTAAAAGTCTTATAAATTTAATTTCATTCATTGCTTAAAATAGGACATAAACTACCAATAGTATACTACATTATTAATACATAAACTATTACCCATGCTACAACTATAACATACATTTTACTTCAATAAGTTAATCAATCCAAATATTATTATCATAATGACCATAATACACTATACTATTACACAACATTTGAATCCCTTAACTTTATCTTCTAGACTTGTAATCTTCAAAACAACTTGTATTTTTCATTTTGTATTCTTGACATGTACAACTACTGCATGTAAACTTTTGTTAGGAATATTAATATTATCTACTTCTATTACATTATCAACTCAACAAAAGTATTCACAATGACTAATAACCTGAAAAAACAAAAACAACTTTTATTATCTTGTAACTCTATTCTCAGTAAATTAACTCATTACAAGCATTAACCTCACCATGTCCTTTTCTCTGTCACTATAATTAGGGCATGCGAAGAACAATCTACTTGTATTTGTACTAGTTCTTAATCTCTTCATGTAATGAACATAAAAAACTAAATGATTCTTTCACTATTGATTCTGGAGAAATGGTATGCATTTCCATCATTGGCCATGTGAAAAGAAGATGAAAATGAATAGTTTTAAAGGAAGATAATGATGAAATTTGTTGACATAGTGAATAAGAAACAATTAGGTTTAACATCATGTTTTGAGAAAGATGAATTTATACAATAAAAAAAAATTACAAAATAATATCTTTTGGAGTTCACATAGATATTTGTCACTTAATGTGATAAATTAATATTCTATTATTTATTTTTAATAACGATAAGAACTAAAGTGATATTTGTTAATTTTAGAGATTTATTTTTAAATATATAATTTTGAGAATCAACTTTTAGTTATATTGTATATTTTAAAAATTAAAATGAAACTTTACTCGTTAATAAATTATTTCTTTTTTATATATAATTATTGATATAATTAATATTATATGGTTACCTACCAATTTGATCAAACATTTTATAAGCATATCACTTTTATAAGATATAAAAAATTATTGTTTAAATATTTTAAGTCGTAAAAAATAAAATCTTACGAAAACATTTTATAAAGTCAATTAAGATAAAAATAATATATTTAAAATAAATTATTAAATTTTTAAAATTCAATCTCAAGATTTGATACAGTAGTGTAGGACTCTATTACGTTCATATTGTGATATTTGTCTATTTAAAAAGAAAAAGCCTTGTATTTATACCACATAATTTTTTTTCAGGTTAGCAATAATCACGAATTGTAGATAAAAATTAATTTTGGATCATTTATGTTAAAACCAATTTGTGATATTCAATATTGGAAAAAAAAAACATTTTGAATTCTTTTTAAGTAAAAAAAAAAGAAATTATTTACATTAAATAAATTTTATCATTTAAAATAAATAATAAAAGATAAACCTTATAACTATTAAATATAAAAAAAATCCATGCATAACAAGGATAAAAGTTACCCTAATAAATCCGATAACTAATTAAATATTTTCCCCTAATAAATTAGCAAGTGGCCATGTGGGCTTTCCTTTCTACAATTCGTTCAACATTCACAACTGGAATCGTGTGGTCTGTAGAGGGTCTATGCCTTTATAAATGATTTATTTTCGAAAGCACCGCTCTTCCTTATAGTCAAGAAAGTGGTACGTTGCCAGAACTATTACGAATTGGAACAGGCAAAGTATTAATAATTGTTTTTGAAATATTGTTTAAAAAACTTCAAATAATTTTTGTTAACACGTATTATTAATATTTATTTATTCCTTTTTAATACAATTTTTAATAACAATATTATTATTAATTTTTAGTTATATTTTGAACAGTATTTTTAAATAAAAGATATCGAGTTTAGAATACCTTTATCCGTTTTGGCGAGTCTCTGTCATTTTAATATTATTATTAATTCATGAAATGTTCAGAATAGAGTCGTAAAACAGACAATTTATCAATATCTTTATCCCTTTTGGTGAGTCTCTATCTTTTTATCTAATTGATGACTTGCAATTTTTGTAACTGAGAATGGAATATAGCAATTTAGAAATTGAATATTTGTATGGTGGGAACAAGGAAGAAGAAAACGCGAAAAATGAGAACGCGAAAGCCTTGTGGGGCACTGTCAACAATGATACGCATATATTTTCAATTCGAAAATGCAAAAGAATAATAATAAGCACAACATCAATGTGCTTTTGTGCTTTTCAGGGATGGGAAAGGAAGGGTGGTACCTCAGTTGTTCCTGTGCTCACAGCCTTGTGTTAATATTTGCCACAATCCTTCTCCTATTCCGACAAAATTGCACCGCTAAGAACAATCCACCATGTCCTCCTTCATCATGCGGCAAAATTGGTAACATTTCTTACCCATTTCGACTCAGAGGCGAGCCAAGCCACTGCGGCGACCCAAGGTACCAATTAGATTGCGTGAACAACGCGACACTGTTAACTTTGTTCTCAGGGAAATACCATGTACAAGACATCGATTACAAGAGATATAAAATCATAGTTAGTGATGCGGGTGCAGTGGAGGACGCCACTTGTTCCTTCATCCCTCGCTATTTTTTGTCCGATGGCAGTTTCAGGCCCACGGGCCTCGTTGGCCCAGATGATTTTGGATCACAGCCATTTCTTTTGGACCCCATAGATCCTCCGAGAATAGCCTACTTCAACTGTACCAATCCAGTGACTGGTGATCCTCGTTACGTTAAGGTGGATTCGAGTGGTTGTGGCTCGCGAGGGCATGTCTATACTCTTTTGGAACCATCATTGTTTGATTACCGTGTGAAGGACATCAAGGTTGGGTGCAATCTTACGGTGGCTACCTTGGGAAGTTCCAGGAAGCTTCCGGAGGCACAACAGGGGAACGTTTCCTATGATGAGATTCATAGGATAATTGTGGAGGGGTTTCAGTTGTCGTGGTTGCCTGTTATTTGTGAAGATCGATGTGGAAAAGGGACCAATTGCGAGGTTATCAATGAATCCAACGGACAAGTCCAATGTAACAAGCACTACTGTCATTATGCCTACCACACCACCGATAAGTGCGGTATGAATTGCTTCGCTATTCTTTTTACATCTTTTTAATAATTATTTGTTCCTTGTGTATCTATTTGTTATGTAAAATAAATAATAAATAATAGACATGCTTGTGTATCTTTTTACAACCCTGTTTTTCCCTTTCCTAGACTTTAATTCCTAAGAAAAGGCCTGTTTTTATGCAAGATAATTTCTCAGAAGTATACATGCTTATTTACTTACACAAATCAATGTATAATTTTTTCTCCACACAAGTCTGATCTTTCGTTTCCAGAATTTTATTATATGCTAACATTATTTCTTCTTTTTCTGTGTCCCAGAATATTGGCAACAGATTATTGGCTATACTCGAGGTAAGGAACCCTTTCCATCTTTTCTCTTTCTCTGCTATTTCTATCTTTTCCACTTTCTAAGTCTTTGTATTTAATAAGTATTTATTAGACCTTTTCTTCAGTGAAATAAGCACCTATATTTTAAACATGTTTATCAATTCGAAATTTATATAAATTATATGTTGGTTCAATTTGCGGTGAATACAATACCAAATATATCTGTACATATGTATTACAATATCAAGGTAGTATAAAAGTTCAAAATATGTCGGTTTTCACATTTATGCTTAGAGACAAAAATAAAAAGTTGTGGTCAATAACATTATTTCCAATTTAAATTGGGGTGTGTTTATTTGTTGATAATTAATGATTACTTCATAGTTAAAATATAACTAGAAACATTTTGTAACTTTCATATGATAGAACAGAACTATTTTTCTTTTATTTATCTTTCTTGTGTCAATACCCAGTTCCTTCTTTCTGTGAAGTTATTTTTAAAATTGTGTATCCTTTTTGGATTGACACGATCTTTTATTCCTTTTTACTTTGGTTTTGCAGCTTATCTTAGAGGCATTATATTTGGTAAGACCCTTCTATCTATTTCCTGAATAATGAATTCGCATCATACAATATTTGTCATAAGATTTTGTGCTTGAACGAAGTTCTAGTGAAGCAGCATGTTCCTTATTCTAATTCATATGGTGAAATATCCGTGCAGGAATAGGCAGCAGAATAACATTTAGCACGGAACAATTGGACAACCCTGTTGGACTAGAATATTTTGATGGAGGAATATTCATAGGACGAAATGTTGTACCAATATTTGTGGCTGCTAGATATCTGTTTGGAATTGTACTTCTCCTTGTTTTGTTAATCTACAAGTGGCGTCGAAGACATTTATCAATATATGAAAATATAGAGATTTTTTTGCTAGACAGCAGTCTAAATCCCATTAGGTATGAATACAAAGAAATAAAAAAAATGACTGGAGGTTTCAAAGTAAAACTGGGTGAAGGAGGCTTTGGGTCTGTGTACAAAGGAAAACTTCGAAGTGGGTTGGATGTAGCAGTGAAGATGTTGTTGAGCAAATCCAATGCTAATGGACAGGATTTTGTAAGTGAAGTAGCTACCATTGGAAGAATACATCACGTGAATGTGGTACGTCTTGTTGGATATTGTGTTGATGGAAAAAAACGTGCTCTAGTTTATGAATTCATGCCTAATGGGTCATTGGATAAATATATTTTCTCTAAAGAAGGAAGTGACCCTTTAAGTTACGAGAAAATATATGAAATATCTGTTGGAATAGCTCGTGGGATTGCATATCTACACCAAGGTTGTGATATGCAAATTCTACATTTTGATATCAAGCCTCATAATATACTTCTAGATGACAACTTCATTCCAAAGGTTTCAGATTTTGGACTAGCAAAGTTATATCCTGTGGATGATAGCATTGTCCCCTTAACTGCAGCAAGGGGAACTTTGGGTTACATGGCTCCGGAATTATTCTACAAAAATATGGGTGGAGTATCGTATAAGGCTGATGTCTATAGCTTTGGAATGCTTTTGATGGAAATGGCAAGTAAGAGAAGGAACACAAATCCTCATGCAGAGCATTCAAGCCAACATTACTTCCCCTTTTGGATCTATGATCAGTTTAAAGAAGAGAAAAATATTGATATGGTAGATGCCTCGGAAGAAGACAATATTCTAGCAAAAAAGATGTTCATGGTTGCACTTTGGTGTATTCAGTTAAAACCAAGTGATCGTCCTTCAATGAATAAGGTGGTGGAAATGCTTGAAGGGGAAATTGAAAGCCTTGAATTGCCTCAAAGGCCTTCTTTTTATCCAGATAATATCTATGTACGTGATGAACTCAACTCTGAGCAAACATCGTTTAGTAGTTCCAGTTATTCTGATAGTTATCATGATGAAAGCATAACTGGTGATTCACCAAATAGTACTTGACAAAGATAGGCAATCTATCTCGAATTAAGTATAGCATTGGGGAGTACTGCTGGAATAGTACCAAGGGGATTGGTACTTGGATATGATTGATTTGGTACAAGTTATTTATTAGTGCGTTGAAGTATTGTGTAGTTTAAACAGTTAGCTGCTGTATAGTGTATGGCATGTTATGACCTGGTGGTGGAGATGATTATGGTGCTACACGAGACACCATCATGAAGTGTGGCATAACTGCAATTCCTCAACATGTTAATTTTTCCTTCCTTGATTTTGTTGTCATGATTTTGTGCAAGTGTAAATTTTTTATTTTATATACTTATGATTCAAATTTCAGTACATGGTAAATTATCCAATCACACCTGTCAATTTGGAACAAGTTAAATTGATACATTATTCATTTTGAAGCTACCAATATGTTCGGATGATTTGTTTTTCCTAAGATATATATATTTACTCGTGTTGTTTTACAACACTCTCTTATTAAAAGATAAATAGGAAGAAAAGAGAAAAAAGTGTGAGATAAAGTGAAAGATATGATGACGAGAAATTAAATAAATAAATAAATTTAAAAAATATTTAAATTTGTTCTACGAATAAATTGATAATTTTTAAAATAAATTAAATTCATAATTGCACTTCAAATATTTTGCTTTTGTTGGATATGCTGATCTTTCCTTCAGTAATTTTGCACTTGAAATAATTTTTTTCAAGTATATTAAAATAAATTCATTCTAATAAAACTACTTGTTAATGCATATTTTAAATTAATGGAATTATTTTAAATGTTATACAGCTTGAAAAATATTTTTAGTGGACATTTCAAACAAGTATTAGGCTATTTTTTTAAAAAAATACAAGTATAAATACTATCTAAAGATAAGCTTTTAGAAAGAAAGACATACAAAAAATTATAGTGATAATAATATATTTAATAATTATGTTATCCTATATTTTAATGAAGGTAAAAATGGTCTTTTCCTCCTCTAACTTTATGATAAGTTTCATTTTTTTTCTTTAATTTTTTTATTCATTTTTGTTTTTGAAGTTATGTTTTGTTTTTTTGTTTTTACATTAATATTTTTTATTAACTCTGTTAGATATCATAACAAAGATATCTTATGTCATTAACGTCGCTAACTAATTCCATCCGAACCTTTGAATAGAAAGTTCACCCTTACTCATAGAGAGACTGTCACATTGATTTCTTCAAACTTCTTCAAAAAGATTTTATTATATCTCTCGACCTTCTAAACAAACAAATCTTTTATTCTACTATCACTCTTTTTCAAGAAAATCATTTTAAATGCTAAGACACCTAATAATGATTCAGAGAAACTCAATTCCATGTCTTAACAAGCCGCTATTGTTCTTATATTTTCCTTTGCAAGTCTTAGTACGAACCCTCAAGACATTTAATTCTAATTCATCTCCTCTCTCTCAGAACCTTCTCCTCACAACTAAATCTTGCTGTTTAAGGTGTTAATTTGAATATTTCTTGCTGTTTGTTCACTTTCTAGATTTAAAGATACGTTAATGTGGGTAGAATTTTGAAATGTTTTATTTGTAAGAGTTTAGTCAGAGGGAGCATCATATAATGATCATAAGTACAAAATCAACACCACACTATTTACTAATATAAATGAAATCATACCTTAAAATTAAACCATGAAATCAGGTAATTTCATAAGAAAATTCAACAGAAATAGTTGTCAAACATACAAGACCAAGGGTAAAGAACGCTTTAATTGCATAGTATTAGGGTGAGAAATTTAGAAAGATAGAAAGCGGCAGACCATTGCATCATGACAATAAAAATGATACAGTAACACAACCATATGTTAAGAGTGAAATTTCTACAAAATCCAAGCACTACACATTGCTACCCCCAAAAATATATACACATTACTTTTTCAAAATAAGTTGAACCAAAACACACTAACATATGAATTTGAAAGGACATCATAAAGATTGCAAATGTTATAAGTGACTAATTGAATACTCAAAGCAGCATACCTAAAATTGATAAAGCAGATGCACAGATAATTCACGGTTCACAGGTAACATAAAGGCTGCAGTTTGAGAAATTTTCAGCAACTTCAGAGATTGAAAGCCCATTTTTCTACCACTGCTCTAGAAGCACATCTACAGCTTCCATTTCAGAATGCCGTGTAGCCTGTAACAAATTATTTTGTAATAATAGCAGAAATTGATGGATGATAAAATGATTAAAATAATGTGGAAAAGCCAAAGAAAAGTAAGATTAAAGGATTGCGCAAAGCTTTGGGGAGATATGTAATAACTGATATTGAGTCTTGCAAGAAAGAATGAAAATTTATTGTTTTACAAGAACATGTTTGACAACAGAAAATTTCACTAGAACAGTTAGATCCTTTTTCTTTATGATTTAAAATGGAACACAACCAATATTATAAATGAAAATACTTAACCAAGAATCTCATTCAGGGCCATCAAGGAATGGTTAATTAAAAAAAAGGACCAAGAGAAAATAAATATTAACAAGTCATATGATCACTCATCCCAAGTCCAAAAAACCAACCAATAATCGACTAAAAAATATCATATGTAAAATATGTGCAAATTGAAACATATTACCAACGAAGCAATTTATTTGAGTTAATGTTTTCAACTTTTCAAATTTTTACATTTTCTGTTTTCCATTATCGGAAGACTGCATTTTATGAATATGGGATTTTGCAAATGGCAATCTCAGCATGTTGGTGATAAAGTAAAACTAATATTTGCAAGCATGTTGGTTGTTCAAGGTCGTGTTCTCAACTTGCTCTACTTTGATGTGTGTATCAATGGGTAGTAGGTACATTGTATATAGGAAAACTGATTATTTGGCCTGATGGGTATGGCATGGTCTACAATGGAGCGCTAAAAAAATGTGAGGGTTGCTTTCTAGAGAGTTATAGGGTCCAGACAGGTCCTTCCTAAATTCCAGGCTGAAATAGCAATTTTATCAAAATTTTGCCATAACCACCTTGTTTCACTAGTTGAATTTTGTGAAGAAAATTCGGTCAGAAATGACACTTTTCTACTAGTATAATGAGAAAAAGTCATAGGAAGTAGTGTTGTATGGTTCCACACAACTCCCACCTCTTTCTTGGAAGCATCGTCTCGAAATGTGCATTAGTGCAGCACAAGATCTCCACTACATGTTCATACCGGTTTTGCTTCAGGAATCATCCAGTTTGATATTAAATCAGCCAATACATTGCTTGATTAAAATTAGTGGTCAAGGTTGTTGACTTCTGTTGATAGCAATCTAAAGAATAACAAGTGCACTAGTATTCCAGCAAGTAATGGGTAATTTTTAAGATCAAGATATCGTCTCTACAGGGAATTTAGATTTCAAGTATCAATACACAAAATTGTAACCATTTGAGTCATATGAAAGTTGAATAAGATTTATAACATCTAATAGCAGTAAACCAAAACAATTAAGAGTAAAGAAAACTTGCAGAAAACAAATCAATGAATGTAATATGAGATTAGAAATGGATTGAAAGGTAGTTAGAAATTTACTTCACAAAAATGTCAATATTGATTCAATTATGCTTCTGAAAATTCAAGAACTTGGTTAATTAACAATCAGTTTCGCATTTCAATAGCCAAAGGTTAATTCCTTAACTCATTGACCCTAACAAGCAACTAAACCACCATAATCCCTTAGGTGAAGTTCAATTTCAAGTTGCATTAAGACTTAAAACCTTAAGATTGCAGAATTAGGTCTCCTTATTCCTAAGAAATCCCTAAATTCCGATTGCTAACTCAGATCAGAGAATCAAATCCAACTTCCATTGGTAATTGTTCCTCTTTGATGAATCATATGAATTTCCATTCATAGATTACAAGAAAAACAGAATTCACAATTCAATTAATCCAAGAACTCAAAATTCAGAAGCATGAGTCAAATTAATACATCAATTCGAGCTTCATAAACTCCTAACTACAAGAAAACTATTCAGACATGGGAGAAGAGAAAGAGAAAGAAGAAGAAGAAGAAAAAAAAAACCTCCAAAAAGCCGTGGCCGGAAGCTTCAACCCGATTCCTCTTTGTGGAAGCTTCAAGACTTGACCCCAATCTTCTCTCTCAATCTCTCTCAATGACAATTTAACAGAAAAACGAAAAATAAAAACTGAACTCCCAAAAATCTGGGCGCATCTGGTATTTATAGAAATTCTCGGATTTGCGCATTATCACTTTTATAAAAAATAGTAGCTACGCAGAAGGTTATCACTTTTGCTGATGTGAGAGCTCTCTGGAACTATCACTCTTGCTGATAAAAGTGTCACCGCAAACCTCAAGTAGTTGCGCGTGATCACTCTTATGAATAAAAGTGACTACGCGCAACTCGCCAAACTGAAGACTCTCTGGAACGATCACTTTCGATGACAATAGTGGTTACGCAGAGCTTTCCTGATATTTTGCCTCTCTAGAACGCTCACTTTTAATGATAAAAGTGATAACGCCCAACATGCTGAGTCTGAGGCTTCACTGGAACTCTCACTTTTCCTGGCAAAAGTGGTAATGCCCAGGTTTCACTTCTTCCTTGAACTCTGGAGTGATCACTTTCATTGACAATAGTGATCATGCCCAGTCTGTATTTCCTTGTTCTTATGTTTTGGAGTCCAGACTTGCTACTTTCTTCTTCCTTGTCATCAAGCCTCCATTTACATGAACCTTGCTCGAATTATTCCTTGAAAAACAAGATTAAAAACTTAATTCGTAAGCAAAAATTCCACAATTGCTAAGATAGCTACAAATTGAAAGAAAACTTTAATTCATTCTCTTTTTCTGAGTTTTTCTGCTTTCTTCATATATTTTTCTTATCAAATGTGTTAGAATTATGCTAAAATATCATTAAAAATATGGATTCATCACCACTCCAAACTTAAATTTTTGCTTTTCCTTAAGCAAATCAAACTAAACCTTAATTTTTGCTTGTCCATTTTTAAATTCAATTAACAAACTGTTTTCTGAGAATTTCTAATTCCTAATTCTGTGTTTTCTGCAAAATTTTCAATCAAGTTGTTCATCCAAATACTCATCATGATATTCCTACTGCATAATCATCATTGAGTAAGAATTGCTATCTAAGTTCATATATTTCATCAAAATTCATATGAGTACAATTAATCAACATGATTATAGCTCACTTGGAAGTGTTTCTCTCATCACTCAACAGTGTTTGAGTGTTGTTTTCTCTTTGAATCATTAATTCAACTACACTCTACCATATGCTTGCCTAATTTCTCCATCTCCTCTGCTTAGTACAGTTAATCACACATCTAGAGGACTTTTTGCAGGTTATAACATGGCTTAGGTTAAGGTAGATACTGAATAAAATAGGAAGCAAATGCAATTTCAAAAGATCAGAGGCATTTTGAGTGAATGACTTTAAAACTAGTCTGGTCTTGCCTCATTTCTCGCTAACTTTCTCAATTATGCAGCAAACAACTTGTTTTTGTGCAACAGAATTTTCATTTTCATTTTTCTTTTCTTTTTCTCTGCAACAGTTTGCTGCAAATTTAAACTCCATGTTGCTCTTTTCAACTCAATTTCTATTTTTGAACTCATGTTTTTCTCTTTTCATAATTTTTTGCAGCTAGTTTTGCTGCATAATTTCTTTATTTTTCTGCAGCACTTTTATTCTTACTTTCTGACTTTTTGAACTCAAACTTAGATAGCTTGTTATTCCTCTACCCCAAACTTATAAATTTGCTTGTCCTCAAGCAACATAATATGGATGCTACCCCAAACTTAGTTTTAAAGCTCATTCTTGATTAAACTCACTATGCCTCTGATTAATTGAATGGTAAAATTGGTTTTTCAGCAGGGTTTGTAATGAAGTTAATTCAAGAAAAGGAATATTAAGCTCAAAGGGGTAAACTAGGGCATTCAAGCATAAGGGAAGGCATTTAGGCTAACTAGGTGTATCAAAACATGGCCTCCATCATGTGTGTGAAAACTGTAAACATGCATATTTAATTAAGAACAAAGGCAAGTTCTAGAGAATGCAGCAAATTCTGATTAATCACACAGGAAAAAGAAGCATGCAGCTCAAATCTCACTTAGGTTGTGTAAGTGACATGTTAATCAATGAAATCACATTTCTCTTTTCAGATTTATATGCACCTAGTGGCAAGACTGCCTCATTTTTTCAAATGCAAGTGTAATCTCATGTTGAGAATGGAAAAAACAACTAAAAAAAAAATTCAAACAGAATTCACAGAACTATCAAACATGTTGTAGTCAATTTGCAGAAAAATAACTCATATTCTATACTATTATTAGTAAGTTTTCAGTGTATTGTGTAGCTAACACATGAATCAAGAGGTAAGGAATAAAATTCCCCTTTCATGGCAGCTTGTACAAGTGTCATCATCCATTGTGTGAGTGATATGTGTGTGACATTCTCTGCACAAAACACCAAAATTCCATAAATGATCAGGAACAAAAGGGATTAAAACCGCAGAATTATAAAATTGAATAGAAAGTGATTGTCATTACAACTAAAAACATTAGAAATTGTTCTGACCAACTACTGCATTTACAAACTTTTAAAAGAAAAACAACAACAACAAAAAAATAAAACTCCTAATCTTCATCTCCTGAACTTTCTTCTTCAGAACCCTCTTCTTCTTCTTCTTCTTCTTCTTCTTCTTCTTCTTCTTCCACTACTTCTTCAAATGTTGGCTGAGGAAAATGGGTTCTGTAGATTAGCATATTCTTGAACACAGAGGAGTGAAGGCACTGAGCATTCTTTGGCAAATCAGGAGTGTGATACATTTCATCTTTGGTCATTCCCAATTTCTGACTAATATTCAGCATTATGCACTCCATCAGCATAACTCCAGCCTTTATGCTATTGTGAAGCTCATTCTACCTTTCAGCCAATTGATTTTTCCCTTCAGCTAGTAACTTCAGGGTATCCTTCATCATCATAGGCTTCTCCTTCTTGTACTGGGAGGGAATGGGAGCTGCAGAAGTGCAGGAGACAGTAGCATAAATTTCTTTTATCATAGTTGTAGTAATGGAAGGTGCAGCCCTGATCTTCTCTTGGTAATCTCCAAATTTCACTCCTGCATCCTCACATAGCAAAGTGATGACTAAGGGAAAAGCCAAGGAATCCATTTTTGTCTTCAAGATGCCCAAAATGCAGTCACTTATAACTTCTCCCACATTTATGTAAATGTCTGAGACTATAGCAAACAACAATGCAGCCCTCTTGACAGCCAATGTGGAACTGTGTTTGACAAGCATGAATGAGTTCAAAATGAACATGCTCCACGCTTTGGAGGAGGGCAGCAGATTCTTGGTGATTATGTGCTTTGGCTTCTTAGATTGGTTCAGCTCCCATGTGATGCCTGGTCTACCAATCTTTTCCAGAATCTGCACAAAGTCAATGTCTGGACTCTCCTTAAATGATTTGAAATCTAGCTGTGCAGAATGTTGTGCAAAGTTAATTTCCAGCACCCTATTGATGTTTGCAAGTGAGAAATCAATCCTCATTCCTTTGACCATCGAGCTGAACTTAGGGATTTGCTTTCCCTTGAACCTCATGGCATTTGCATAACATTCCTGAGTTATTTCCCTCCAACCCAGGCCAGCTACTGCACAGAAAAATTCTTAGTCTCTTTTTTGGATTTCTTCTTTATATTCTGGGTAATTGTCCCCAGCGATTTTAAAAGCTCTATCCGGGACAATTTTTCTTCTCAGAATATTGGCTTTAAAGAAGTTTTCATGGGAAATGCTCCTAAACCTTGGATCATGTGTTGCAGTAGGTGAGGAGCTTGAAGGTGCAGTTGTTCTTGGCTGAGGTGATGGGGAAGGTGAAGGTGCAGGGGATCTTGGCTAAGGTGGGTCAGAGATTTCAATGGGTGTGAAACTTGAGACACCATCAGTTCTGGCCCTCTTTGCTGCTGGATTATTCCTAGCTTGAAGATTTCTGCTGGATCTTCTTTTATGAGTGGTGGAAGATGCAGCTTGCTTCTTCTTAGAAGGGCCCACAAGTGTATTGAAAGAAGTTCGAACCATTTTTCAGTTTATGCAAAAAGGAAATGTAAAATTTTAACACATATGATATTTCTATGCTTGCAGAAAATTCTATCAAATAGTTTGCAGACATTCACTGTTTAACACTATGCTCATACAGGTTGCTATTAAGATAAAATCCAACATTCAAATACCAACACTCAGTTGCACAAACTTAAGCATTCACAGTGAAAGCATATAAAATCCTGCTGTAGGAGTTCAGAGTGCACACTCTTAGAAAATATCAGGTTAACGCAGAAAAATTATTACAGGTCTTGACCAATTTTTAATAAAATTCTGTAATTTTAGGAAAAGATTACAAGGTTTTAGCCAATTTTCAACCAAGTATGCACTTCAATTCTTCCCAGCATAATTTCTAGCTCAATTTCATTACAGTCATGCATTCTAATTTCCAATCCCACCTTTTCAGAAAATTTTGTTGCTATCAACTCAGATTCTGCAAAGATTTGGTTCATATAGTGCAATGTGATTTCAACTATCCCATCAAATTAGCATACATGACAGGGAACACCTATTTAGAGTGTTATCCATTCTATTATTGAACTAAATAGCCTCAGAACATGAATTCAAGTCTGTTATCAGAATATGTAGATGCAACAGTACATATGCATAACATTAATCAATCAAATTTAGAGGAATTTCAATATTCCTACTTTGGAAATTCAGAATGCATTCACTATCACAAAGAAATAGGGTAGCGCAGAGCAATATTTTCAGGTTTCAACCAATTTTCAAACATAGTTTTGCAACTCAATCATTTTCAGCAAAAAGCTATTTTATCAAAGTAATGTAGAGTTGATTGTCCTGGTATTTTTCAAGCATTCAATTGTATTACAAGTAGCATATGGTTGCAGTTAATCTCATTCAACAATTTTAGTTCAAACATTTTCACTGAAGTCTTTTTAGGTAATCCCAATTTCTGCAGAATTTTTGTTCAAATATTGTGCAATGCAGATTCAAATGCTCCTTAAAAAAAATTTAAATGACAATGAAAACTTATTCAGTGTATTGTTCATGCTATTATTGAGTCAAATAACCTCAAAACAGTGCCCCAGTACCCTATTCAGCATTTTCCCCAAACTTCAAACACAGAAAACCCTAACTACAGTTTTAGAGGGATGAGAGTAAGCGTACCTTGTAGGAAGATGCAGAAATGTATGGGAAATGCTTGTTGCTGCTAGGTTGACTTACATAGGGAGTGAACTTTTGCAGAGAAAGCTCAGAAAGAGATGAAGTTTTAAGAGTGAAGAGTGTGTGCGTGTTTACTCTAAGGAGTATTTATAACTATGCTTGGCACGTGATGACTTTTAAAATAAAAAATGAACGTTGCAAAATTAAATGGTCCCAGCGTCATCACTATTTTTTAGCAGAGTGAGTGTTCCATAGTGTTGATTTTTCAGAGTGTGGAGCGCGTTGTCACTATTGCTGGGAAAAGTGATAACGCGCATCAAAGTGACAACTTTTTTCAATAAAAGGATTAACACACAAGTATTGGATGTTTACTTACTTGTGCGTAGTTACTTTTGCTAATAAAAGGGAATGATCCAGAGAGCTAATTTTTTGATTTGTCTCTGCGTGATCACTTTTATCAGTAAAAGTGATTGTTCCAGCAGGGATCTTCAAAATTTCCTCTCTGCGTAGCTCCTTTTCGGCAACAAAGTGACTCCTTTCATTAATCAATTATTTCGAAACTCTCAATTAACTCACTTCTCACACTCTAATCCATCAAATATACATTCTAAACATTGAATCTCAATTCAATTATCCAGATGCACATCAGAAATTCAGATGCAGCAGAATATTCACATACATTATGCAAAAATTTTAGAAAGTTGTAAAATCTGATTATGCAGAGATTTAAACCTTTAAATACACATTCACCACATCAATTCTCAATTTAAGTATCCAGATGCACCTCAGAAAATAGGCTCAACAATATTTTTGCAGATTATTTGCAGAATAGCAAAAAATTACAAAACATGAATATGCAAAATTATAAAAACACTATAGACAGCTTAAAATCGGTTAGAAATGTGAGTTGCCTCTTACAAAGCGCTTCTTTAATGTCACTAGCTTGACATTAGTTGTTCCTCACTAAAGAGAAACCAATTTCGAGCATGAGATGTTCCTTGTAAACTCCTCTCCATGATAGATCTTCAATCTTTGGTCATTGACCTTGAATTCTCTCCCTGTTTTCTAATCTTCTATAAGGATTACTCCAAAGGGAGAAGTCTCCTTAATCAAAAATGGTCTAGACCATCTAGATTTCAGTTTCCCTTAAAATAATTTTAATCTTGAATTGAATAACAGTACTCGTTGCCTAAGTCTGAAATCTTTTTGCAGAATGAACTTGTCATGGATTCTCTTTGTTCTCTCTTTGTATAACTTTGCATTTTCATAATCCTGCTGCCTAAATTCTTCTAACTCATGCAGCTGCAGAACTCTCTTCTTTCCAGCACTTGACAAATCAAAATTAAGCTACTTGATGGTCCAATATGCTCTGTGTTCCAACTCTAAGGGTAGATGACAGGCCTTTCCAAATACTAACTGGTATGGAGACATACCAATTGGAGTTTTAAAAGCAGTCCTATATGCCCACAGTGAATCATCCAGCCTTTTTTACCAATCTTTCCTTGAGTTGTTCACTACTTTATCTAGAATTTGCTTGATTTCTTTATTTGAAACCTCCACTTATCTACTTATTTGTGGATGGTATGGAGTAGCAACCTTGTACTTCACACCATATTTCATTAATACAGCTTCAAGATACTTGTTGCAGAAATGGGTACCTCTATCACTTATCAACACTCTAGGCACACCAAATCTTGAAAAAAATATTCTTTCTTATAAAGGATATCACTACCTTGGCATCATTTGATCTTGTGGGAATGACTTCTACCCATTTAGATATATAATCTACTGCAACTAAAATGTATTTGTGTGAGAATGATAGGGGAAATGGTCCCATGAAATCAATCCCCCATACATCAAATAGCTCCACTTTTAGGATGTTGGTTAATGGCAGCTCATATCTTCTTGAAATATTTCCAGTTCTTTAACATTTATCACAGTTTTCCACATACTTCTTGGCATCTTTGAAGAGTGTAGGCCAAAAGAAACCTGCTTGCAAGACTTTTGCAGCAGTCCTTGAACTTGCATGGTGGCCTCCATATTCTGAATTGAAACAAGCTTGCTCACTTTATGGAATGCACCTTCTAAGTAACTCATCCACTCCAATTTTGAACAAGTATGGGTCTTCCCACACATAGAATTTGCTGTCATGTAAGAACTTCTTCTTTTTCTGCCAAGTAAACCTCTTTGGGATGAATTGAGTAGCTTTAAAATTTGCAATATCAGCAAACCAAGGCATCTCTTCTATTGCAAGAAGCCTTTCATCTGGAAATTCTTCATTAATTTTCAATGAGTTAGGGGTCAGACTTTCCAATGGAAGTCTGGACAAGTGGTCAGCTACCCCATTTTCCTTTCCTTTCTGATCTCTAATTTCCAATTCAAATTCTTGCAGTAGTAAAATCCATCTCAGTAATCTTGGCTTAGCATCCTGCTTTGACAACAAGTATTTAAGTGCAGAATGGTCAGTATATACAATTGCTTTTGAACCCATCAAGTATGATCTGAATTTGTCAAAAGCAAACACAATAGCTAGGAGTTCTTTTTCTGTTGTTATGTAATTTACTTGTGCTGGATTTAAAACTTTGCTAGAATAATAAATGACATGCAATTTCCTATCCTTTTTCTGTCCTAAAACAGGACCTACTGTAACTTTGCTAGAATAATAAATGACATGCAATTTCCTATCCTTTTTCTGTCCTAAAACAGAACCTACTGCACTATCACTTGCATCACACATGAGTTCAAAAGGAAAATTCTAATCTAGTTTTGCAAGAATAGGTGCAAAAATTAGTTTTTCTTTCAAAATAGAAAATGCATGCAAACAAGCATCATCAAATATGAATTCAGCATCTTTTACAAGTAAATTACTAAGAGGTTTTGTAATTTTAGAAAAGTCCTTGATAAACCTCCTATAAAAACCAACATGTCCTAAAAAACTCCTAATTCCTTTAACATTGATTGGTGGAGGCAGTTTACTAATGACTTCTACTTTTGCTTGGTCCACCTCCATTCTTTTTTCTGAAATCTTATGGCCAAGAACAATGCCTTCTTGGACCATGAAATGACATTTCTCCCAATTCAACACAAGGTTAGTATCTTGACATCTCTGCAAAACAATGGATAGATTAGCTAAGCAATTATAAAATGAATCACCAAAAACAGAAAAATCATCCATAAACACTTCAATGATGTTTTCTACCAAATCAGAAAAAATAGAAAACATGCACCTTTGAAAAGTGACAGGGGCATTACATAAACCAAAAGGCATTTTCCTATATGCAAAGACTCCAAATGGACATGTAAATGCAATCTTCTCTTGATCCAAAGGATTCACTGCTATTTGGTTGTATCCTGAATAACCATCAAGGAAACAATAGAATGAATGTCTAGCAAGTCTCTCCAACATTTGGTCTGCAAATGGTAGTGGAAAATAGTATTTTCTAGTGGCATCATTTAACTTCATATAATCTATCCACATTGTCCATCCAGTCATAGTCCTAGTAGGGATGATTTCATTCTTTTCATTAGCTACAACAATCATGCCCCCTTTCTTTGGGACAACTTGGATTGGACTCACCTAATTACTATCAGAAATTGGGTAGATTATTCCTACATCTTGCAGCTTTATGACCTCTTTCTTAACTACCTCTTTCATGGCTGGATTCAACCTCTTTTGTGGCTGCACAAAAGGCTTAAAATTCTCTTTAAATAAAATTTTGTGCTTACAAAATGAAGGATTTATACCTTTCAGATCTATAATACTCCAGCCGATTGCAGATTTATGTTCTCTTAAGATTCTCAGCAGTTTTTCCTCTTGTTCTTCCTTAGCTCATTGTTGATGATGACTGGATTCTCATGGTTCTCATCCAGAAATGCATACCTCAAGTGAGAGGGAAGCTGTTTCAGCTCTATCTTCTGTTTTTCCTCTTCTTTAACATCCTTTTTCATCTCCTCCTTCACTAAATTTTTTGCAAGTTTTTGAATTGGCAAGGCTTCTAATTGCTGCTGCACTTCCATGATGTATTCCTCATTCAGAACTTCAGACTTGACATTCCCTGCAGATATTATTTCTTCTAACATAGCAGTTTCATCAAATTCATTAATAGAGTGTTGTGTAATAAAAGCATCCAATATATCTACCTTCATGCATGTATTATCAACTGGATATTTTAAAGCTTTAAACACATTAAATACTACCTTCTCATCTTGAACTCGAAGCATAAGTTCTCCTTTTTGCACATCTATTAAAGCTCTCGCTGTTGCAAGAAATGGAGCATCCACCTCCATGTCCATAATTATAAAATCTACAGAAAAAATGAACTTATCAACTTTAACCAATAAATCTTCAACAACTCCATATGGATAAGTGTATGATCTATCAGCTAGCTGCAGTATGATGTTGGTGGGTTTCATTTCTTCTATGCCTAATTTCTTCATGATAGCTAAAGGCATCAAGTTTATGCTTGCTCCTAAGTCACACCATGCTCTTCCCACAGTGCACTATCCTATTTCATATGGAATGCTGAATGATCCTTGGTCTTTGAGTTTTTAAAGAAGCTTTCTCTTGAGAATGGTACTGCACTCCTCTGTCAAAGGTACTGTTTTGTCATGCTCTAGCTTGCTTTTTCTAGAAAGTAGTTCTTTCATAAATTTTGCATATGAAGGCATTTGTTCCAAAGCTTCTGCAAAAGGAATGTTAATCTATAATTTCTTAAAGACATTCATAAAGTGTTCAAATTGTTCCTCCTGTTTAGGATTTTGGACCCTTTGAGGATAAGGCAACCTATTGTATTTTTCTAGATTTATTGGCTTACAAACTTCTTCAAAGAGTTGCTTTTTGGTTTTCCTCTCAGAATTCATAGGAACTTCTTCTTTTTCTTCTGAATGATCTTTCTTCAATAGCTTAAAATTTCCTTGTTGTAGATCTTGTTCAATTTTCCTTTCTACTGCATCATTTACTTTCTTTTCTACGGGTTTAGGACTTGTAACCATATAGCTCCACTCCTTGTAATTATGGCTTGACATTGCTCCTTAGGATTGATTACTGTATTGCTTGGGAATATTCCTTCATCCCTGCTGGATAGTTGTTCAGCTAACTGTCCAATTTGTGTTTCCAGTTTCTTCATTGAAGCTTCTTGGTTCTTGAAGCTTGTTTGGGTCACCTTCATGAATTGCAACATGGTTTCTTCCATCTCAGTCAACCTTTCATTCATAGGCTTGGAAAATTTCTGAGTTCCTTGAGGTTGAGTGGATGGATTCCTCTGAAAATAAGACTATTGTGTTGCTGGACCTGCATTAGAAAAAGGTAAATTGGAGTTAGAATTCTTGGCAGCAGAATATTGATTATTCCAATTAGAATACTGCTGATTTCTATTATTCAAAAATTGAAATCTAGGGGGATATGAGAGTTGTTGTCTCTGAAAATTGTTCATATAATTCACTTGTTCCTATGGTTCATTTGTAGATGCCTCGCATGCACCATTTACATGGTTTCCTCCACAAAAATCACAGCTTAGCTGACTGGTAGGCATACTCCCTGTTTGAAGGTTGCTGATTTGTTGAGTTAGGGTAACTATTTGTTCTGAAAACATTTGATTTTGTAGCTGATTCTGTGCAAGAAAGGTTTCCAAAACCTTAGCTTCATAACCAGAGTTTCTTCCTTGATTCCTTGAGTTTGAATTCTAATACATTGAAGATGCCATGATCTCAATAATCCTCTGAGCTTCTTCCAAGGACTTTGTATTTAATGAACCTCCAGCAACAGCATCAACCATTGTTCTTGTTGCTGCATTCATCCCATTGTAGAAACTTTTCAATTGCATCTAATCTAGAATACAATGATGTAGACACCTTCTAAGCAATTCTTTGTATCTTTCTCAAGCTTCATACAATGATTCTCCTTCTTGCTGCACAAAGGATGTAATTTCTCCTCTCAGCTTAGCAGCTTTAGATAGAGGAAAGTACTTGGTTAGAAACTTATTCACAAGTTCTGTCCACGTTGTAATGCTTCCTTGTGGTTGAGCTTATAACCAGCATTTAGCTCTATCTCTCAAGGAAAAAGGAAATAGTCTCAGTCTAATGGTTTCTTCACTAACCCTATTTATTCTTATGGTGTCACATAACTGCAGAAAATTTGAAATATGTAAGTTAGGATCATCAGAATTTCCACCAGAAAATTGATCCTGTTAGACTAAGTGTAATAAGGCAGGTTTAATCTCAAAATGGTTAGCTTGGATAATTGGCCTGATTATAGAAGAGTTAAAACCTTGCATGTTAGGAATTGCATAGTCCCCTAATGTTCTAATTCTATTTTGCTCTGCCATTTCTATTGCTGGATTTGGTTGTCTCAAATGTGTAGGTGTTCTTTTCACTCTAGAGTTGTTCTGAATTTCTGGAGAATAGACAACTTCTAAATCACTATCACTTCCTATGAATTTTTCTTCTTTAGACTCTTTTCTCAATCTTCTTAGGGTTATGTCTATGTTAGGATCAAAGACTAGAGTTGATTTATTCTTGTTTTTACCACGCATATACAAGTCAAAATGAAACAAAATTAGACTACAATCAATATTTAGAAATACACAACAGAAATTATTCAAAAGCTATCAGTAAAAGCATATAAAAACTCAAGTCTAACAACTGCAGAATTGTAAAATCATATAGAAATTATGCAGAATGGAAATTACAATTATGCAGAAAACTGAAAAATAAAATTATGCAGAAAATGTAAAAGACTACAAAAACTTTATGCAGAAAACATAGTGCAAAAATTATGTAGAAAATTACACAAGATGCAGAAAAATCATGCAAAAAAATTTGAAAGCAAAACAGCAAAAATAAATGCTCAATCTAGCTATTTTTCTGCTACTAATGATATTGAAATTCAAAATTTCCTGGCAATAGCGCCAAAAACTTGTTGTTAGCAATCTAAACACTAGCAAGTGCACTAGTATTGCACCAAGTAATGAGTAATTTTTAAGATCAAGATATTATCTCCACAGGGAATTTAGATTTCAAGTATCAATTCACAAAATTGTAACCATTTAAGCCATACGAAAGTTGAATAAGATTTGTAACATCTAACAGCAGTAAACCAAAACAATTAAGAGTAAAGAAAACTTGCAGAAAATAGATCAATGAATGTAATATGGGATTAGAAATGGATTGAAAGATAGTTAGGAATTTACTTCACAAGAATGTCAATATTGATTCAATTATGCTTCTGAAAATTCAAGAACTTGGTTAATTAACAATCAGTTTCGCATTTCAATAGCCAAAGGTTAATTCCTTAACTCATTGATCCTAACAAGCAACTAAACCACCCTAATCCCTTAGGTGAAGTTCAATTTCAAGTTGCATTAAGACTTAGAACCTTAAGATTGCAGAATTAGGTCTCCTTATCCCTAAGAAATCCCCAAATTCCGATTGCTAACTTAGATCAGAGAATCAAATCCAACTTTCATTGGTAATTGTTCCTCTTTGATGAATCATACGAATTTCCATTCATAGATTGCAAGAAAAATAGAATTCACAATTCAATTAATCCAAGAACTCAAAATTCAGAAGCATGAGTCAAATTAATACATCAATTTGAGCTTTATAAACTCCTAACTACAAGAAAACTACTCAGACATGGGAGAAGAGAAAGAGAAAGAAGAAGAAGAAGAAGAAGAAGAAGAAGAAGAATGTCACGACCCCTTTTTATAAGGGACCGAGAACATTGTTTCTACACCACATACTTATTTAAAATAGGTAAATAAACAGAGAATATAAGTATAAAAATTCACTTCTCATTCAAAGTAAAAAAAAATGAAGTTCCTTACAACAAATATCCAACAGATCAACATAATATTACATTTAGTTTATAATATTCAAAATACCAAAAAAAAAAATTATAATATGTGATTCCCTCGACATGAGGTCTCATATATAAAGAAAAAGGACTTTGATGCATTATTACTCAACTCCAGCTTCTAACTTTTCTTCACTGGCCCCTCAGCCTGTGAAGTAGATGTAACACCTACTACATCTGCTCACGTACCACCGTACGATCATCGCAGTACACACGCACACAACGACATAGAAAGAAATGCAAGGGTGAGCTTACCAAACATAAAATAAAATTATATATATATAGAGCAAAATATTTCTCACAGCAATAACCCCATGCATTTCCAGCCCATCTAATGCACAGCATGAAAACGGCTTCCAACTGGTTTCACAGCCTAAGTAATCCGAAGGAACCGAGCCGGTCCGGAGCGACCCATTCCGTATCTGGATCCAGACAAGACAAAGACAAGACTCAAGATGAACTTACCGTTACATGTCTACCCACCTAAACATGTAACTCGGCTCTATAATGATGCAAAACATATATCTCAGCATGATGCACGCCACCAAAATTATTTTAACAGCTCAACTACGGCAAGTTTATAATAGATCAGCCAAAATCTCAGCATTTTAAACTAATTAACAACGATTCTGACTTAGAAAATAGCTTTTATTCAATAGATCTAACAAAATCATATCAAAATATCTTGAAATAACATATTAAACCGTTCAAAACATAGTTCATAGGTTAAAGTAAACTCCCCTTACCTCAGAAAGATGATTCACACTAGATCTACCGAATATTACTTGATTATAACAAAATTCACCGAAGATTCAGCTTTAGAACGGAGTTTCTCCTAAGAACACCATGAATTTCTATAAGAAAGAGAAGGAGAAGAGAAACGAACGGTAAATCTAGCTTCAAACTTAAAGAAACTTACTTCCAATCCTTCAGAATAGATGTAGAATCTCAGATCTGGCGAGAAATCTAAGTTTATGAAGGTTTAGTATGAGAGAAATGGTGGTTTACGGCCTTAGAACCTTTGAGAACCTTGGATAGAGGTGAAGAAATGAAATTTCGTGTGAAACCCCCTTTTTATAGAAAATTTTCAAAATTTACTGTTCACCGCCGGAAACACTGTTCACCGCATTACTGTTCACGCCGGAAAATACTGTTCAGGGCACTATTCACGCCGGAAAACACTGTACACGCGTACTATACACGCACTGTACGCGTATGTGACGTCACCGACGACGTCAGCAGTCACTGTACATACGCGGTTTTGTACTGTTCATACACGGTTTGTACGCGGTTTGCACTGTTCATAGGCGGTTGCACTGTTCACCTTTTTTTTTTTATAAATAATTTCAACTCCATCTAAATATATTCCAATACCAAATAATCCTTCAATTAACATTGAACAAGTATAAAATATTATAGATTACTCAATAATAAATTAGAAGCTTGACAATTCTCCCCCCGAAAATAAATTTTCGTCCTCGAAAATTTCATTCCCCAAAGAAAAGATGAGGATACAACTCTCTCATTCTTTCTTCTAACTCCTATGTGGCATCACCAGTTATTTGGTCCCAAACAACCTTTACTAACCGAATAGACTTACCTCTAAGTTTCTTAACTCTAGTTTCTTCGATATGAGCAGCTGGGACCTCCACAGACAAGTCATCTCGTAACTCCACAACATCAGGCTCAATTACATGAGACAAATCTGGAACATACTTCTTTAGCTGCGACACATGGAAAACATTATGTATTCCAGACAACTGAGGTGGTAACGCTAATTCATAGGCTACTGGTCCTCGACGATGTAATATCTGATACGGTCCTATGAACTTAGGTGTTAACTTCTTGGCTCTTAAGGCTCGCCCCACACCTGTAGTGCGTGATACTCTTAAGAATACATGATCACCAACCTCAAATTCTAGGGATCTTCTGCGTCGGTCAGCATAATATTTCTGTCGACTTTGGGTAGCTCTTAGCTTTTCTCTAATAAGTTCAACTTTCTCCTTAGTTTCTTGCAGCATTTCAGGTCCAACCATCAAATGTACTCCATCTTGGAACCAACAGATAGGGGTTCTATACCTTCTACCATACAGAGCTTCAAATGGTGCCATATCTATACTCGAATGATAGCTATTATTATAAGTGAATTCTACCAAAGGAAGCATATCCTCCCAATTACTCCTCTGCTCTACAATGCAAGTCCGCAATAAGTCTTCTAAGGTCTGAATAGTACGCTCAGATTGACCATCTGTTTGCGGATGGTATGCGAGAACTCAACCTCAACCGTGTGCCCATAGATTCTTGGAAACTCTGCCAAAACTGGGAAGTGAATCGAGGATCCCTATCAGAGATAATACTAGAAGGTACTCCATGCAACCTGACAATCTCTCTAATGTACAATTCTGCTAATTTCTCCAAGCTAAAGGTCATGTTAATTGGCAAGAAATGTGCACTCTTGGTTAGCCTATCAACTATGACCCACACTGCATCATGATTCCTAACTGTTCTAGGTAGATGGGACACAAAGTCCATAGTCACATGGTCCCACTTCCACTCTGGAATTTCCATCGTTTGTAACTCTCCTGGAGGGCTTTGGTGCTCCGCTTTTGCCTTTTGACAAGTCAAGCAGGCTTTAACAAACTCAGCTCTCTCTCGCGTCATGCCCGGCTACCAAAACATCTCGCTTTAAATCTTGATACATCTTGGTAACACCAGGATGAATGTTGAGACTACCCTTATGTCCTTCTTCTAGAATTGCTCTCTTTAATTCAGTATCTCTAGGGACACAACTCGACCTTGACATCTGAGAATACCATCAACACCTTTACTGAAACCCTTTGTCTTATCTGTCCCTAAGAGAAATACAATCTGACATAACATTGGATCCCACAATTGTTTATCTTTAATTTCCTGTAAGAAATTATTAGTCACCACAATTCGGCTACAACTAATCTTTTTGGGTGATAAGTCCACATATATGTTCAGGTCTCGGAATTGTTCTACCAAAAGGGTTTCACTGACTCTTAGGGAGAATGCCTGAACCACATTCCTACTTAATGCATCGGCCACCACGTTAGCTTTTCCTGGTTGGTATTGGAGCTGAAAATCATAATCCTTAAGGAATTCCACCCAACGTCTCTGCCTCATATTTAACTCTCGCTGATCAAATAAATACTTCAGACTCTTATGATCACTATATACATCAAACTGAGCTCCATAAAGATAGTGTTGCCACACCTTCAGAGCAAAGACTACAGCAGCTAACTCAAGGTCATGAATCGGGTAATTTCGCTCATGAGTTCGCAATTGACGAGATGCATAAGCTACCACTCTCTTATCTTGCATCAACACACATCCCAATCCCTGATGAGAAGCATCACAGTACACCTCAAACGGTCGACTAGTATCAGGGAGAATCAACACCGGCGAAGAAGTTAGTCTCTGTTTTAACTCATTAAAGCTTTGCTCACATTCCTCAGTCCACACAAAGGGTTGATCACGGCGAGTTAACCGTGTTAATGGTGCAGCTATCTTCGCGAATCCCTCTATAAATCTCCGGTAGTAACCTGCTAGGCCCACAAAACTACGAATCTCTGAGGTTGTCTTCGGCCTTTCCCACTGCAACACCGCTTCAACTTTGGAAGGATCAACTGCAATTCTTTTAGCTGAAATAACATGACCAAGGAACTTCACTTCCTCTAGCCAAAACTCACACTTAGACAGTTTAGCATACAACTGTTTTTCCCTTAAAACATTAAGTACAGTCCTCAAATGCTCTTCATGTTCTTCTGACAAACTAGAATAAATTAAAATATCATCAATAAAGACTACCACAAATCGATCCAGGAAAGGTCTAAAGATCCGATTCATGTAGTCCATAAACACAGCTGGAGCATTTGTAACTCCAAAAGGCATCACTATATACTCATAATGACCATATCTAGTGCGAAAAGCAGTCTTAGGAATATCTTCATCCTTCACTCGGATCCGATGGTACCTGACTTCAAATCAATCTTAGAGAATACCTTAGCACCTCTCAGCTGGTCCATCAAATCATCGATTCGCGGCAATGGGTACTTGTTCTTAATTGTCAACTTATTCAACTTACGATAATCCACACATAATCTAGAACTTCCGTCCTTCTTTTTCACCAAGAGAATCGGCTCCCAAGGCGATACACTTGGTCTAATCATCTGTTTACGCATTAAATCCTCGATCTGCTCCTTAAGCTCAATTAACTCTTTTGGCGCCATTCTATACGGTACTACGGACAATCGCTCGGCTCCGGGAATCAAATCTATAGCAAACTCTACCTCTCTACGTGGAGGTATTCCAGAATATCCTCTGGGAAAATCTCGTGGAATTCTCGTACTACGGTATTGGATCAAGGCTTTGCTCCACTTCGCATTCATAACTCCCAACAAAACAAAACAAGATACTCCCTCACCTAAGGATGTTTCTACTTGGCGAGTAGAAATCAATTCTACACAATCTTGCTGCTCTGGAAAGATTAAACACCTCCGGCCACAATCAATTAGCACACGATTGGCAGTTAGCCAATCCATACCCAGGATTACATCTAACCCTGACATCGGGATACAAATAAGATTTACTTTGTATCTTCGTCCCTCAATTGCTATGGGACACCTAACACAAACCGTCGAAGTCTTAATTGAACTTAAAGTAGGTGTCGATACTACTAAGTCTCATCCTAGATCGCCCACCGGTAATCCTAAGTTTCTCACACAATTGTCCGCAATAAAAGAGTGTGTGGCTCCGGAATCAAACAACACAGAGAGAAGTACTTGCCACAGCCTCCATGGCGTAAGCCATTTGGTTCACGTCAACAGGAGGAGGAGGGTTTGCAACAGATTTTCTCGGTCTAGCCATCCTAATATATAGACTAGCTTAGATTACTAATGTTTAACACATTCAGCAATACCACCACATAGCTATATTCACATATTCAGCTTACAGTAATATATTCATATTTAGTATGTCATAACAATTTAATCAATTTAGCACTGAGCACAACGTCATATCAGCATTTCAAACAACATAGCAAACACATTTATCTCAGCAATCATGTACAATCTTAGCTTAACAACCTATTATTCACGTAGCATGAATCGCCTATAGCTCACCCAGTATCATATACCAAAATTTTCTACATCTGTCGTGTCTGAGAACTGAGGTGATCAAGCTCGTTCCCTCACAACTTGATGAATAGAAATCATGATATATGATTCACAGCTAAAACTCACATGTTTAATATGCACAACTGACGCCTAACAACCTCACCCTGTAGGTTTACCTAGACCATGCTCTGATACCACTAAAATGTCACGACCCCTTTTTATAAGGGACCGAGAACATTGTTTCTACACCACATACTTATTTAAAATAGGTAAATAAACAGAGAATATAAGTATAAAAATTCACTTCTCATTCAAAGTAAAAAAAAATGAAGTTCCTTACAACAAATATCCAACAGATCAACATAATATTACATTTAGTTTATAATATTCAAAATACCAAAAAAAAAATTATAATATGTGATTCCCTCGACATGAGGTCTCATATATAAAGAAAAAGGACTTTGATGCATTATTACTCAACTCCAGCTTCTAACTTTTCTTCACTGGCCCCTCAGCCTGTGAAGTAGATGTAACACCTGCTACATCTGCTCACGTACCACCGTACGATCATCGCAGTACACACGCACACAACGACATAGAAAGAAATGCAAGGGTGAGCTTACCAAACATAAAATAAAATTATATATATATAGAGCAAAATATTTCTCACAAAGAATAACCCCATGCATTTCCAGCCCATCTAATGCACAAAGATGAAAACGGCTTCCAACCGGTTTCACAAACTAAGTAATCCGAAGGAACCGAGCGGTCCGGAGCGACCCATTCCGTATCTGATCCGCAGACAAAGACAAAGAAATTTCAAAGATGAACTTACCGTTACATGTCTACCCACCTAAACATGTAACTCGCTCTATAATGATGCAAAACATATATCTCAAAGATGATGCACGCCACCAAAATTATTTTAACAGCTCAACTACGGCAAGTTTATAATAGATCACCAAAATCTCAAGATTTTAAACTAATTAACAACGATTCTGACTTAGAAAATAGCTTTTATTCAATAGATCTAACAAAATCATATCAAAATATCTTGAAATAACATATTAAACCGTTCAAAACATAGTTCATAGGTTAAAGTAAACTCCCTTACCTCGTAAAGATGATTCACACTAGATCTACCGAATATTACTTGATTATAACAAAATTCACCGAAGATTCAGCTTTAGAACGGAGTTTCTCCTAAGAACACCATGAATTTCTATAAGAAAGAGAAGGAGAAGAGAAACGAACGGTAAATCTAGCTTCAAACTTAAAGAAACTTACTTCCAATCCTTCAGAATAGATGTAGAATCTCAGATCTGGCGAGAAATCTAAGTTTAGGAAGGTTTAGTATGAGAGAAATGGTGGTTTACGGCCTTAGAACCTTTGAGAACCTTGGATAGAGGTGAAGAAATGAAATTTCATGTGAAACCCCCTTTTTATAGAAAATTTTCAAAATTTACTGTTCACGACGGAATTTACTGTTCACCGCCGGAAACACTGTTCGCCGCCTTACTGTTCACGCTGGAAAATACTGTTCAGGGCACTATTCACGCCGGAAAACACTGTACACGCGTACTGTACACGCACTGTACGCGTATGTGACGTCACCGATGACGTCAGCAGTCACTGTACATACGCAGTTTGTACTGTTCATACACGGTTTGTACGCGGTTTGCACTGTTCATAGGCGGTTTGTACGTGGTTTGCACTGTTCATACACGGTTTGTACGCGGTTTGCACTGTTCACACGGTACTGTTCACCTTTTTTTTTTTAATAAATAATTTCAACTCCATCTAAATATATTCCAATACCAAATAATCCTTCAATTAACATTGAACAAGTATAAAATATTATAGATTACTCAATAATAAATTAGAAGCTTGACAAAGAAGAACTCCAAAAAGCCATGGTTGGAAGCTCCAACCCGATTCCTCTTTGTGGAAGCTTCAAGACTTGGCCACAATCTTCTCTCTCAATCTCTCTCAAAGACAATTTAACAGAAAATGGAAAATAAAAACTGAACTCTCGAAAATTTGGGCACATCTGGTATTTATAGAAATTTTCAGATTTGTGCGTTATCACTTTTATAAAAAATAGTAGCTACGCGAAGGTTAGTTGGTTGCGCATTAACACTTTTATGAGAAAAAGTGGCTACGCGCAACTTTGCTGATGTGAGAGCTCTCTAGAACTATCACTCTTGCTGATAAAAGTGTCACCGCAGACCTCAAGTAGTTGCGTGTGATCACTCTTATGAATAAAAGTGACTACGCGCAACTCACCAAATTGAAGGCTCTCTGGAACAATCACTTTCGATGACAATAGTGGTTACGCAGAACTTTCCTGATATTTTGCCTCTCTGGAACACTCACTTTTAATGATAAAAGTGATAACGCCCAATATGCTGAGTCTGAGGCTTCACTAGAACTCTCACTTTTTTTTTGGCAAAAGTGGTAACGCCCAGGCTTCACTTCTTCTTTGAACTCTGGAGTGATCACTTTCACTGACAATAGTGATCGCACCCAGTCTGCATTTCCTTTTTCTTGTGTTTTGGAGTCGAGACTTGCTACTTTCCTCTTCCTTGTCATCAAGCCTCTATTTACATGAACCTTGCTCGAATTATTCCTTGAAAAACAAGACTAAAAACTTAATTCGTAAGCAAAAATTCTACAATTGCTAAGATAGCTACAAATTGAAAGAAAACTTCAGTTCAATCTCTTTTTCTGAGTTTTTCTACTTTCTTCATATATTTTTCTTATCAAATGTGTTAGAATTATGCTAAAATATTAGTAAAAATATGGATTCATCAACTTCTGTCTTTAACATCTACGGATTTATCAATGAAATAAGTTGTTTTTTTTTTTCACTTTCAGTAGATGATGTGGCAGTGTAAGAAGAAGCCATGGATGAATTGTATGGTCGTAGATTTGTCTCTTAAAAAAAAAATCCCGAACATTCAGTTTTGAAGGTACATAGCTGTGCTATTTTCTTGCACCTCCTTAATGGAATTGATGTTTAACATAATCAATATAATTTTTAATTTCAATCATTTAATGTATGATTTCACGCTCTCATGCAATCTTGATTTAGCTTCGCAACCGCTTCCCGAGCCCCTTCCTGCTTCCACCAACTTCATGTAGTCTATAACCACCACAAACCTATCACAGCCTTTACCATCTTCTCACGAAAAAGTGCTCCTACTGCGTTTTTTACTAGATTGAGGTTGCCAAATCCAAGCGAGGATTGTCATCAAGGATTGAGAGAGGGATGCTCAGGTGGGACAACCTCTACACATGTAAAATGACCCTTCAATTCAAAGTTTTAGATAGGACTAGTTAATAGCCTTAAAAGCACTTCAACAACACATAAGATGTTTTGTTAAGTTTTAAGTTATGTAATTGAGTTATCGAAAAGGAATTACATAAAAAAAATTAAAAAAAAAACTTCAAAGATAAAAATGAAATTAAAACTTATTCTAAGTTAAGGGATGAAAATTTTTAATTTTGCTTTTAATTAACTATAATAGGTTAGGATCATAATTATGTGTACCCGAAGAGAACTTTGAATCCATATTTACAAGCTGTGTAAAACAATATTAATTATGATATTTTGAACAAAAGAGTATACACTACTAGTTTATTGTCAACTAAGTTTTTCACATACTACAAGTTGTCTAATGGAAAACAACTTTTATAGCCAAAGTTAGATGAGAGGAGGAATCACTTATTGGGCATGAAAAGAATTAATTAACTCATCATGACCATTTTGATTAAAAGTCCAACATTGATATCCACTAACTTATTTAATTAACATAATGTATGTATAGTATGATATTATTCTAATGATTAAATATTTTTAATTCATAAAATAAAAAAATATAACATTCTCACACGTGAATAATATTATTTAAATCATTAAACATATAAAATATTTTTGTAATTAATTATGTCCAAAAAAATAAGTTTCTAGCAACACAGAAAGTTGCATCTAATAGAAATAAACATCATATATAAATATTAAGAAACTCATATTTCATTCAAAGATGAATAACACAAGTAAAATTTAGATATGCAATTCCACCAAAAGGTTTAAGCATTTTAATAATGTTATATGAGATATGTCAACAAAAAATGATGTCATCATCTCTAAATAAAATAAAAAAAATAATGTCGAGAAGTAAATATACATAATAAATTTTCATTGATTCAAAATCTCAAAAAACTAAACTAAACCCATATGAACTACATGATTGTTGAAAAAGCTCAAATAGTTAAGTCTTTGGTTAGTGGATTTGTTAACATGCTCTATATAGCAATATACTGAATTCAAGTGTGAAATGTATATGCACTTTCTTGTGTACTGTAACCATAGTCAAATGATACCTTCAACATTTCATGAAGTCTTACATACTTAGATAAATGGTCACTAGTTAGCTCATGCACATAAATACAACATACAATAATGGGTCCCTTAATAAAAGTATAGTAAGGAGTCTAGTCGAGATAGCATTCACCACTATCATCTTTCCAGATTTTTTAAATTATCTCCAAACTCTATACCTCCAGTGTATCTCTGTAACCATTTACACTAATTTCTTTCATCACCAACATTTATAAAAACACTTTCATAGATACAACGTACACAATAACAGGTCCCTTAATTAAAATATAGTTAGGAATCTAGTCAAGAAATAAATGTGAGGCCTATGTAGCTTTTAGTCTAATCAATTTATGCATAATCACTACAAAATAGCATTCACCACTCTTATTTCTCTATATTTCTTAAATCATCTCCAAACTTTATACAACGTACACAATAATAGGTCTCTTAGTAAAAGTATAGTAAGGAGTCTAGTTGAGAAATGAATGTGAAGCCTATGTAGCTTTCAGTCTAATCAATTTATGCATAATCACTATGAATAGTATTCACCACTCTCATTTCTCTAGATTTCTCAAATCATCTCCAAATTCTATACCTCCAATGTATCTCTGTAATCATTTACACTAATTTCTTTCATCACCAACACTTATAAAAACACTTTCCATTGTCCATTTCTCATCACTTAACTAAATAAATCATGCCTAAGGTCAAGTACATCTGGACTTAGTCCAAAATAGATATTTCAAAGAAAAAACATTTCAGTCATTCAATATCAACCAAACATGTATCACCAACTTTAACAAATAGCAAAACTTCAATTTAAACACATTCACGAGGCAAATACACACAATATTACGCTTTCATGAGCACAACTATATTCAACCTTTTTATCTCAATGAGAATATTTACTAGAAGGTTTGAGGAAGATATTGTCCAAAAGATCAAGTTCTTTATATATATATTACAAAATAGAGCACTTTTGAGAAAGGAGAAAAATGGAGAAATAGAAACAAAATTGGAGAACTATGCTTCGAGACTTATTTGAGGTTGAGTAGAATAGATGTATGGGCTCATATTCGAAGGTAGTTTAGAATTAGGAGAGGTTTCTTTAAGAAATGAAGTAAGGGAATAGAGAGAAAAGAGAGAAGGAGTAGTTTGGCTTACAATACAAGTTTTAAAATAGGAAGAGTTCTTAGATACCCTTTTTGGCATGCTAATTCTCGCTTGAGCAAATGGACCCTCACTTGAGCGAGATGCATTTTTGTCTAGGCGAGACTTCTCTTGCTTGAGGAAGAACATCAGACAAAAATTTTACACATGTTTCTACTAATCTTGCCTGAGCGAGATTGTATCTAGAAAGCTCCTATTTTCTCCCAAATTTAGGATTATATCCATCCACATATTAAGGAAAATTTTCTGATTTTTTTCTGGTTTCCTCATGTGATGATGCTTATCAAAGAGATATGCCAAACACAATACTGTAACAAACCAAGGATTTCCAAATATACTCATGGTTCTTTGCAACACATGCCACAATGGATAGCTTCCGGAATCAATCAGCATTCATGAATGTGGAGTATGGAAAATAATTCCCTTTAAAAACATTATGGATTGTTCATTTGTTGGTAACAGCAACATACGGTACTTTGCCTATATAGTTTAGTAGCTCAACATCATTTTGGTCTCCTACTAAAACTGCGCCAGGACAATTGATAATATCAGTTAGCAAATTGACTCATCCAAGTGTGTTGTTCATAATCTGCATTAATATAAAAAACAAACCCTTCTTTTTCCACAGATGTGTTATGCTCTAATTTGTTAATTTTAATTTTCTGGCAGATAATTTTAATGTCCATTGTAAAGACTACATTAGAGAGGATTTTAAGACAACTACAACATGTGAAATCTAGCAGATAAGTGTCTCCTATTCAAACCAGAAGTCAAAACCAAACTTAATACATATATATTCAATAAGCATAATTTAAGAAACACAGAATACTGTGAAAATCGCAAGTAGATTAATAATAAGCCTGTATGGGTAATAACAGACTCATAGTGCTGATGTATATCTTGGAACTTCTATTAAGTACAGATTACATTTGAAGGAAACCTAAAAGTGAGAGACTTTATTTACTCTAGTTCATGAATAATTTCCAATTCGAAATTCTGGTGTCGTGCTGGAACAGCAGCATTTGTTCTAGAAGAACCGGCAGTGTCAAAAGGCGTAGCGGGTGCAATTAACTTGTCTCCATCTCCTTCAAGCATTTGCACCACAGTTTTCATGGATGGACGGTCCACTGGGTTCCACTGAATGCACCAAAGTCCTACAATGGCAAGTTTCTTTGCAATTTTAACATCTCCCTCGTCTTCAATACTAACTTGCACGTCTTTGCCTTCAAGCAAATTATGAATCCATTCAGGGTACAGAACTAGGAAACTTTCCTCAGCCGAAACATTGGTATTCTTTCTTCCTCCAACCATCTCAAGCAACAACATTCCATAGCTATATATGTCTGCCTTGTAAGAAACATTGCCAAAATTTCTTGAGAAAACTTCAGGGGCAATGTAGCCCAAGGTTCCCCTGGCTGCAGTCATAGACACTGTGCTCTGATTTTTGGGACACAACTTGGCTAGTCCAAAATCAGTAATTTTTGGCATGTAGTGATCATCTAGTAACACATTGTGGGGATTAATGTCAAAGTGAAGAATTCTATGATCGCAACCAAGATGCAGATACTCAATCCCTCTGGCAACACCAAGTGCAATCTGTTGCAACTTCTCCCACCCTAGGAAAACATCCTTGTTGTCTGGTGGAGCCAAGAATCTTTGTAGTGACCCATTTGGGAAAAGATCATAGACAAGAGCACGGTGGAATCCATCCGCGCAAAATCCAAGCAAGCGAACAACGTTAACATGATGAATTTTGCCCATTGTTCCAACTTCATTTATGAAATCCTTCCCATCTCCCTCTACATCGTTGAGTATCTTCACAGCAACGAGAATTTCTCGGGAGAGCATTCCTTTGAACACGGCTCCATGAGCTCCTTCTCCTAAACTTTCACTAAACCCATTCGTGATTCTCTTAATGTCAGCATAAGTGAATCTCGTGGGCTTCATTGCTCTATAATCCTCCAAGAATTTTTCTATCCTAGCTTGGTCTTCTCCTTTCATCTTATAAAAGCCATACACATGAAACAATGCCTTCACTAGCAGCAGCAAAAGCACCAAACCAACTATTCCCCCTGTTTTGGGTTTCTTCTATTAGACATTATAAATAACCAAGAAAAGATAAATTAAAGCACAAAGGATATGTTGCATACCTGAAACAATTAGTATAATAGTAGACTTTGGAATTATATTTGTTGGGCAAATGAAACATTCAGTTTCATTTTGGGTACCATTCTTATACTTACATTTATGCTCTTGTGCTGCACAGGATCTGCAATCGGGGTTGGACCATTCCATAACCACAATGTTGCTCAAGTCATCCATCAAATCCCCCACGCGCCACTGGACGGACAAAACATCACTCACCTTTGTGCATGAAAGTATTTCAGGATCAACAAAGTCGTCATCAAATCCGAGTTGCAAAATGGGGCATGACTTTGAGTTGCAGCGGAAGAAGGAAACGTTTTGCTTGTCAGCACCAGCAGCAAGTGATTGGAATTTAAACGGCGAAATAGATGAATTACCGAGTTTCATGAGCTCTTTGGGAAGGCAATTTTGAGGGTCGTAGATTTGGATTTGCTGTGACTTGTAATCAATGTTTTTGACAAATAATTTAATTGGAACGGAAGGGAGCTCCAGCACAGTCTCATCCGCATCAGTGCATAACAAATCAAACCCAAGAGGATAGTCTGTGGTGCGAACCAATTTGGTTGTTTTAAGGTAAAATGGAAACTGAATATGAACGCCTCCACACTTATCCGTGCACCCATTCTTGCCTATTACAGGATTCCACAGCAGAAACAACACCGTCAACAATAGAGAAAATTTTTGGAAGTTCAACATTGTGTGGTGCTAAACATACACGCTTTGCAGCCTCACCCTCGTTATTATTGTGTGTGAATGCTGAATATGAAGGAGGATAGCCGCCATGTGCAGAAGCAACTGTCTTTCCGCGTTGGTTTTATTTGCTCTTGGGAACCTATGTGGTGCAGTTTTGTTTATTCTGTGCAATGCCAAAACATTAATATCCACTCAAATTTATTTTTAAATTCATATTTTTTTTGTAATTTTGTAATTTATCATAAATTTTAATTAATAATTAAAAGTGCATTGAAAAGATTACGTGAGAAAATGTATCATTAAAATAATAATATAATTTGATTTCAGAATTTTCCCTAATGATTGTAATCAACAAGTTCAACGTTTAGCAAGTTTGAGTACTATTTTACAGTCATGGTGGCAAAGTGTCAATATCTTTTCTTTTTCATAAATTATTCTAATGGGTACGTCGCCTTATTTGACCTTTGCCTAAGGTATGTCAACGAAACACATTGTTGACTAATTCTTCAAATGATCTCATCATTAAGTATTCTGTAACAAATTTAAACTTCATTTTTACTGGAATCAGTAAATTTAAACTTTATTTTTACTGGAATGAGTTTGGCTACGCTACGCTTTCAATACTTGTTCGTCCTAATTGATGTTACATATTTTAATTTTATATTTATAGTTTTATTTTAATTTATAAGTATTTTTTATATGTTTTATTTTTAGAATTTTTATTATTTTTTATTATTTGAATAAATTAGATTTGTTATAAATAAATATTTTAATTTTATATATTTAGTTATTCTGACTTCTAACTACTTTTTTAGTTATAACATTTTTTGCATATATTATTTTTTACTAATTCTAGTTACATTAGATTCTACACGTCCAGTGCTTCAAAATGTGTATAAGGATCATTGAATTTGGAGTTGTTTTATATTTTTTATAATTTTTTAAAATTAAGACATATTTGCTAAATATTGTTGTAGAATTATATTTAAACCTTTATTATTTAATAATTATATTTAGACTTTTAAATATTATTAAGGTCCAAATTCAGCCACTTAATTCATCCTAATTAGAACTTATAAATAGACTAATAAGGTTCTGAATTAGGTGTGTGAGTGATTAGACACTTTAAATTTTTGAGAATTTAGTCGAAATAAAAATTTTTATTTTTACTTTTTCTCGAATTCTCTTGTTATCTTCTCATTATCACATGGGTTAAGTGCTTTAAAGGAAGGCTAAACATCTCGTTCAGTTCACAGAATTCAAACGATGTACATCTGATTTGAGTTTTTGAGCCAAATTGCTCCGAGTTTGTCCTCTTTTTCTCTAATTTCATACTTGTATATTGCGATCGTGATTAACTTTCTGTAGTTAAAATTTAAATTATGATTCGTTTGATATTCTAATTTGATAATTAATTCAAGTTAAGTTAAATGATAATTTAATTTAATCCATGATCTAGTTCAATTAGGTTATTCGATTGAATTAATAATATAATTGGATAAACATTCAAACTTGGATTAAAATCATTAGATATTATGTTAATTAGAGTTACATGCATTTGATATTCTGTGAATTGATATTTTTTTAATTTATTTTTACTCAATTTTAATTTTTTCATAATTTGATTTAATTAATTCGCAGTTTTCAAACCCCCAAAATCTCACTTTCATTCTTTTAAAAAACATAAAATTAAATTTAATTGAAGCTGTATCTCTGTGAATCGACTTAGGTTGAGCTCTATATTACAAAATTTTTAGCAAAATTTAGTTATTTTGATAGCGACTCGGCATCGTCTATTAAAGTGGAACTATTGTCAAGGATACATTGTCAATTTTGATTCATTTTAGAGCTTATTATTTCTTTTTTGCTGTTTTAATTTGTAGTTTTTGTTTTTATTTTTGTTTTGTTTTTGTCTTTATTTGCGATTTGGTATTCTTTTTTGTGTTGTATTAATTTGTTTATTTAGATGTATTTAATTCTAGACACTAATAAGCTTAAATAATTGTCGCAACTGGGGTTACGACGAGACGATAATGACAAGGAGTCGCCACCAAAGTTTATTAAAAAAAACGTTGGAAAAACTTTTGATAAAAAAAAATTTCTGAAATCAGATTTAGGTTCGGGAGTTATTTACGTGTAAGGAAGGTATTAGCACCCTACAACGTTCGTTGGTTAAAACGGTTACCTTTTAATTAATTGTGCAAAATTTTATTTTAATTTTAACAACATTTATTTCACTCTAAAAGAAACTAATTAATATTTTACAATTTTTAAATTTATTATTATTATTATTATTTAGATTTATTTCTAATTTTTATAATTTTTTTGAAAGATTTAATTTTATTTTTTTAAAAATAAGGAAACACAATAAAAATTATTTGAATTAAAGGAATGAGTTATTTGTAAAATATTATTTTTTTTCATTTTTTGTATTAAATAAATATATATTAAAAACATTTATCTTAACACTTTATTATTTTTTATTCTTTTAAAATAAAATAAAATTTTCATTTTTAATTTTTACAAAGAAAATATGCTAGAAATTAATCTTAGTTTAAAACAATTTTAAAAATATTTTGAAACTGAAAAAAATTTTAAAAAAAATGAACTTGACGGGTTAGGTTCCCACTCCTACGTATCTTCCGTATGCAACAGAAGAATCAAAGCTACCACATAGTTCTTTTGAAAATTAGGTTTGGATGAATTTCAAAAGTGTTGTTTTTTTTAGCTTAATTTCTACTTAGTTATTATTTTTTGTAAATCTACTCTTGCACGGGGTTCAAGTTAGTACATGACTACTCAATAAACCCTTATAATCCAAGCGATGTTGAAGGTGGATCCACCACTCTATCAAAATTACTTAGCCGTTGTATGGATTTAAAAGATTATTTTTTTTATAACCAAAATTTATTAATATGGGATTTTTTTATATGATAAGAAATAAACGAGAAATATATAGAACAATAAAAAAAAACCCAAGAATAAACAAAAATAACAAGAAAATAATTATTGTTTGATTTAAGAATTAGTTTTTTGGGATTTGCAAAGAGATTGAAAGCCTACAAAGTAGGTAGGTAAAAGTCTATCGAAGGCCACGATTATAGAGACCTATAAGAAAACACGTACAAACTGATGAGATGAAATTATGTGAGGAATTAAGTGGTAAGTGAGTGAGGCCTGTAAGAATAAGTGTGCTAACCTATGAGGTACAATAAGCTTACACGTTCATAAACATAAAGGTCAAAGAAATTTAATAAGCATAGAACCTATGTAAGCACGAAGGCTTGCACGATAGACAAGAGATGAATTTTTAAAAGTAACAAGCATGAAAGCTTATAAGGTGGGTAGGTAAGAGTCTATTAGATGCCATGAGCATAGAGACCTATTAGATTAGGAAAGCACGAGAACCTATGAGGTCTATGTAGAAGCATAAAGTTTGTAAGATGGAGAAGGTCCAGATACCTATGGATTAAAGTAAGCGTGAGGACTTAACACTAGAGCCTAACAAGTGCATGCATGATGGCTTATGAGCTACAACAAACATGAAGCTATGAGATAAGTACGTTCAAAAACTTATGAGATGTAGCAAGCATGAAAGTCTATCAAAAAGCACGATATCTTATGAGACATAATAAGTATAAGGGCCTATGAGGTGAGTAGATGTGAGGCATATGAAGTAGCGTAAGCACTAAAACTATTAGAACAAGCACGCTAACCTATGATGTGTGCAATCTTAGGAGTGCATATGCACAAAAGCCTAATTAGGCATAGGTCCTAGGTATGTGCAAAAGGGCTTATAAGAGAAAGTATGGACTTATGAAAGTAGAAAGCATGAAAGCCTTTAAAGTGTGTAAGTACAAAAGCTTGCAAGATGAAGAAGGCATGGGAACCTGTGAGATAAAACAAGTAGAAGGGCTTTGAAATTAACTGACTTCAGAGTATGCAAGAGGAGATAGGCTCATGGGCCTATGGCATAAGATAGTCATAAGACCTATGAAATGGGTGAGTATAGAAGTATGTGAGATGAAGAACATATAAGAACCTATAAGAAGAAGCAAGTACAAAAGTTTGAGATTAATCAATATCAGAGCTCATAAGATAAGATAGGCACATGTAACCTATCCAAGATGAAGAATGTACCAAAATTTATGCAAAGAAGCAGGCATAAGAGCTTGAGATTAGCTGACATCAAAGCTCATTAAATGACATAGGTGAAATGAGACAGCCATGAGACCTATGAGATGAGTAAGTACAAAAGTGTGTGAGATGAATAATACATAAGAATCAATTAGAAGAAGCAAGCATAAGAGCTTGAGAGTAGTTGACATCGTAGCTC